>OX246738.1:97713865-97961365 GCA_945910005.1 Isoperla grammatica
AGATATTGGCTTTTGTGCAGACACTGGAGGTCATACTTTAATTACATTTTTATATTCGTGCGTTGACGCGTCAAACTTTGTGCTGACAAATTTAACACACTCAACTCAAGCATAATGGTTCCATCAATATTTCAGATATGTGACTGTTACCCTCTTAAAATGGATTTTTTTTTTCTTCGAAAATTACGACAAACATTTTGTAAGCTTTGCATCTCAAATAAATTAAAATAATTTTTATTAAACACATTTTTAGACAAATGTTTTTAAATCTCGCTTTTCTTTCAATTTTCCGTTATGATTATACAACAACGGATTGTTATACCGATATATCTGTTTCATATACACTTGCATTGATTAGTTTACCTTACTATTCTATTAAACTTATGTTTGCTATCAAAGATGGACATTAATCTACAGCTAACCCTTTGATAAAAGTTGTAATACTTCTTTCTAGTTTCAAAACAATTAATGTTATTTTGTGTGGTACACTTTAACTCGATAAGTCGAAAAACGCGTGCATAAAAACTTAGAAACTTTTCAATAAAAATATTGTTTTGTATGTCTGTAGCCGAATACTTTTTATACACGTCTGTATGTTAATGATTTCGTTGTTCAAAAAGTGTCGAACAATACGATACGATTTAAAGATAAGACAGTGTCCTCGCGTCTGAGGAAGAGAGCGGACGCTCTCGAAAATTTACGCACTAAGTAAGTTTTTTTTTTTTAATTTTCATAACCGTGGTTACTGTTCGTGTACGGTGTTTTATTTAAAAATATTTCTCCTGGTCTAAAAGTCTTCATTTCATTTTTTATTACTACGATTTAAAGAATTCAATATAAGGTTTATTATGGTTTATAACATATAAATGAATTGAAATCCTGCATATCCCTAAGTCCCACACCTCGTCTCACCTTCTTCCTCTTCTTCTTTTTCTTCTTCTTCCTCTTCTTCTTCTTGGTCACCGCATGGATTGTCCCAAGGTCCGTCGATCCCCTGGCGGATGTCTAGTGGACGAGCCCCCACCAGGGGATTTACGGACCTTGGGACTGTCCTATTACTCACACCATTCCTAGTCTCGACGAACAGAGTAGACAAAATAATCATCTCACATTCGTCAATCCTGAAACATCTTATAAACAAACATACATCAGTATCCAAAGCTGCACGGAGAATGTTGAAGGGCATAGCGGACGATAGGGAACCGACTTATTTGGCACCTGGCCAACAACATGCAACAAAATAATAATAAACATCGAACAATGAATTGTTACTGTTATACTGCGCAATATTGATACAAACCTTGAGTACAAGTGTAGGTATAGGACACTAGCAACACCAAAAGACAACAATGAAACAAATGAATTGAATCGATGGACAAACAACAAGCTGTCAAAAAATAATTTCGTCTGATTTTGGAAAAAAAAAAAAAAAAAAATACACATACAAAACTTTCACTTATCGTTGTCTATCATTAAAAGTTTGAAATGGCGTGCAGTTACTATTGCTACACTTGTTTTTATTTCTATGGTTGCAATTTTATTTTGACATCTGATGGTTTGTCCATCAGTTCAATTCATTTGTTCCGTTGTTGTCTTTCAGTGTTGCTAGTGCCCTATAGGGTACTTACTAATGTATGGTAAGGTCGCTATCAGGATAGTTGGATAATGTTGATGAAATGTCCAGATAGGCCTAATAAATTAATTATAATACATCTTATTACTTTTTTCGTATGAATATCTGTGAAAGGGTGCACACCAGCATTACTTGGTAATTAACTATGTATGTTAGGGTGTTTGGATAGTTGGGAAGAAATGGATGTATGACTGAATTTCATCATTTGCCTCTACGCTTGGGGAATACCTCGGAAAACTTTCAGTCAAGATTACCGGTGGCCGGAATCGAACCGGCATCCTCCTGAATTGGACTCTCGCGTCATATCATATGACATAAGTAAAATAGTTATAGAAATCAGTGGTGGATATCGAGTATTCCACCTTCTTTACTCAGTCTCATGCGCTATCAATGAGCCAACTACATCGTACAGTTGGTTCTCTGTTCAAACATGTGTATTGGTCTCTGGATTGTCTCAAACTAGTTGTTAGTATTTATTTAATACAACAATACATGTATTAATATTTAAGAGGGTGTATGTATGTATGTATGTATGTATGTATGTATGTATGTATTTATGTATGTATGTATGTATGTATGTATGTATGTATGTATGTATGTATGTATGTATGTATGTATGTATGTATGTATGTATGTATGTATGTATGTATGTATGTATGTATGTATGTATGTATGTATGTATGTATGTATGTATGTATGTATGTATGTATGTATGTATGTATGTATGTATGTATGTATGTATGTATGTATGTATGTATGTATGTATGTATGTATGTATGTATGTATGTATGTATGTATGTGCATGACCGTGCGTGAGTGTGACTGTGCGTGTGCGTGAGTGTATATGTGTGCGTGAGTGTGTATGTGTGCGTGCGAGTGTGTATGTGTGCGTGCGAGTGTGTGTGTGTTTGTGCGTGACCGTGCGTGAGTGTGTATGTGTGCGTGAGTGTGTATGTGTGCGTGCGAGTGTGTGAGTGAACTGTTGGTGGAGAGAGAATTTAGAGATAAAGCGAATGATATGACTGTGTGTTGGGGGGGGAGGGGGAGGGGGGGGGGGAGCGCGGTTTAATATCAGATAATCGATAATCCTGTTTCATAAAGATGTCCTGGTGGATTCAAGATTGAGGTCAGGATATTTCGTCTCTCCAGGATACGATTTCTTCCACGTCCGATTGAGTTACATCGATAATCAAATAGCGACCGAGTTGGGGCGGCGATCCCATTGTTGGTTACGACCCGTCATTGTTTGTCATGTGTGGACTGATGAGGAGAGAGAGATGGAGATAGACAACACGGCCGAGAGAGAGAGAGGGAGATATGTTTTATCGGAAACAGCGAGACAACATAACGTCCTACTCGACAATTCGGTTTTAGCTATATTTGCGTGTGCAGTAAGCGTGATTTGTTACTTTTTATTTCACTCTGCTATTAAATGTTTAGTGCGTCAGGGGGGGGGGGGGGGTTGATTGTGTCGCCTTTTCTTACTTTTAGCTATAGTGGTGCAAGAAAGAAAGACCACCTATTTATTTAATCGGTGATTTCTTCCGTCATCTTGTACTTCAACGTTTGGACCTATTCAAACTGGCAAGGTTTTTTATTTAAATTTTAAATAAGATTTCTTTACCTTTTATCGGTAAAAAAAGATTTAAAAAAATAAAATTTTAATATTTTTTATTTTAATTGTCTAAAAAGTGTTGTTTCAAATCGTCCAATGAGAATATAATTTTAAAAAAGTCGAGTCACTCGCCAATGGCAAAGGGACCGCACCAAGATGAGGGTACGTTCGGAGTTGGCGCCGTGCTGGTCATCTCCTTGCGAGCAGTGCCGAGTTTCGCCAAGACGCCACCGGGGTGCGACACTAGCCAGAGAGCGAGCGCGTCTCCCCTCCTCAAGTACCTCGCCGCTAGTTTCTGGAGACGCCGCCTCCCGCCAGAAAGAGGGGCGGTTCTTTGAAGGGCGCCGGCGTCGAAGAGCCGAACCGCGACCGCGCGGCGTCGCTGCCCCCGACTGGCTCAGTCACGTTTGCTCGACCCAGAGGGTTCAGGCCACGACTGTCGGCTCTCCTCATGGAACAACGCATTCACTAACTTGGCGGTCGGCGTCGACCGAAACGTTTTACACGAGCACGTTTTTCACGTTTTTTTCTTTGAGGATTTCTATTCTAAGACTGTGAGGGGTGTGGTTTCCTAGGGAGGGACGTCGTTGACGGAAGGAGGGTGAGTAAAAAAAACTTTGCATGACTTTCATCATTGAAAAAAAATCCTAGAAAAATAATTTTTTTCTCGATGTGATTTTTCCTCATATTTTTTCAGTTTATTTTTTCTAATTTTTCTCTTATTTTTTTTTCAAGAAAAAAATGTGTTTTTTAAACGTAGTTAAATCCCCGCGAAGAAAATACAAGCGAGGACGTTTCAACGAGTGTTCTTCCGTGTGAGTGACGCGACAGTGAAAGTATTTGCATGAATACATTAATGTGATTACTTATTCATCCGATGTTGAGTCTGGGCGTCGCGACGCCGGTAAACCACGGCCGCGTCATCACCGGCGTCGCCGTCATAGCCGCCCGCAAAACTGCACACCGGCAGTACTTTTTTATTTTCATTAAAAATTCACAACTTCAAAACACGATTTCGTGCTACCATTTTTTTTTTTAACTTTTCACTCGCATTGTAGCTGTTGATAATAACATTGATAATCTTTTTTTAAATCTAATTTTCAAAATAACCACGATTTGAACTGTACACAAAAATCGAAAGTGCCTTTCTTAAACAGGTGCGTAACCTTATTTACTCTCTCGCGTAGACGGTGTACTATTCTAATCGTCCCTGTTTTCTTTGCACTTGGTCCCCTACAATGATCTCAATCAATGAGGATCCCGTCAAACCGGTTATTCTTCATCGGGTCGGAAGCGAAGGAGAGTTTTTCTGCGTCCGTGAGTCAGTGATAACCGGTTGTAGTATTGAGCGTCGGCCGTGCGGGTCTATGGTTGGCGGCGTCATCGGCGTCGCTTCCCGCCAGCCCAGCGCCAAGACGCCCCCTGAACAAGACTACGCGTCTCCCTCCACACGACCACAACAACAATTAATCCGATTTTTTTAAAAATCTTTGCGTTTTTCAATACATGTACAAATTCACGCCGTGTCATCATTTTTTTTTTTTTTTTACGAACTTCGAAAAAAATTTCATTCATTCTAGGCGCTCCATTCGGTGGAATAAAAATAATCTCAAATTTCAAGTGTTGTGTGTTTGTGATGTGGTCGCCGTTAATCCTGTGCTCGAAACAATACAACGCTGATTCGACCGGCCATTGTGTTTACGTGGGTATTGTTGACCGCGCTCAATGGGCTCTCAGTCAGCACACGAGAGTCAGCACGCGGTTTTTAGCCAGACACCAATCCAATATTTATTTGTGAAGTGTGATAATTGAAAAAATGATGTGACGCGATGGGTGGAGGGGGGGAGGTGATGTGGAGGGGGGAGGAGAGTTTGATTACGGGTTCATTATCGTACATCAACTCGATCGCGAGTAGATTTTTTCTATTTGTTTATTTTCCAACGTGAAAAAAGTTTAAAAATTTCAAAGTAGGGAGATAGCGAAACTTTGCATTCTCGGTCCGTTAGGGGTTGGGTGGGGGTGGGGGTGGGAGGGGGGGATGAACGGGAAGAAGGAAAAGATATCTCATGCTCTGTGTTGGACCCTCAGCTACTTTAGTTTTTTCCACCCCCTTCATGCCTTTCCACCCCCTTGCCGGTGATTGGAGGAATGGGCTAAAAAGAAGGGAAGGATGCGAGGGGGAAGGGGGGGGGGGGCAGATACGGCGCATGTCTCAACTCACAGCGGCAAGTGTTCGTCGGGTCCTATCTTCAGTTGCGACTCAGACGACATGGCCCTTGGAGCAGGGCGCGTATCGGTCGTGGTCGACGTACGACCAACAAGACGTTTGCTCAATCACGATGGTTCTACTTGTGTTCACTGATCGCTGGCGTCGTGCGCTAGACGTCGCGACGCTTTGACGTTCGTTGCAAATATACTTAGACTTTTGAATTAAACGGTTCTTGGAGCATTTTTGGTGGACTTGATAAAAGGTAGGTCTACCACTTAACATGGTCAACCATGCACACGTTTGTTTACTACTATACTACAGTTTATCACAACATACGTATTATCGTTTACGGGCTTTGTTATTGCTTTATGAAAATAATTCTTAGTCAACAAATTAAATATAAATTAAAATTGGAATTTAAATTTATTTCTTGTTAAGCGTTAAAAAATTTTAAATTAATTTTTCGGGTGATTCCCTCCTACTTCTAATTTTATTTTCCGTGATGTTAGTTCATGGTAGCTTTCAAAATTTCAAAATTTTCTGTGTACGTTGGTATTGTCTCCTTTTTTTATTATCTAGAATCCTAGTTGAATTGCGAGTGAAATTTTTTTTCAATTTTTCAAAATTTTATTTTCGGTCTTAGGACGATTTTCGGCTTCAATCTCAGATGTAAACAAACCACCGAACTTATTCTATCCGTTACAACAACGTGTGAGTGTTAGCAAAGCGAGTGCGGTGTTTGTTTACGCCTATATATAGAGTCGTGGCCGGTTTGACCGCGTGGTACTTTAAGACAGTTGCATTTATCCCGCCTTATCTACAACCTTACATTGGGACAGTTACTTGTTGTCTCTCGTTCGTACAAAGTAACACAATTCACGTAAAATACAAAAACAAATTAGTTCACATTTACAATTTTCCCGCTGTACCTAGAAAACACAAATTCGCCACGTATTAAATAATTTTCGATGAAATTCACAAAACAACCAAATATGCACACACGCAATTTATTTTTCGTTGCCGTGCACAAAAACAAAACACAGCCAAAAAACGCATATTTGGATGTTAAAATAATTGAAACGCAATGGTTTGTACGTCCCCGCATTACGCATTCACGCTGGTAAAAATGCTGCAGGGCATTGCGAGTCGGCTGGCTAAACAGGTAGCTGCACACATGAATAATATCGCACGCTGCTTGGCCGTCCTGATCTAATTAAACTAAGCCACGCTTGTTTAATTAAAATACTATGAATATTCATAATATGCAGGGAGTAAAATTCGGGCGTAGCTTAAACGCGTGTACACGCACTTTTATCGTGCGTGCATCATAATCCTAGATATATTTTACTCGCGTGATATCCAATCCGTGATAGTTTTATCTGTCAAACGTCGTGTCTAGTTTCGTTTTTCACTCTCATTTTGTAAATATACGCTAAAATTATTTTTAATTTTATTCAGACGTTTTTCTTTTATTGGCAACAAAAATGTGCACACAAATCAAATCTAAAACCAAGCTGTAAATAGGCGTATTTAGTGTATTGTTTGTGTAGACGCATGTATTGCGTATTCAAAGCGCGCGCCCAGACAACAATACCTACTATAACATTAATTTTACCGAACGCAATCTTCTTGCACAGACAGGTACGAAGTACGAATAATATAAATTTATAACACTGAGAAGGGTCGCGTGGTTTGTAGGCCCGAGTATGAGTGTATTGTTTATGTAGAAGCATGCGGTTATACATGTATGGTACCCAAGACAACAATACAACTACTATCTGAACACAATCTTCTAGCACATGTACGAAGTGTCTATATTAAAACACATGAGAAGGGTCGCGCGGTTTGTAAGACCGAGTATTTGAGTGTATTGTTAATGTATAAGCATGCCGTTATACATGTATGGTACCCAAGACAACAATACAACTACTATCCGAACACAATCTTCTAGCACATGTACGAAGTGCCTATATTAAAACACTGAGAAGGTGAACGCGTGGTTTGTAAGACCGGCTGCAGATGCTAGTATTTCAGTGTATTGTTTATTTAGAAGCATGAAGCGCGCCCAAACAACAATACCTACTACTGCGACATCTATCTGAACACAATCTTCTAGCACATGTACGAAGTGCCTATATTATAACACTGAGAAGGGTCGCGTGGTTTGTAAGACCGAGTATTTTAATGTATTGTTAATGTATAAGCATGAAGCACGCCCACACAATAATACCTACTGTACCACCTATCTGAACACAATCTTCTAGCACATGTACGAAGTGGCTATATTAAAACACTGAGAAGGTGGGCGCGTGGTTTGTAAGACCGAGTATTTGAGTGTATTGTTTATGTATAAGCATGAAGCGCGCCTATAGACAACAATACAACTACTATCTGAACACAATCTTCTAGCACATGTACGAAGTGCGTATATTAAAACACTGAGAAGGTGAGCGCGTGGTTTGTAAGACCGGCATGGCAGATGCGAGTACACTGAGGAATACACAGACTCCAGAGCCGAGCAATGGCCTCGCTTGATTCACCCTAACTAACCTAGCCCCGCATTCATGTTGATAGTGGTATGACTGGTTTCCATTGTGTTGTGTGTATGACCGATCAAAGCGCGGGCAGAGCTCGTGAATGTTCGTAATTAACCGAACACGTCTGTCTGTATCGTCGGTTCAATCGGGTCACGAACTCGGACGTTGAACTTGTTGTGATCAGTTTCGTTTTGTTTAGTGATTTTGAGGTAGGTAGGAGTGGTAGATATTTTCAGTGGTGATGTTGTTTTCTACGCTAAACTACAGCTTAGTTGTTCCTACAAATCTACATCGACAGCTCTTTCTCCAAACCCACAAACTGTCTTCTCAACGAATCTTGCCTAATTCATTCTCAGATTTGTGTTTGTGGACAATCTTTACCAGGGGCGTCGGAAGTCTATTTTTCAAGGGGGGGCGAACTTTCCAGCTGACTTTGCAACATTTTGTAAACAAAAATCCGTAAGTTACCATGCAGCCAGCCTTTGAAATCGCTTGAAGGAATAAGCGGAATCTGTACTCTAAAATGCATTAACTTCATATTGGCCATTTTTTCAGGGGGGGGGGGGGCGAGATGATACTCTCGCCCCCCTGCCCCCCCGGTTCCGACGCCCCTGATCTTTACCCTCAGCTGTCAATACTTAATCATGGTTTTGATTGCACCAAACTTTACCTACAAGTTTATCCGTCTACCCACTCAGAGTTACAAAAACTGATTTTCAATGCGGGACGTTTGTACAATTTATCATGTACTTCGTTGCAATGACAATTCTAGCACATAAGTTAGGTTTGTCATTGCGAACGGAAGTGATATTTGATTTCTACTTTCATCCAAAGCCATTGTTGGGCACCGCAAACACAGATGAATATCTATCACCAGGTCAATCACCCCTAACTATCCGGACGCCGCATTTACATAACTATTATAGAGGTCACGCTCACCCAGCAGGGATTTAGTTCATACGAGTTACCGCTTTGTGCTAAGGAATGTTCAAGTAAATTTTGTATAATTGATTTGTTCGGAAGTTCTATCCAATGACATTGCAAAAACATTAGAGAAAAATATCGGTGCACATTATTTTTACCGCAAAAAAATCTATTTCGAATGTCTTCGAATTAGCATAAAACAACGTTCAGAGAGAATTTCTTCCTGTTTTTTATTCTGCATCACAGCCTCTATAAGTTATCTTTTATTGTGGCCCAATTACTCCCGTATCCTGCTCCCAGCTATCAGTTTTCTTCGTCTCTATCCCCAAGGAACCCCAGCGTAAGAAAGTTATCGTTCAGGAAGTCGCGCGCACAGATGATATCCTATCTCAGCCTCGTTTCCTATGAGTGCTGGCTTGCTTCGGTCACACGCTGGTGATATCTGGGCACGAGGCTGCGTGCTGGCCGACATCTCTGCAGGCGGCCATGTCTACTGGGGAAGACCGATAGAGGTGGCTCAGCGGTAAGACGCGAGACTCTAATTCGGGAGGTCGCCGGTTCGATTCCGGCAACCGGCAGTCCTGACTGAAGGTTTTTTACGAGGTTTTCCTCAGTCGTAAAGGCGAATGCTGAGATTGTGTCCTACTAACAGCCCTCGGACATTCCTTCCCAGCTATCCAAACACCCTAATAACCTAGTAAGTCCCCTGAAGAGGGGCACATCAGGTAAAGCTGGTGTGCACCCTATAACAGGTATTCCTACGAAAAATTATAAAATTACTGGGGAAGTGCAGGAGTCGAACCTGGGCCCGTGTTGGAGTCCCTCCATACACGTGCTTTTTGGTCGTGGAGGAATCATTAGTAGATGATAATTTTGGGTAGGAATCCCTTTTATGCCAGCTTTATCTGATGTGCCAACTAACTAGGATTATTAGAGGTTTTGGAGAGTTGGTAAGGAATGTCCTTTTTAGTAGGACACAATCCAAGTATTCGCCTTTACAACTGTGGAAAACCTCGGAAAAATCCTTTAGTCAGGATTGCCGATGGCCGGAATCGAACCGGTGGCCTTCCGAATTCGAGTCACGCGTCTTACCGCTGAGCCACCTCTATCGGTAGTTTAGTAGATATAAATTAGTGCGTTGCCTTTTGAACCTCCCTAATGTCGTTGTATTCTGTAGAAAGGATAATTGATGTAATGAAATTGAACAAACGAAACGTTTATCTATGACTGAGGAAAACGTGGAAAAAACTCAGTCACGATTGTCGCAACTGGGAATCGAACCCGCAGATGCATTTCTCAACTGAGACGAAAGAGCAAACGTAAGAAAATTAACTGAAATTTAAAGCAAAAAAAAGTAATTAACGAATCCGTAAAGTGTTCCGTTAATCTACGAGCCGTGATTCGTCCGTTGTGTTGCGCTATTATCTCTTGCGTAGTTATGTTCCCAAGCTCGAGTCAAAGGTGAGAGCGAGAGAATCTAAACACTTCCGGTCGCGTTGGTAGTTTTCTGCCGTGTGGCGTCGAGCAGCTCATTCATTGGCTAATTGTCGCGGAGAGACGCCAGAGCGCTCGAGCGGCGTTCTCGAGAAGCTGTTGATCCTGTAGCGCTACGCGACTAGCGGTCGACTACGGAACTGCTACAAAAACAGGAAGAGGGTGGTTTTATGTCCCCGCTGAAAGGAGGGGAGGGGGGAGGGGGTATGAATAAGCACGCATTAAGCCTGCCCATGGAATTAGTTAATTCTGTAGCGGATTATAATTACACATCCAATAAAATTGAAATAGGGTACTTACATGGAATCACAGTTCATACAAGGAAATGCCTGTAAGGACTGCGTTGTTATGTGTCTGTAATGAAACACTCAGCACTTCATTGCGACCAACACATTGTAAGAATGATCAACATTCAACCTCAATTCAGTCTATTTGATGTATGAGAATGTTTCATCTGGAAATATTCTCAACCGTAATTCAATAATGACACTCAACAAGTGTTCAAAATTGAATAGTTCCAAACAGGTTCAATTCTTCTTTTGTTTTGTATTTTTGGACGTAAAACCTAAATATAATCATCATCATCTAATATTTTTTTGAGGACTAAGGGATGATTACTGCCAGTTTGGTGGAGGTGCCGGGTAAGATATTAGTATCGTTGTTGTTGTCGTTGTTGTTGTTGATCATTTGGTTTCATCCGGTGGCGGTTACAGTGGTGTAGAGGGCTGTGGCCCATTAAAAATCTAAACTTTATGAAAATTATATGATGAATATTAAATAGAACGTTAATAGCAATTAGACAAAAATTTGAATTTGTATTATATTTATGATACCAAATTATGAATGGTTATAATTGTATTAAAAATTCAATACAATTTTTGCAAAAATGGTTGAGGGTTCTTCTTTTGCAAGGGGGCAAACCGGTATCTATATTTGATAATGATTTAAACACAGCAGTCACGACAAAAACGACTCGTTTACTGTTTTCATTATGTCAATTCCCTCAAATAATGTAAAACAATATACCTCTTTCAGAATTGATCTAGGACCCGTAGATAGAGCTTATCACGGCCCTCTAGATCCTCAATTACAACAATGCACAACAATGAAAAATCCACCTTAACATAACTGTCAAGGACCCTTAGATAGAGCTAATCACGGCTCTCTAGATCAATTCTGAAATTCATCTTTTATTCTCGTCGCCTTGCGCTTAAACGGTAAAAACAGATAAACAGAACATCGGAGTGCCGAAACGTTGTCAGTAATAGGTTTGTGGTTTGGTCCCTGTGTTGTGAGGTGTATCGCGATGGTATTGGCCACCCCTGGGCTTGCATCAGCTGTCTGAACGGCACGCGTCTATTAGTCTAATAGTTCAGGTGTCACCCGCATCACAAGTGTTCTTGTAGACCGCAGCACGTGCGTAGCGCTAGTATCACACGAGGCAGCCGTTTAACAGAGTTGAGCAGCAGGAGGTTCACCGCTGACTGCACAAGTTTGGTTGTCACTAATAGCTCTTGACCCGTCTCGGCCCAGGGTAGAAAAGGCCCAGAGTGACTCTGCTAGTCGTAAGTGGCGACGAAAGAAGACCCTGTCCCTTTCCTCCCCCCCCCCCCCCCCCCTCCCACTGTCCACTGAATATTTCTCCTCCCACGTGGCCCTGCCCTCCCTTGCTGGACTCCCGTATGACGACCCACGCGACGTACAATGGATCTTATTCGGATGTGCTTTTATTCTTCATCATCATCTTTCTCATCTTCATTATCACGCGCTCATCGTCTCGATAAGCCAAACTAATAGATCTTTTTAAAAATTGATCTAGGACCCTTAGATAGAGCTTATCACGGCCCTCTAGACCTGCAATGACAACAATGCACAACAGTGAAAATGCACCTTATCATAACTATCAATGACCCTTAGATAGAGCTAATCACGGCCCTCTAGACCTGCAATGACAACAATGCACAACAGTGAAAATGCACCTTATCATAACTATCAATGACCCTTAGATAGAGCTAATCACGGATTTCTAGATCAATTCAGAAAATTATCTATTACTCAAGCTAATAGGATTATTATATTTACTTACTTGTACAATAATGTCATATCTTTTCTTGTAGTTCTCAATACATTACTGACAAACTTGTTTATAAAATGTGTATTTTATTTTTGAACAAGTTACCGACCCATCCTTAGGGGCGCCCGTTGTTGCTAAGGATTTGTTTTCTATATGCGACATAACATGTAGGATACTATTACCTGGCAACACCAGGCGCCCCTAGGGGTAGGTGCCAACTATGAATTACAATCTGACCGTAGAAATGACATTCCTGTACTAGTAGAGTAGGTAAATATTGAGAATAATCATACGATTATTTTAAGAGTAATAATAGTGTACAATCAGTGAATCTTCTACTGCTGAACGCATAAAAAACTTGTTTTTATAGTCTGACAAGAACCGATTTTCAGGGTGGATTTTATACCATTTTACATGTGCTTCATTGCTATGACTGGTAATCGAACCCTAGACCTTTTATATTCGAAGCAGAAATAAACCCAGTATAGTGACGACCAACGAAGTTTACATTTTTAATTAATTCCTCTAAAGACCAGTGGGATTCCTGCGCGATAACCCGGCTTTCAAGTTTTAGCTGGGTTGAGCGTTATTCATAACTCAAACCTCATCTAGCTGTCATGTTTGACTACTTTAGAAGGAAGTTTTGTTGGGAGGGGGCGGAAGCTAAGTGGAAGAGCCCGAAATAGGGATGTTAATTACATGATGATGAAAATGCGGATGACAAGACGTAGTCAATTATTGTTACGGTCTTGAGCTGGAAAGTCAGTATTTTTTAATGTGAATCATTACAAGAATTAGCGAGATTTCCTTGCTTGGAGTAAACTGGGGTAAGATCTGTGTTTTGTCTCTAGTCAGCAGAAGAGGAGAGACAATAGATTGGGGCCATGAAAACAGACTTGACTTTTTTGCAATACAAGAATTTTTTTTTTATCATAAAAAAGGAAAGGGGTCATTGATGAATGTGACTTAATGAAAAAAAAACCTAAGAATCTTGTCTCTCTGTTGGAAGGGGAGAAGGGGTTGAATTCTATAGAACGAGGGTATAATGATGATATACTTCGCTACTGCTTCTTACGAGCCTTGCTTGAGGGGGTTTCAGGGGTGAACAAAGACTTCTTCGTTGATGTGTAGCTTTTGTCGTGGCGCGGGTTCGGAGTTACGCTACGCCTTACCCTCAGGGCTTGCAATTCAAAGACTTGCTGCGCTTTTCACGTACTTCTGTTTCTTACAAAATGTTTGTTTTCGAATTTTGTACTTTTCACAATTTTCTCTCCACTTTGGTTGTTGACAATTTATGATGATATTTGTCGTTCATTGATAAGTTTTAATAATTTAGTTTCGCGCACAGACGCCAATGCAATTTTTGTGCAAACTTTCTTAAGCTCGACACAACATCAATATGTGATAAGAAATATCCCATCTAGCGAGGCGTGTATATATATATATATTAAAACGCTTAAGCTTTCGTGGCCAGAGTTATTAAAATTAAAAACAAGACGGGTTATTCCGCCACGTCGTTGACACTTACTTAGCATGTCGACGTTTTTGGGTCTCTATGGACCCTGTCATCAGGACCCTGATAAATAATAAATAATATATATATATATATATATATATATATTACCTATTTAGGGACTGAGCAACACCACGTGATTGACCTATGATTGACCGATTACGTTACTGGCAATCTTGACTGAAGGACTTTCTGAGGTCTTTTTAGATCACACAATAAATGAGTAATAAAATACCAGACTTTTTATAAAAAATTGTTTAAGTATACTCTTCATATTGATTAAAAAGATGTTGGATTGGTACAGACACCTTTCAACAATGATGCGATTTTCATTTTATTTTGGGCACCCCTGTCTAGTTGGTTCTTTACATCCAGCCACCCACACACTCACACACGCACGCACCACAACCGGCCAACCCTTACATACCGAATGGGAAATTAAGTCAGTTCCAATGCGAATAGACGCTCTCATGCTTACAAGATGGGGGTGAAATGCACAAAGAAAGTTAAACCCCCTTCTCTGAGCTCGTACGTTACACGTGTAGACGTGTGGTCGGTTCTATTCCCAGCCCATGTCATAACAGTGCTAGATCTTGCATGGCGGGTACAGTTGGGGACAAGAAAAATAGTGATCCTTCTCGTTCGCAAAGAAATGGCAAAAAACTCTCCAGAAAATAAAACGCGCAAACATTCTATAAAAAAAACATTCCGTTTTGAAATTGGTATCATCAATATTATACATTTCCCAAGGCGTTATAAATGACGGATTATTCTAAAATCGTAGTTGCTCGAATTTTGACACCTCTTGTAAAAAACGCGAAATTGAACATTAATTTTTCAAAAATATGAGACGTTAAGCCCAAATAATCGATCAATCTTGAACATTAAATGTAACAAAAATTATGTCATATTTTTTAACTATTTTTCAGCCGAGAATTTTGATATCTCTCAATCAAAAGGTCTAAATATCAAACAGATTAAAAAATAACTCTGTAGTTTCAAAGAACGTTTTGTCTTTCGTCGTTAAAAAGTTAAAATCTGGTGTTGTACACCTTATGTAGTTCCGTAATCACCTTAGTTCCAAATGTTTGTGTTCTTTGGTAAACTCTGCATTGCACAATTAGCTGAGCCGTTGTCGTAACTGCAAGACGAGACGTCTAGACGTGTGTGAGAAGTGAGAAGTGCATCGGCTTTGCCAAGAATATTAAAGCCAAGCAGAAGACGACATCACGCCCTGACTAATCGCTACAGACATTAACTTAGAACTTATAGAACTTGGAAGGAGCAACTGTACCACTTAGAACAAGTGTCGTCAACTGAGGCTTGATACAGCAGACACGAGACAAAACATATGTGCATGTATGCAAAACAAGGCGCTAGTTCGTATTAGCCGTACTTCACTCTAAAAATTAAAAAGTAAATTCATAGACATGTTTTTCTTCTCGGTACACTTTTGTTAATAAATTATTTAATAAAACATACAATAATCCATATAGAATAAAAATGAAACATATTGTAGATAGATAACATATTATTAATTAAAAATTAATTTCGTAACAAGAAAAAAGAATACAAAGTGCCCTCGACACACGTTTTCTCGGCTATTTTGTTGCAGCTTTTGTTTCAGCCTACAACTCATTATGACAAGTTAAAAATGAAACGTATTGTAGATAGATAACATATTATTAATTATAAATTAATTTCGTAACAAAAAAGAGAATACAAAGTGCCCGCGATACGCGTTTTCTCGGCGAATTTGTTGCGTCCACTGATTCAATATAAGTCAAGAATGAAACATATTGTAGATAGATAACTCATTAAATATAAATTAATTTCCTAACAAGAAAAAATAATACAAAATATCCTGTATGCAACTTTTCTGGGCTATTTATAGTAGCGGCCATTGTACAGTTTATACAATTCAATATCGCCATTAATCAACGCGGACTTTTCATCACAGAAGTAATTTGTAGCCTGTAAAGTGTAATCCACGGGTCCTGAGATTGCCTAACTTATACACACTTATACTTCACTTATACTTCGCACTTATACTTTAGCTGATCAACAATGTGCGATTCAAATGTGTATCACAACCCAGCACGACCGTATAATAATATTCCCTAACAATAATTATCCTCGTTGGTTAACTAGTAATAAGATACAGAACTCACAGTTACAGTGTTGCCTAACTACAGTGGCCGAGACGTGCCTACGACTGTTTCCCAAAGTGCCCTCGATACACATTTTCATAGCTAACTCAAGATGGCCCAAATGTGGACTTAACTAAGCCCGGATTCCCAGGAGGTCCTTTGTCTTTTTTGGTCTTATCTCTAAGACAGGCCTAACTCTGAACCTCTTGTGAATCCAGAAAAATATCTGCGAGCATACTTTAAAACATATTATTGGAATGTTCATTGTGTCCTTGATCCTACCAGAATTAATAACTTCTTTATGTGACCTGGGTCTGGTTTTACAGGAGGTCCAAAGTTAGGCCGGTCTTAGAGTAAAGACCTAAAAAAGACTTAGGACCTCTTGTGAATCCGGGCTCCGGTGTAACAGAATATCTTTACCCTTGGAATATTATTACTCAGATTGCGTTACACGTTGCAAGCCGAATTTCAGAAGAAAACGTGGGGTCTCAAAATAACCTTAACCTAACGTAACTTAACTTATCCTAACCTAACCTAACCTAACTTAACCTTCTCTAACCCAATATAACCTTAGTATAACGTAGCTTAACCTTTTCTTTGTTCGCAACGTATAACGGCTGCTTGAGTGAGCGCGGGTATAAGTATATGATGGGCTATGCGTAAAGATATTCCAATACACCTGTTCTTCAATCTGCCTCTTCAATTCCTGGTGGTGGTAATCTAACCCGTGACCTGCGGAAAGTGTCTCACGTGTTCCCGCCGAGCCATCTCTATCGACAGCTCAAGTGTCGACTCGGCGAGGATATGTAGAGACTCCACTCAACGTAAGCACCACTTGACAAGTGTTTGACAAGACAACATCTCATGCTCGCGTAATAAAGACTATTGAAGGGGTAAATATCCGTTGTGGTAGACTTTGAGTCCGTAAAATTCCATCGTTATAGTTTCAACGGAAGTTGAATATCACCGTTTAGGTCCGAATTCACCAAACTTTTTAATCGGCCGATTTACTAATCTCAGATTGGTTACCATGGTTTCGACAAACATTACATACAAAATGTGTGGGCGCTTCTACTGGGCGTTATTTTTGATCTCCGATTAACATAAAATCACCGGATTAAGGTTCGATGAAACTGGCCCTTAGTCTTTTGGCGAAGAGTAATGTTTTGAAAGTTGAAAAAATGTAAATGCAGACACAAACCTGTCACAGCCGTAGGAATCTCTGCACCCTGTTTTACTAATTAAGTATGTTAGGGTATAGTTGGGAAGGAAGGTCCGAGGCTGTTAGTAACTAATACACAATCCCAGCATTCGCCTTCAACTTAAAAAAACCTCGGCAAAAGCCTTCAGTGAGGACTATCGGTGACTGTTACCGAACCGACGACCTCCCAAATTATTAAATAAGATATACAAACAAAGTAAGTATTCTCATGCTTAATGAATAGCCTACTCCAATAGCACCAACTTATTTTTTTACTTCTCTAGTTCCTACACTTGACCATTAGGGATAATTTGCGACCTTCAGTTGGTTACCTGAAACCACCGGGCGTGACTTATGAGGCTTGTGAACTCTACTAAGCAGAATTCTCTATATTCACGTGACGTCACTGACATTGTTGCCGGCCATATTCCCGTACATGTGGTATTGCAGTTCCTACACATAGCGGCCACCATCCCGTACACGAAGTCATTGCTGTAGACAAACAAATGACTGTATTGCATACCAAGAATACTGTCTTTACGAATGTGTGAAAGAACGCAAGGAATCTATTAATTTACATTGAAACAGTGTGCACATGAAAGGGGTGATAGTCAAGTATCTGAGCGTTGGGATAACAGGTGTAGCCGAATGGGATCATGGGTAAACGAAACGACCCATGTTCTCGTACGGGCCGTGTTGGTGGTTACGCTATATAGTGTTAGCTACCCCTCCGCTAGTTGACTGTGACCTAATACCAGAACAATAGTTGATATCGATCGCTGTTGTGACATTGTGTAATGTGTACAGGGTTGCATTTCAATTGCGGTAATCCGCACTAAACACTGTCAACAACGTAATAGCAAACCACGCGCTCACTGCTGCACTCTGCCATATTCTGTACACACATCACACTATCACCGTTATTGTTTGGACCTCACTATGTTTGCCTTATATTTATTTTTATTCTATATTCTTATTTATACTTCTTACCGGTTGAGGAGCTAGAATTAATTATCTTTTGTAATTTCTTTATTAATCTCACACAATGGCTTTCATAATTGTTTTCGTTTAACTTGCACATTCTTCTTCTATATACTTGCTGGCCTTCTTTGGGACCTGACAACTCCACTTCTAAACCCCTTAATCTGATTTCTTCCCAATTATAACGACCCTGGTGATATGTAAAGAATATAATTCGGCCGAACCTATATTAAAGTGTTGTTAAACAACACAAAATACTACCACTGTACATCTTACTGTGTAAAATTTATATTAGTTTTTTACAATTATTATGATTTTCATTAATTATAATGTTATTTCAACTATATTCTAAGCCTTCTTTTTATTTTCTCTTATTCATATTATTTCAGAACACACTATTCTGGATTACGCATCACTTGTTTCGTGTTTTCATTATGACTTTTGAAGTGTGGCAAGGAGTTCTAAACTGTAATTACATTATGTAGAGTACATGCTAACATACATTTAATGAACAATAAGAACAATGCCTGGTTGGGGACATGTTTGTAACCTGCTTGCAAACTTCGGCCCTGTATCACTGTCTGGGTTGGCGCTTCCTTCCTACCTGGCTGACGTCACGAGAACTGCAGAACTTATGCGTTGAGATGACGTCATAGGGAGGAACTGCGCAATACATCACCTTGCACTCCTTGTTGAGATACATTTGTCTGTTATATCGTGCTTCCCACTTAGCAGCCACTTAGGGCAGGAATACATTGGTCTGTAATACTTTGCTCCCCACTTAGCAGCCACTTAGGGCAGGAATACATTGGTCTGTAATACCTTGCTTCCCACTTAGCCGCCACTTAGGGCAGGAATACAATGGTATGTTATATCTTGCTGCCCACTTAGCAGCCACTTAGGGCAGGAATACAATGGTATGTTATATCTTGCTGCCCACTTAGCAGCCACTTAGTGCAGGAATACATTGGTCTTTTAATACTTTGCTTCCCACTTAGCCGCCACTTAGGGCAGGAATACAATGGTATGTTATATCTTGCTGCCCACTTAGCAGCCACTTAGGGCAGGAATACATTGGTCTGTTATACCTTGCTTCCCACTTAGCGGCTACTTAGGGCAGGAATACATTGGTCTGTTATATCTTGCTCCCCACTCAGCAGCCACTTTGGGCAGGAATACATTGGTCTGTTCTTCCCACTTAGCAGCTACTTAGGGCAAAATACATTTCCCTGTGGCTTCTTCTTAGCCCCTTAGGGCAGAAGATATTGCCTTCTTGAATTCTGCCTGTTACATACATCGGGTAATGGATATTATCCTGTTAAAATACACTTAGCAGTCACCTAGGGCATGATGTACTACCCAGTTGAAATACATTGGCCTGTGACAACTTCCTCTACACTTAGCAGCCACTTGTGGAAGGAATACATCGGCCTGTAAAATATTCTTAGCCGCTTAGGAGACACTTAGGGCAACATACTACCCTCTTGAAAAACATTGGCCTGTTACGTCTTCTTATAGATAAGGCAGTAGATAGTACTAGATAATACCCTGTCGAAATACATTGGCCAATCATCTTTCCTGTCTGTCGTGCTTGACGAATCACCCTCATTGCACGAGGCAGCTCTCAGCTGTCGTACATGACATGAGAAGTGACAGACAAAACAAAGCTCATCTCGTGACGTCACAGTGCTCAAACTATGCGTTGGTTTACACGAGGATCACGTCTTGACATTCTTGGTTGCAACAGTCTTATCAACAACTGAGTGGAGGACACATTCCGGTAGTGATGTTTACACATGCCTCGATCTGAGCGTGTCGGGGTTCGAACCTAGGGATCCAACAAGACTATGGGCACGTAGTCTTCCCCTGCCCAATGTGTTGTGTCAAGGTTTGAACCTGGGGCTCCTGCGAGATTATGGGCACGTAGCCTGCTCCTACCCGACCGTCGAAGGGGGGTTCGAACCCAGTGCTCCAACAAAACTACCGGAACGTAGCCTACTCCTACTCGACTGTCGAAGGGGGGTTCGAACCCAGTGCTCCAACAAAACTACCGAAACGTAGCCTACTCCTACTCGACTGTCGAAGTGGGGTTCGAACCCAGCGCTCCAACAAAAGTACCGGAACGTAGCCTACTCCTACTCGACTGTCGAAGGGGGGTTCGATCCAGTGCTCCAACAAACCTACCGGAACGTAGGCTACTCCTACTCGACTGTCGAAGGGGGGTTCGAACCCAGCGCTCCAACAAAAGTACCGGAACGTAGCCTACTCCTACTCGACTGTCGAAGGGGGGTTCGATCCAGTGCTCCAACAAACCTACCGGAACGTAGGCTACTCCTACTCGACTGTCGAAGGGGGGTTCGAACCCAGTGCTCCAACAAAACTACTGGAACGTAGCCTACTCCCGCCTGACTGTACCCCAGTGGAGTTCAAACCTGGGGTTCCTGTAACACTACCGGCACGTAGCCTACTCCTACTCGACTGTCGAAGGGGGGTTCGAACCCAGAGCTCCAACCAAACTACCGGAACGTAGCCTACTCCTACTCGACTGTCGAAGTGGGGTTCGAACCCAGAGCTCCAACAAAACTACTGGAACGTAGCCTGCTCCTTCCCGACTGTACCGCGGTGGGGTTCGAACCCTCGTCCCTGTGTTCCTCTAGACTCGACCTTGTCTCTCATAACACGACGACGTGACCAATGGACTACACCTTGGTCGAAGGAATGTCGCGCATTGACAGGAGACATTCCCTCGGTGAGTCATTGAGTGTAAAGACCGAAGACTTCGGAGTCGCCAAGAACTGAGTGAGTTTCTTGAGAGCGACGAAGCGAAGTGGTTGTGTGGCTAGCTAGGGCTCTTGTCTGTCGTTCTTACCAGGGCGTGGGGACTGGTGCATCTGCCAGGGTGCATACCAGTGTTAGCAAAGTTGTCGTGTTTACTAGGGTGGTAATATACTGTAGTTCGAAAGATCGAGCAGGTAAGATATTAAATGTGTTTTTATATTATAAGTAGTTACTATAATGAGCGACTCAACGATATACATTAACCCCCTCTCTCCCCCTCCCCCCCCCCCGATGTCTTACTACACACATTCTTCTCACAGATAAGATCCGAAACGCGAAATCTCGGGAGATCGCCGGTTCGATTCCGGTCACCGGCAATCCCACGGGGTTTTCCTCAGTCAAAAGGCGATTGCTGGGTTTTCAGTCCTACTAACAGCTATAGGACATTCATTCTCAATTATCCAAATATGCCAGCTGAAGAAGGGCACATATAATGGTATACATACATGGTGAGCACCCTATAGCAGGGATTCCTACGTAAAATTATCCACGTTCGCCTAATGACTGAAATTTACATTTAATGTTATGTTATCTGCATTGCATCAGCTATCTGCATTAGTGCTGGGCGAAATATAGTGTTTTATAGTTGCTAGGTTCATTTATTTCAAATTCAATATTTTGTGGAAGATAGTTACGTGGCGGTGTCATTTGAAAGCAAGTATAGTGCGTATTAGCCAGTTTAGCTGACCGCTGTCCGTGCGTTACAAGTTCGAATCCCGGCTTAAGCATGGATGTTATTTGACGTTTTTCATCTGCAGTATCACCCACTCATCGTCTCGATTAGCATCGTTGCCAAAATATGAGACGTTAAGCCCATCATTCCCTGGTACACCTTTACAATTACACGTTACGTATATAGTTTGTATTTATTTCAAACACAAATAACACTATATGTGATGCGAAACGAGAAAACCACCCTTACGGTGAAGAACATTATTCTGAAATACTGAGAATAACAGTTGAAAATGCGTAAATGTCACGTTTTTCGTTTTTGTATGCTCCCGCTACCTGTGACATATTTCTATAAGCTTCATCTTGGATTAGTTCCTAAATGTGCTTGTAGATAGCGCCAAAACGTTGAAAAGTAAATCTCTACGTGTTTTGTGAAAACCATCCTTCGGGTGATATGGGAATTTAACACAGCACCCTAAGGTCGGTTTTCAACAAGGTCCACTAGATCGCTTGTAGACTCCGCTAGGAGTAAATCCAGTAGACCTTGGGTTTTCAATAATCGATTTCACATTGCTATATATTTTTAATAATTGGTACTACTGTAGAACACGATAAACAGGCTGTGGTTTTGTGATTTTTTCCTACACAAGGCCGTGGTTGTTATTGTTTTGGAGGGTGACAGTGGCACATGGAAAGATGTCAAAATCAAATAAATGAATAGCAGAAATTGCTAATTCCTTTCCATTGGGGAATATTTCCGATGATTTGGCTGATGTGATGTGTTTAAATTGTTTAAATTAGTTTAGATTAGTTTGATTATGTCAATTATGCCTCAATGTAAAAAAAAAAAAAAAAAAAAAAAATTATTTTAAAATTTTTGAATTTTAAAATTTTTGATTTTTTGTTAATTTATGCTAATAAGTATAAAATTCAAAATTTTCAATAGAATTTGAATAAAAGTAGTCCACATAACATGTACATGGAGGTTGTAATGTGGTTAAGTGCCTGAAAATCTGTTTTTCAACATGTCAATGTTTAGGGCTGATTTACTCCATATTTCTGTTTTATGCTGCTGCTCATTAAAAAATTCATAACTTTGGTATTTCTACAGATTTTTTCTTGATTTTTTCACCCAAAAATTTGTTATTTCATTCCCATTGAAAATAGTACAAAAAACATGTTTGTGTAACTTTCACCCTAAGGGTGGTTTTCTCGTTTCGCATCACATATGAATCTGCTAAGCTAGACCGAAGGGGGCCTATACATATTTCGAGGGAGGTCCCCCCGTAATACATTTTTTGGACATGTAACAATCCATAGAGATAGTCACTATTATGCCTATGTTTCATATTTCGACATATTATACACATCTATATAAGTATACATACATTTCGTATCGACATATTATATTTCGACATATATTTCGTAGATATTTCGAGGGAGCTCTCCCCGCAATACATTTAAACATGTATCAATCCATAGAGATAGTCAGTATTATGTCTCATATTTCGACATATTATACACATATATGTACATATATTTCGACATATATTTCGTACATATTTTGAGTGAGGTCTTCCCGCAATACACTTGGACATGTATCAATCCATAGAGATAGTCAATATTATGTCTATGTTTGATGTTTCATATTTCAACATATTTTACACACATATGTACATATATTTAGTATCAACATATTTTGTACAAATTTCGAGGGAGGTCTCCCCGCAATACACTTGGACATGTATTAATCCATAGAGATATTTAATATTATGACTATGTTTCATATTTCGACATATTATACACATATATATATATATATATATATATATATATATATATATATATATATATATATATATATATAAATATATGTACATATATTTCGTATCGACATATATTTCGAGGGAGGTCCCCCCGCAATACATTTGGACATTGTATCAATCCATATAGTCAGTCTTGTGGCTATGTTTGAATCACGTAACCATAACGTGACACGTGTAATCTTTGGTAACAGGAATATCGCTGGGACTAACTCAGGCACTACAGATGGTTGTGTGTGAAAGAGAGATCTGTCGTCGGGGTAGATTACGTTTCGGAGCCGCCCCTCAAATGCAGGTCTCGTGTATCTCAGACGTTATGACGTGTTGTGTTATACAACGGAGCTGTCAATCTGTGCGCGATCCACCCACAACTAGGAGATCTTGCGTGTCAACAGCTTGCTGTAGGAGAAGGGGAGATTGAAATAACCTTATACCGTTACTACTGCACTAGCATTGATTCAATAAATAAATACATTTGTATGAATAGTCTACCACTCAATTAAAAGTACTGATTTTATTTCAGTGGGGGACATGTATACAATGTATTATGTACTTCATTGCTATGTAACGACTTCACAGTTACCGTTTACATGTACACCAACCAGTTTCAAATAGGTAGATTTCAGTCAAGTTCCAAAGTTAAACGAAAAACAAAAACATTGCCCGAGCCGTAAATCGAACTCTGAATTGAACCCTGGACCTCCTGCAATGGAAGCAGGACTAAACCTCGTAGCCTAGTTAATAATTTTCAAACATACTTCAGCAAATTTGGTTAAAATGTTTTTTTTAAATTGTAATCAACATTTATAAATTATATAGTTTAGATAATGTGTCTGGAGGATTTAAAAAGACATTTTATTCCGTGTCTTACGTCCCGATAAACCGGCCCTCGTTCCCGGCAGCCGACTTCTTGTGTTTTGGTACCGGGGGGCGTCTCCGCGAACCGCCCCCCCCCCCCCCCCCCCCCTCCCCCGCAGATCCGAGCGTGCGTGAGAGCTCTTATCTGCGTGGCTGCGGAGATAAAAACACAGCACGCCTCTAAGATACCACCAGAAACTCACGGCTACAGTTACTGGCTGTATCATGTTCTAGCAGCAACAGACTATACAGTAACCAGAGGCCGAACTGAAGGACACTGACTGGGCGGTAACAAGAGACTCGAGCCCGAGAGGTATTGGGTTCGATTCCCGTTTGAGGGTTTTTTGAGACTTTTGTAAGTCAAAAGAGAAGAAAGAGGTCTCGGTAATTCCTTCCTAACTATACTCAACACCATGGGAGGTAGAGCTTACAGCAGGCATTCCTCCTTAGATTATTATCGTTATTCTTTTTGAGAATATTAGATTACACCTGCATTGCAGTCGTATTCAACCACCTACCCTGAGAACACCCGATTTAGGAAACTTTTAAAATTGTAAACTAAAAGATGTCATAATTTACTGCTCTTTCTTATGAATGTTTCTTTATTTTATAACTAATATTTCCGTTTTCAAATGTTCTTATTTAAGTTGTGTTCCAACTCGCCTTACACAATAAAAAAAGAAAATTTTAAGTACGAAAATATTTACTGGGACGAAGAAATATATCAATTTTAAGGCTGTTTTAACATTCAGGAATGGAAGGTTCCGTACAGGGTAGCTTATCGCGTCTAAAGTCGTTCCACAAGAAACTTGTGGATACTGACGTCATAGATGAAAGAGTCACTGGCCAATCAAATGTCAGTATTTGAAAAAACCTCCCGCTGATTGGCTCCGACTTACTCACCTATGACGTCAGCATCCACAAGGTCACTGTGGAACCGCTTTACAGGTGTTATTGAGTGTAGTAGATCTACGCGCGCCGTTCAGGGTCCTAGCGGGGTCCATTCCATCGCAACCAAACGACCAATACTCCCGATACATTCACTAGGTGTGAGGATCGATTTAACCCCCTACTAATCCAGCTTTCAATTATCACCCCCATTAGGCTAGATTACTACCGCATGATTGAGCAATTATCTGGCTCGGTCCGCGGTTCAAGAGATTGTATGCCTGGTTTATGGTCACTTGGTTGTGTGTGTGTGTGTATGTGTTTATGTATACATACACGCTGTATGATGCACGTGGACATTATATAGTTGACCCGAACTAACTATTTGCAAACTGACGAAATAGCCGACCCAGGTGGAACCAACTTAAACCTTGAATAGACTTTCGCGACCGGAGTCTTAACCAAAACTAGGCTGTAGAGTGTAGAGTTTAGTTAGAGTACCGCCGTGTCCATTGGTTTGATAAAATTCTGACATTTCTGGCCGTTTATACTCCAAGTTGTTTACACTTTGAAGATGGACTTTGCCCAAAACGTCAGAATTTTAATTTCAATGGACCCGGCGATACCTAACAACAAAGTTTAGTATAAATGCAAAATTAAATTCAACTAAGAACATATATCATACGGTAGTGCTACCGTTGACGTGGATTGGGATTCTGAAAATTAAGCAAGTTAGTAGTTAATTCATCAAATGACTTATGCTACGTTTACAGCTACGCGTTGCGAGCGAAGCGAAGGCGCGAGATCCAATAATCGGCCGAGTTTCATGCAAAGAAGTTAATAGTTTCACGCAAACTCGGCCACTAATTGGAGCTCGCGCCTTCGCTTCGCTCGCAACGCGTAGCTGTAAATCGACTATTACGTAGCGTACATGTATACGTTTCCAAGCACAGTCGGTGTAACTAATAAGTTTTGTGCACACGACTAAGCGGACGATCGCATTTACAAATGTCTGAAAGGACGCCAGAAATCTGCTAATAAACCATTTTCGATGCACTGTGTTTCTTACACGAAGTAGAATGGTGCAGTGCCGAGTGAGTTGACTGTGTTGTTCAAGTTGTTTGGAGGTTCTCGTAGAAAGTGTGCTTTCTGTGCCACCCGAGTTCTTTGCAGCAGCTGCACGTATGTGCCTGTGCGGCGAGTGTATCGTCTGTGCCGCCGAAGTTCTTTGCACCCCACACGGCGGCAGCAGCTGCACTTGCGGACGAGTGTGTTGTCTGTGTGTCCGAGTTGTTTGGACGTGCTAATATAACTTGCGGTGTCTACCAACAGGTCGAGCTCATGTCGAGCTGTAGATGCAGAGTGGTTCTTTGCACCCCACACGGAAGAGTATTCCAATATCTTTGCACGGCAGCAGCTGCACGTGTGAGCGAGTGTGTTGTCTGTGTGTCCGAGTTGTTTGGACGTACTAACTTACGCTGTCTGCCCAACAGGTCGAGCTGTCGGTGCAGTGGACGGCGGACTGCGCCTGCGCTGCAAGGGCCACGTGCCGTGACACGTGGTGGGTCGTCATTACCTGCCGACTCAATTTGTTGCTTCTCTGGAGGTCACACAAAACAGGTAGGAACACACATAATGACGTCTCTTGAGGAAGGGATCCGACTAGGTCCCGAAATATACATGCTAAAATTGCCCGAAACCTAATTATTACGAAATAGCGAAGACCAATAATATCAACTTTCTTTTCTTATTCCTACCATCTTCTGGAAACAGAACGATTAAGGAATCTTTGGTTGGACACCTGAAAATCCTAAAACAGCGTGCGTGACATATGAGGCTTATGCACTCCACTAAGTGGAAGTAATTCTAAGTTCTAAATAATTGATGTAGCCCATCTCCTCAACACAATTCAACCGTGAACCAACTATAGAAATCTCACACCCCTTATTTCATCACGATAACCCTCACTGTATCTCAAGATGTTGACACCAGCCTAATGAAGCTATCCACACACCGTCCCTCTACAAACCTACCCTTTGTCTCACCCCCCTTACTTCCCCTTTGATTACATCTCCCCCCCCCCCCCTTCCTGTCTTGATTCAAATCCCGTCTTGCATTCCGAGAGCCGAGGAGATTTGTCATCTTAATCACCTGCAGCGATCATCGCGCGGCGACACGTGAGCGACAGTGGCGACATTAACGGCAACACCGCGTACTAATTACGTCGTTAGATGGACAGTCTGACCAAGAAACGTCATTTAGCTACTTGACGAACTCGTGAGACAAAGGATTTATCTGTTGATATTGACGTTGTAGTGATTTACAATGCTGAAAAAATAATTTTGTTTACTAATATCATGGAATGAATAAAATATAAGTAGCCACAATAATGACCATACTGGTTTCCCTCATGGAGTCTAGTTTGTAAATGTTTCCAAATCTTTTGCATTCGTTTGGCTTCTCTTTTTTTTAAGATACACAAAGTCCTTGGTTATAGTGCAACAATCATATCTTACTACTGAGTACTGACAGTACTCTGCCATGCATATGTTTTGTTATGTTATAATATGATTATTATTTTGTCTTTGACATTGATAGAAATCGAAAATAATTTTCACCTCACAATTGTTGTAAATTCTATTAATTTAATAATATCTCTATAGTAGACATTATTAATAATATAAATCGTAAACGCTGCCTTGCTTTTATTGTTGAAATGATAAATCACAAATTAACCCCTTTTAGTCCGAAGTAAAAGTGTGGCCACAGCACTCAGATCGCTCGGAATACACAATAGTTCTTCTATCCAAGATCTTTGCTCTCTAAAGCATCGCGCGCGGTGATTGGGCCCAGTTTCCGGTTAGAACGTGTCTCCTCGATTACTTTTGAAAGCAATGAGCTTTGTTTGTTTACAACAACAGAGTCGGCAGGTCTTCGTCGTCGTCTCCGAGCTGTTTGGCATTCAGCCACCCCTGTGTCTCCGAATAAAAGAGAAGGGGGAAGACAGAGCACAAGACCACTCGAAATAATAAGAGTCTTCCCCAAATGGGGGGAGGGAAGTTACGCAATTCTCATTACGTGCACACGCGTGTGCAAACTTTCTTCGAGGATGTTTTCTTCGCGTAATACTCGCGAAAAGTGTACGGCGCTTTTTGAAAAGTACTTTTGTGTGCTCACTCCTGACAATTTGTGTAATAACCTTAAAATTCTCTTGCCCTAATATAAACTGAAATATGAAGTAAAACCGTGTATACGACAGAACAGATGAAACGATTTTGAAACTGAAACTTTCCCCTAAGATAACCATACTATAAATAAACGGAGGACACGCAATAATATTATGTAACAAATATTTCATAAGATAGAATTAATTAATTCAACAGTTTCATAAACAACAGCCCAGAGGTTCCCAAACTGTCATCCGTGGACCACCTCTGGGTTCCATGGATATGCTAGAAGGGGTTCTCGAAATTCGGTAAAAAAAATGAACGAACTAACAAATAATTTAGATAGGTAATCCGCAGTTTACAAAAGTGCAGGAACCATTGCTGAATAGCCTAAAATATTATCAAATAAGTTTGGCATGTAATGTGAAAGCCTATAACTTACAGCGTTAGTATAACGAATAAGTGGGCTGTGACGACACAGGTCGGACAAACAATCGTTTTTTTTTTGTTTTTTTTTGTCTTTCTTTGATTCGCGCACATTCAATGTTTGTCCGGAACATAACACTTCGGAGTGGCAATTTTTGTATTCGAAACTAACGCTATTATGCGACATCTACTCTCATTTCTCAATTTTCATTTTTTTTCATTTTCCATTTCACTTTTTCATATTCATTTACCATGGCGTTACCGTGTAATGATAATAATGTCCAAGCGTACTTAGCCTGCAATTATTCATATAGCGGTTTGTTGTGTGCACCCAAGTACTGGGTAGCGGTAGCGGCCAATAAATCTCTTCCCTATTCAGAGCGAAGACGATAATTTATTTTGAAAATAATTCAAAAAAGCGCATTGTGATACTTGTGTCCCTCGCTTTTCACGCGTCACGCGTCAAGCGTTAAGCGTCAAGCGAGCGAGCGTTATTATACGGCGTTTAGATGACGCTCGCGCGCGTATTCAATCTTGTCGCGTTGTGGGGGGAGGGGGGGGGGGGGTGTAACCGCGTACTGATTTGCATGGTGTTATTATTTACGTAGAGTGTAAAACAAGAAATGGTCATATAGAAATGGTCAGGTGAGAAAATGCAATAACATAAACAAGTATATACCGCCCACTGGATGAGTGAGCAAAAATCATTTACAGTACATTCATAATCAATAATCATTTGTAATACAAGGGGTGCCCAGCTACTCCATTTTATTTCATTTTATAAACATTTAAACAGTTTGAAGTAAAATATTCGGGGTTCACTTAAAGGGTACTAATCGTGTTATGTCGACGTAAATGTCGAGGTAAGATCCATGTGAGCTAAAGTAGTAAACTATTCACATGATGGTTTATTGTTCTTATGTCGTCAATTACTGGAATAGTATTACTACTCTTTACTGCCAATAGTACATTCCTACATGTATGTCCTGGAGTGTCTGTTACATTTATGCATTCCAATCTTGGCTTGTCTCTAACATTGTCCCTTACATTCCACAAAGCAAACACACACTATTATATTGAAACATAATATTTTAAATGAACTTGTAGGCATACTCATTTCAATAGACTATGTATATGCAATAGAATAAAATTACTGTATATGTATGTTTTGTTTTCAATACGAAAAAGTTTCTAAAGGTAAAAACGAATTACAGATAAACAAGTACAGAAATTTAAAAAATAGTTCTATATATACACACATCTCTCTCTCTCTCTCTCTCTCTCTCTCTCTCTCTCTTTCTCTGTTTCTTTCTGCGAGTTCGACGAGCCTCCGTTAGGCGGAGATCAAGTGGACTTTGTCAGCAATTATCATATAAAACTACAACTTCACAACAAGAAATATAATAATCACCCAGTCCTCATGCCTGTTTTACAATCACATAGTTTATCAATACAACAACGTAGTAACCCCACTCTCTCTATTCACTTCAACAAAACGAATAAAACATGTGTTTGCTTGTCGAGTGCGTCCGAGGGTTAGCCATGCATAACGCGGCGATTGTTGCACCGAGCTAATTGGCCCACTCACCGCCAGGCGGCAGCACGAGCGCATCTGTGGCTGCCGCTGCGGCCGGTAATGTGGGCGACTACTTCAGATAATAACATCGATCTTCGCATGTGAATGGCGATATGGGTAAATCATGCGGCTCAATGATGGTATTAGTGGATGGGTTTGTGAACCGATATAACGTTCAATGGGACTTCTCGCGTGGAATCGTTGTATGATAGTAGGAGTGGACTTCGGGCCGTAGGAACCGCATCAGTTGAACATATCTAACTATCATAATATGTGCATCAATATCGTCTCGATGGATACGATTTACTAACTGATTAGGTAATAATTATTTGTTTTGGAAAGAGATTTGAGCTCAAAGCTTCGTGCTCATCAAATGAGCTACAAATATCGCATTATCATTTTTATTTGTCAATGGCAACTAGTTTTATGTAATATTAGTTGAAACATAATTATGTTATCAATATTACGTAACATCCACGTCAATAACGAGCCGAATTTGTATTTCGTGTACAGTACAGCTGTCAGTAAAATTACTATTATTTATAAACATTGCATGTGTTGGGTGTAAATGATAACATCAACACATTCAATGTTGATCTACATAGGATCCATCCGCCTGTTATCTCTCACGGAGACCCTCATCGTCTAGATAAGCCTCGCTGCAGTGGTTCACTGATGGTCCAACAGGGAGCAGCACCGTCGCAATCAACAGATCTTCGATCGCGATCCGACATCCCCCCCCCCCTCCCACCTTCACCCGCCGCCGCCATTTACCGGATATCCGGCATTAGTTTTTCTATATTCTTTTGTAAATCAAGTTACAGTTGAAGGAATACTTGACAGATCGTAGTTTAGCCAATTAACGAGAATGTTGCAGAACGCTGAAAGCTGGAAGCAACAGGAACTATAAAATGATGGAAGGAGAGTTTCAATGGAAGGGAAATAAATGGAAATTAATCAATACACTTTGCTCTGTCGATGAAGTAATTTCTTATATGATTGCAACGAAACATACCTACCGAGGCCTTGATGAGGGTTCTATGAAGCTATTTCCTCTGTCGTCAATCTGTGATTCCTGCAATTGAGAAACCCTGATGTTCTGTTTAGCTGTTCGTACCACGATTGTATTGTATAATGTTTCCTGTCATAAATCATTATTACATTCATTAGTTTCTTCATCCATGTATTTCAGTTATTGTGTAAAACACAACAATACAACAATTTTTCTCTTATCATTTGATGCAATTTGATCGGGGCTTGATTTTAAAGTCACAACTCTTTCGACCATGAGTTACTTTTCAGACCGAAACATTAATTTTCTTTGAAAAATATACCTATCGGTTTTGTTTTGTCTTTGCACGCAAACGTATTCATATTCATTTCACAGTTTTTGCTAAGAAGCCTAACATCATACCAACATAATGGTAAGAAAACTAATTCACTTAAAAAAAACCTCACATGTGTATATACGGGCCACGGACTTACTAAATTAAAGTCCCCCACTGCAAATCAGTTTAGTTATTGAGTTGGTAGACTCTATAAATGTGAATTTAATTTATTTTATTTACTGAAACACTAACGAGCCCTTGATTGTGTATGACACCACTATGGTATATGAGATCAGATACACTGATGTACAATGCGGGTTTTAACAACCTCAACTGTACAATATCACAATAATCCTGTGGATACAATGAATGCAAACAACACTGTATACTCAATAGTCAACACTACATTTATTTACCAGTTCGTAAAGCTTATCATGCCCCGATCTTGTTTTTAAAGCATGCAAATTTTAGCTAAACACAAATTTAAAAATCTCTCAAAATACTGACCACGTTGATTTATTTATTTTATTGTAAAAACCAGTGTAGGGCACAATGCCCTCTTTAGCCGGACGAGTGATGATTGATGAATAATAATGAGGAAGGGAGGAGGGGAAGCCTGGTAACGGCACGTAGCCTACTCCTGTCGAAAAATACCAAGGGAACCATCGGCTTTAGCTTTACCGAAAGGACAGTGTAACTTTTGAACATTCATATAGGTTCCTCCACTAACCTCGACTGCCGAGCAGTATAGTGGATAAGAACGAAGCTGTTATACACAAGCTTTCGAACCCTCCAATGTGCTTCGGAGGAGAGCGGTCACCCAACCTCCTCCTGACCTAGCCCGAGATTGCTTAACCTCGGTGTTCGTATGTGAACCGGCTAAGCGACCGCGGCTAAACCTTCGGCCCGCGTTGATTTGGCTAGTTTTGAACAAGTACCCCCCTCCCGGTCCTGTGCCCCTCGCCCAACGGTGACTCCCCCCCCCCCCCCCCCCCCCCACCACGGACAATACCGCCAGCATTGAGTCAGGAAGTAAACAAACGCGTCAATAGCCTCAGCTATCTATGCCAGCGGTTATTGGCCGCATTTTGTTGGATTCCGCATTCCCCGGAAACATCCCAATCAGAGGGCCCCCATACTGTCTGTGTTGTGGTGGAACATGGGCCTCGCACAACGAGACAGGTCACTAAAGTCCGAATTCACCAAACTTTTTAATCGGCCGATTTACTTATCTCAAATTGGTTACCACGGTTTTTCCAGGGAGATGGTTTTCTTCCTATAACAGATATTAGTACGAAAAATTATTAAATTAAATTATAACTAAGCAAGAAAATCCACTACTATTATGAAAATAATGGGAAATTAATGATTGACAATTCTTTAAAACGGAAAAAAAAGTTTTTGGGTCCATATAAACTCACAGTTTTTGTTGAATACAACGTTATTGTCGTTATATTGTACGCAGTCGTAACTTTTCCTTGTCCTATATGTACTGATACTTTGGGCAGCCCTGGGCGGGCAGCAGCCGTGGGCACGCGCCCCCCTCCCCCCCCCCCCCCCCCCCACTTCCTCGCCTCTAGACGCTCGCGTCTTGGAGCGCGTCGCGTTATCACCGTTGCGCTGATAGCGTCGTCCTGTTTCCTGCCGCGTTCTCGTGCCTTGCTGATTGTGGGAAGTGAAGGGGTAATTCTGCAATCACGAGGTCCTTGGGTCCTGAGTGCTGAGTCCTGGGTCCTGAGTCCTGAACCCGGACCACTATTGTCACAATCAAATGTTTTTTTTAATTGCAGTTTCGGCTTATTTTGAGAATTTATAATGATTGGCATTCAGGCAGATCAACAAGTACTTTTAGATATGTGCATGGAATTCACGTTTGGAGGAAGGTAACAATGCTGTGAAGTGTGAAGCGTTCGTTTATTGCACCACTGGGGCTCGAACACAGATCCTCTTCCCTTCCGGTCAGATCCTGACACCCCCCCCCCCCCCCCCCCACTTGATTATGCCGCACAACTTGGTTGGATGTGCATGATTGTTTTCAGTAGGTACTTGATTTGGAATAAGGAAAACCAATTCTTCACTGCCAATCTTTGCATGTCATCGTGAGAGCTTTGAGTTGGTAAAACTAAATAAAATCACGGGCCACGTGTTAGCAAATATACCTCGGACTAATCGGATCAAATAAAAACTTTCTTTGGAATCACGTTCTATTTTAGAGAATTTTGTGGAAATGACAGCAATCACGCTCAACATATTTTCTCCTAAGTTCAATAGGTAATTTCATCCATAGCGAATAATGTTGTTTCCACCGCTAATCATTACTATAATTTAGGAGATTATTTTAGTACATATAGGTAGAAGGACAAGCATTTATACATCAGGAAGGCATTCAGAGTCCAAACATCATAAGCCAGGATGAGTGAAGATACGGAACCGAGACATGAATTTGCGGCTTAAAAATAAGCATCACAGCAAGAAGATGCCGAAACAGAGGCCTGGATATGAAGTCAGAAGGTAGAACTAAAGTGGAGAACAAACTTGGAGAATGGATAACTCTCCATGTTGGATATCCAAGCTCAATGAAAGACTACTGATGGATACAGAAATCAATGAAAAGAGACTTACACGTGTATGCGCGAGAGCGCGGGGAACGTGGTAAGATAAGCTGACTTAGTGAAAAAAAAAAAAAAAAAAAAAAAAAATACATATTTGGAATGCGTGTGACGAGAACAATTAGAGATTAACAATACTCTGCCACAAATCAATACCGACAGAGATGGTCTCTGGTTCCAAAACAGCACGCGGGCTCCACAGGTTTGATCCCCACCACTGGCAATCCTTGATTGAACGTTTCCAGCAAGATTTCCCTGTCACTGTCACAACGCAATTAATGCGACATAGGTCTAGTCCTAGGAAGAAGTCTGCGCTAAGTAGGGAACATAGTAAGAATAATTTAAAAAAAAACATTTCAAGCTCATTCAACAAAATTGTTTTTTTACCAAAACATTTCAAAGATCAATAAAATAAAATAAATACCATAAAATTGGATTGGGTATTGGGTAGGCCCTACATCAGGCTAGCTCCGCTAGGTCTGCACCGCCCATGAGTCCCGTAGTAGGCCCAGCCAGCAAGAGTAGCTCCCGATACGGAAGACATGCACAGAAAACAAGCTAAGCTGATTCTGATACTGAAGCGGAAGAAGGCGGTGAGACGTGATTTGCATTTGAGCCAATCAGAAGAGAGTCACGCAACCTGACTTGGACCAATCGGAACTCGTAAGACTTGCTAGATTATTCCACCTGCTACTGTTGTGTTAGGTAAGGTTACGCCCACCTCTTCGTTTATAGCCACACATTTTACAGGGAAACTTGTGCGATGTCAAGAACTTTCCACATGTCATGTTTAATAAACTCTTTATACTTGCTCTCTATACTTATCCTCTATACTTGCTCTCTATATTTGCTCTCTATACTTGCTCTCTATACTTGCTCCGATTATGTGACGTTGTATGAATAATTAATAATAATGATAATTTTTCGTAGGAATCCCTGTTTTTTATAGGTTAGTGCACACCAACTTTGCCTGATGTGCCCCTCTTCATTTAATTTAACTAACTAGGTATATTAGAGGGTGTTTGGATAGTTGGGAAGGAATGTCCGAGGGCAGACAGTATGATTTAGTCCCAGCATTCGCATTTACGACTGAGGAAAACCTCAGAAAAACCTTCAGTCAGAACTGCCGGTGGCCGGAATCGAGCCGGCGACCTCCCGAATTAGAGTCTCGCGTCATACCACTGAGCCACCTCTATCGGTTATTGTACGAATCATATGTATGAATCAAATGTATTTATGGAAATGCTACTTTTATAGGTATACGATGTTACGACAATTCATCAATAATGCTTAAATTAGTGTTTAATAGGTATGTATTCCTCGTAAATACATGTAAATGTAATATGGTTCGATGGACAAAGGAATAACAAACTAAGACCATATCTTTATGTGGTAGAATGACGCAAAGACATGGATATTTAGCAGTTCTCAATCTCTCATATATAGGGTAGTCAATGTAAAGTTGTGCCTTCCTATCTGCTATTATCTATTGTACCAACTCTGTATTGTGTTTGTACAGCATGCCTTTGCTTCTTTGCCGGTATATGATGTAGGTAGAAAATGTTTGATGTAGAAAAAACGTCCTTTATCATTGCACGCGAGTTTGATATCATAACAGCCAATCTTGCCACGGTTTATAAAACACCCCACGCAACTTATCGTTAGATATATTTCACTGCATGTATACATATAACATCAAATAGTATTGTTTGTATTTGAATAAAGTCAACAATAAACTGTATCAAAGTTTTAAAACGCCTATATCGTAATTCACGATAGTAAGGAGCACAAACCTGCCAACATGAAAACAAATGTATTGAGTATCTATGACGGATGTGAAATATGATTAATGATTAATTAATGTTACTCCAGCCAAAAATTAATTTCTAGAGTGTGGTCAAACAATTTCACGTTCAAAAAAAGAGGCGAAATACGAGACAACTGGCATAAACACTTTATATCACGGATAAAGAACTGATGTTTTATATACACTATAGCTTTAAGGTAAATTTAGTCTCATACCGTTCTCAAAGCATTACTTCTTTCACGCACGCTGTTTCAATGAAAATCACTAACGTTCTATCCCACATTCGACAGTCTTCTACTACACAAGCCTGATTAGTCACTCTTTCGAATTCCCAGATACCCAACTCAAAATCCGTAAATTATGCCTATAATAGACCAGTTTCAAGAAGATGGTATTTAGTAATATATGGAAGTTAAACATTAAGTTGATACTATAGAAACGGTATATTTCGTAAGCATAAGAACTGCATACGTTGGGACAACTTCATTAAAGAATTAACGTCTTGTTCGAAACTTCTATCATCCGACCAGTCGAGATATATTTTGAAAAAAACAACTTATTTCTTATGTTCAATATTTTTTGGCATTTCAAGAATAATCATTATTGGAGAGTTCACCTCTATCATACCGACAGCTATAATAATAATTTGTCGTAGGAATACCTGTTATAGGTTGTACACCAGATTTACCTGATGTGCCCCGGCCTCTTCAGCGATTAGTAGGACTCAATCCCAGCATTCGCTGAGGAAAAACTCGGAAAAAACCTTCAATAAGGATTGCCGGTGGCCGGAATCGAACTGGGGACCTCCCGAATCGAGTCTCGCGTCTTACCGCTGAGCCACCTCTATACGACAACGCGTCCCACCCCACACAAGCTAAACTATATCGTGGAACATAATGCCGAGGGTTCATTTCACTCCACACACAGACACAAAGTACACCATCAACGCACGCAGTCATTATTTTCTCAGATGAAGCTTTATATTAATTATAATATTCAATTGTCATCTCTAACTGAACATATAAAAGTCTTGCATGTCGCGTCCTGAGGCCATGTAAAATGTCGGCGGCGGATTGTCCTATTGACTCCGTCCTTTGTCATTTCATTAATTAGTCGACTGACGAATAGAGGCGGGTGGGGTATAATGAGCAAATACTACACTGTAACTCTTTCCCCCACGGGCAAACGTTAAACATGGCTTGCTGCTAGCGGGACAAGTCTACCGTCCGTGTATGTGTGTGTGGTTTTATATACGGTACGCTCTCAATGTTGCCAACCTAACATGTTGAGCCTGCAATCTGCATCTGCAACATGCATTGCAATTACGGGGGGGGGGGGGGGGGGGGTAACATGTCACAAAGGGAGACCGCCGTAAAATAATGTAAATTTTTTGCAATCTGTTGTGGATATATGTTATATTTAAATATACCTACCTCAATGTAACTGTAATGGATGGTTAATTATGAACTATGTACAAAAAAGGGATGCGATTTTGACCAATGAATGAAATAAGTTGTGTGTGTGTGTTTTAAATACAGTACGCTCTCAATATTGCCAACCCAACATGTTGAGCCTGCAATCTGCATCTGCAACATGCATAACAATTACGGGGGGGGGGGGGGGGGGGGCGTAACATGTTCACAAAGAGAGACCGCTGTAAAATAATGTACATTTTTGCAATCTGTTGTGGATATATGTTATATTTAAATATACCTACCTCAATGTAACTGTAATGGATGGTTAATTATGAACTATGTGATAAAAAGGGATGTGATTTTGACCAATGAATTAAATAGGTTCAGTTTTGTGTTCTACAATGTAATCAAACGCTATAAGTCAATCATGAAGTCGACCACTTTGTGACAGGGTTCGATTTTCGGTTCGAGAGGGAGGGGGTGGGGGGGGGGGCCTTATTAACTTTGGAAATTGAATTTATACAAATACGATGGAGCATTAATTGCAATGACTCATGTATAATAAATGCCAAATGGTATAATTTGTTCCCCACTGTACATCAGTTCATGTACATCGGACTAGGTATAGAAAATAAATAAAAAATCATATTGTTAAAATAATTTATTTGTCGCCTCTAACGACAAGCAGAGCTATACATATGCCGACTTATACTACAATATATAGACATTCCACGTAACAACCTTTACTCGGTCTCTGCAGCCAAAGCTGTTGCCATAAGACAAAGAATAACATACAATAACTTATATCAAAACGAAAATCGACACAAACTACACTTAATACAATTTATATATAAACTTAACAAAATTACGAATACAAATGTTGCTTAAAAATAAAAATAGACCACCGTAATACGCACAGAACAATGTCATTAGTGAGACTTGATGCTGATACTTTTTATTTATGGATAATGATATCGTGCGAAGACGCATTTCTCACTATTCAATGTGTTATAGTGAGTAGAAATGCTTCTGTGATGACTTGTAACATCCTTATTTGAATAATGTAATACTAGTGTATGTGTATGGCTACCACGTACGCGTCATATGTGGGGTCTGTCTTTACGGCCACAACAGGTTTTGATACTTTTAACTAATAGTTATATTCCATCACATATAATGAAGGTAAATTAAATTGACAGCGAGTCAATGGGTCAATGAGAGCCCCGAGCACAATAGGCCTAACGCGGTGAATGTAATGGCATGATTTGTATCGATCTCCGGCTATTATCCGATATCGCGCGGCTAAACTGTGATTAACGTAATTAATTGCGGTCACCACTATAAACTGTGCTGCCCCGGTTCATCGATGACGTTGATCACGCGTGGGAGATGTTCGCACGCTCGCACGTGTTGAATATAGGGGCACGCGTTTATGTCGTCATGTCGTGTTGGCTGCTCTACGCACAGGTGCAAGGAGTATTACTTGGTTGGGTATTTGTTTATTTATTTATTTATTTATTTATTTATTTATGTATTTATTTATTTATTTATTTATTTATTTATTTATTTATTTATTTATTTATTTATTTATTTATTTATTTATTTATTTATTTATTTATTTATTTATTTATTTATTTATTTATTTATTTATTTATTTATTTATTTATTTATTTATTTATTTATTTATTTATTTATTTATTTATTTATTTATTTATTTATTTATTTATTTATTTATTTATTTATTTATTTATTTATTTATTTATTTATTTATTTATTTATTTATTTATTTATTTATTTATTTATTTATTTATTTATTTATTTATTTATTTATTTATTTATTTATTTATTTATTTATTTATTTATTTATTTATTTATTTATTTATTTATTTATTTATTTATTTATTTATTTATTTATTTATTTATTTATTTATTTATTTATTTATTTATTTATTTATTTATTTATTTATTTATTTATTTATTTATTTATTTATTTATTTATTTATTTATTTATTTATTTATTTATTTATTTATTTATTTATTTATTATTTATTCATTCATTCATTCATTCATTCATTCATTTATTTATTCATTCATTCATTCATTCATTCATTCAGTCAGTCAGTCAGTCAGTCAGTCAGTCAGTCAGTCAGTCAGTCAGTCAGTCAGTCAGTCAGTCAGTCAGTCAGTCAGTCAGTCAGTCAGTCAGTCAGTCAGTCAGTCAGTCAGTCAGTCAGTCAGTCAGTCAGTCAGTCAGTCAGTCAGTCAGTCAGTCAGTCAGTCAGTCAGTCAGTCAGTCAGTCAGTCAGTCAGTCAGTCACTCTCTCACTCACTCACTCACTCACTCACTCACTCACTCACTCACTCACTCACTCACTCACTCACTCACTCACTCACTCACTCACTCACTCACTCACTCACTCACTCACTCACTCACTCACTCACTCACTCACTCACTCACTCACTCACTCACTCACTCACTCACTCACTCACTCACTCACTCACTCACTCACTCACTCACTCACTCACTCACTCACTCACTCACTCACTCACTCACTCACTCACGCACTCACTCACTCACTCACTCACTCACTCACTCACTCACTCACTCACTCACTCACTCACTCACTCACTCACTCACTCACTCACTCACTCACTCACTCACTCACTCACTCACTCACTCACTCACTTACTTACTTACCTACTTACTTACTTACTTATGTATTTATTTATTTATTTATTTATTTATTTATTTATTTATTTATTTATTTATTTATTTATTTATTTATTTATTTATTTATTTATTTATTTATTTATTTATTTATTTATTTATTTATTTATTTATTTATTTATTTATTTATTTATTTATTTATTTATTTATTTATTTATTTATTTATTTATTTATTTATTTATTTATTTATTTATACATGCTTTGGTAAACGTGTGCGCCCGAAGGAGCCGTTGCTACGAACTCAAGCTTTGTCATTACGTATTCAGCTAAACACGGATCTTTCAAGAGCGCAATTTTGTTTATTCACATATACAATTTCTACCTTTTTAATAATATATTTTGTGAAAAAAATACGTAAAATTAAGAGCTAGGGTAACATTAAAACAAATGAGCAGGTTACCTCACCCCTTTCGCCATAACGCCATTGGCAAGAAGGCCCTTGTTACCTTTCTACAACAGCGCACAACAATTACAAACAAAGTAACGAGCTCGTTGCTTGAGCTTTCTTGTTGTTATGATGTGAGAGCTGTGCTATGTTTGTACGAAGATGATGTTGCAAATATTATATAAATTATGAGAATTAAACGTTTTGGATCATATTTTAAAAAAAATACAGTAGGCCTATATTTGAATTTTCGATTAATTTTTTTTTTCAATTCAGTTTCACAGTTTACAAGGTTTTCTTTCGTGACGTAAACGCTTTAATGTAAACACTGCTGTTTATGAATGATATTGATATTTATTTTCTATCAATTTCTAAAAAAACAAAAAAAACTTTATTGTTTATACAAAATATATCCTAACCCACTAAACAAGCAAAATGAATATTAGAAAATATATATTTGATTTCAATAGTATGTACACACTTGCGAGTGAAATTATTAGTAAAAATGTGTAAATTCTTATTGAACACAACCAGTTTCATGCATCCCATACCCTGTTTGCGTGACATTCCAACAGCTAACTTTTGTATTTGAAACCCGTCTGTAAGTATGTTAGTAATCACAACGTATATTCTCTAAGGTCCGTATGCATAGTCGCGACTCAAGCCTTCCTCAACTCAGCCTTTCCTCAGCCTAGCCCAACCATCAAAACGTATTGGCCTAGTGTACTTCACCCTTACATGTCTAGTTTTTAAGATTGAATAATCATATTATAATGTCATTGTTTAAATTGTAAATACCACGGGTTGTTACGTCACGTTTACTGCACTTACTTACTTCATAAAGTGTAATTTTAAGAAGGGTTAATTGTAAGAATAGTACATATGTACTTAAATTCGCTACTTTTCCTAATAAATTATTTCTTAATGTATTTTTTGATGTACCAGTGCGGTTGTATTTTTTATGTGAAAGAAAAAAAATAAATACTTTTATTATTATTAATCACGGATCGGCATTGCCATGTGGTCGGCTCTGTGATTGGTGGCTAGGTGAGGTTGAGGAGAGGCTGAGTTGAGGAGGGCTTGAGTGTGCATTATGCATTCGGCCTTAGAGTTATGAGGGGGCCACGGCCTCTTGCATGTTGTGTATTATTTATCTTGTCCCTATGAGTTGAGGATATGTCGCAAGTCCCGGACGGCCGAGTTAGCAGCCCCCTTCTTCCCAGCCTAGCGAGTACCTTATTCATTCAATTACCCTACTTGAGTTGCCATACCAAGCTGCATAGGGACGTTCCCCAGCGATGACTCTTGCAGTCGCCCCAAGGACAAACAATGACACACTTCGGCAATAAACGTTTGATTTAAAAAATAAGTAAACATATATTTGTCATATACCTGGAAAGTTAAAAAAAAATTTAAAACAGAATTCATTGAGGAGATTGGTGTGAAAAAATGGCAATTTTGATCGTGTGCTCAAAGATTTTGAAGTATGCGCATTGCTCAGGTACAATACGAAAAGTGTACACAATTTTAAAATTAGGATTTATAAATGGTATAATATTGTTTCAAATTTAAAACTAGATGTTCCCAGGCAGGAAAGTGACGCACACAATATCCAATCACTCGTTTGCATCTCGTACCGGATGTGTTTACACAGAATCTACGATTCTTTATTGTGTTTTTTATTCAAAGCAGATTATCAGCAAAACACCTACGTTTTTATAGTTCATGAGAACTGACAAATGCGCACACATCATCAACGTAAATAAAATATAACTACTTGTTGGCTGTAAAAGTCACGTAGGTGATGTAAGGTAACCGGACTGTGTTTAACGTGACATTTAGAGGGTGTAGAGCGAACCGCAACCACACCCTCTGAGTCAAAGTCACCTGGGCCCTAAACGTGGTATTTAGCGGGTATGGAGCGGATCGCAACCGTAACCTCTGAGACTCCAAGGTCACCTTGGCCCTCAATGTGGTATTTAGCGGGTCTAGAGCGGGTCATAACCGCAACCGCACTCATCACCCTATGAGTCAAGGTCACGTTGACCCTCAACGTGGCATTTAGCGGGTGTGGAGCGGGTCGCAACCGCACCCGCACCCCCAGAGACTCCAAGGTCACCTTGACTCTCAACGCGGCATTTAGCGGGTGTGGAGCGGGTCGCAACCGTAACTACACCTGCTCGCTTATCCAAACCCGAACTTTTGTTTGTTGTATGTAGTTTTGGCAACAGTGGTACCTCTGGGAATTAACAGAATTAATGAAACATATTGTTTACCTCCTACAAAACGCGCTGAGCCTAGCTAACTTTGTATATCAGTTTTAGGATAAACATTTAGTCGAAATTGATAAACAGCCACGTCGGTAGAACAGTCACCGTTTAGTGCGGCTGTCCGTGTGACGTCACGCCCCCTCAGTCACGGTCCAGTCGACAAGTGGAATGACAGAGGAGACACAGATCAAGGCGTCTTCCGGCCGCCACCTTACTGTTTCCGGTTCTTTGGGCAACTTCCGCCGCGATGACCCAACCTGTAGTCAATGCATGAGATGGATTGGTGGAGGTCAAACTGTGACGTCATCGGACACCAAGACAAGTGCGCGCGGTGGGTGACAACATCGTGTAGGTTTTGGGCTGGTTGTCAACACAGCAGATCAACACTTTTTTTATTAAATTCATTTTTTTTTTAAATTATAGATCTTTGATTGGTTATCGCTCACTCGTCGATCTTGTTCGGAGCCTACAGGGTTGGTTTAGTCGCCCACTGAAAATCAGTCTTGTTACTGAGTGGTTAAACTCTATAAATAGGAATTTGTTTATTTTATTTTATCATTTAAACATTAAACATTAATTTTCATTATAAAATATCCACTAGGCCTTCAATGATACTAGAACGTCTTTTTGACTAAATGCATATCTATAACTTAGAACTTTTCTGAGGATGAGAGGCAGAAGAGGGACACAGTTCTGCAGGGCTACATTTTAGAAAATTGAAAATTGTTCGGTTTTGAACCGTAAATGCTAAAGCTACACACACAACAATCTATGCTGCACTTATTGTATCCAAATTCGATAATTAGCAATAACTTGTATGGGTTATTTTAATAGTGGTTTTAAACAGCTTTATCCTTTTCCATTTTGTCTATATCCAGTATGGGGTCCTTCCGCTTAGTTTCATATGTTCTGCTATAACATCTACAACTAGACTCGGATCTTCTTTTGGTTAACCTGTTTCCTGCTAAAATATTGGATGGAAAGTGTAGGGAAAATGGTAAAGTTGCGTATCAAGATTGAAATACATATATGTAAATGAAAATACTGGTAGATGATAGAGAAAATGGGGACTGATAACAGGGAAACATTTTATTTTTGAAAGATAAAATACACAATGAGTTGTCAACGTTAGAATCGCCCGTCCTGATTTCATCACGCACTCAATATCTTGTTGTGCGTGGTTATTAGTGCGTAATAGTGAAACGGTGCTTAGAGATGTCCGATCTTCCATTGTCATTGGTCCATCCTTAGCGGCAACAACAAAACAATGTCCAGCACAGGAATCACACTCGATGGACCCGTACTTACACCCATCCTGTTCTATTGGTGAGAGCGACAGAAAGGAGGAAACAGACTCAACGAATCAGACAATAACGATCCAGATGATGATCATCAGGGCAACCCAACAGGAAGTGACGTAGGTGAAGGAGCGAAATTCTACGCTACGCGTTTGTTCAAAGCGCTAATGTGTCATGTTTTTACCGGAGAAATTATCACAGTGTGTAATTTATTATTTCCTTTGGATCGTTATAATAAGTAGAAATCTGGTACATTCATTATTGTATCTTCGGGCATGTTGGAGGTCGTGACGTGATAACATGGGATTGTGATATCAATCCTAGTTCGCTCTCAAATGAACTTCCGAATCGAGAGCCATTATTACATAAACATATCGTTGGGGGTATTCCTAGTATAAATGTGAATTCAAATTATACGTTTGTAGTTATGCATTTTATATTAGAATAGATCCCAGAATTCGATAAAATTCATTTTTCAAATTGGAATACCCAATCTATTAAAATATGAGTATAACTTCCATCAACCAGATAATATGTCAAGTTGCAGAAATACATTCACAGGTTTTGTAGGGAACAGTAGCCGGCGCAGTTGGCCGAGGTCGATTAGGCGTTGGTCTATAGTCAACCGCGGTCTCTGCGTTCCAGGTTCGAATCCTGGCTTGGGCGCTTGGGCATGGATGTCATGTGGCGTTTTTTTCATCTCTCTCTCTCTCTCTCTCTCTCTCTCTCTCTCTCTCTCTCTCTCTCTCTCTCTCTCTCTCTCTCGCGCGTGCGGATGATGCACGCATCAGCCAAGTTAGCGCGCATTATTCGACGCCCGGAAGTAACGTAGCAAAACAAAAGGATGCTCTCGCGACGTCGAGCACCCTTACCGCTTAAACCGACGCCGACGCCGACGCTGCCGCTTTAGTGGGCTTAAATGGAGAGGTGGGAATAAAGTGTTTGTGCATCTTTCGTTCTTGTGCGCCTTTCCGCTATTGGACAGGTTCAGGCGTGTTCATGTTGTGTCTACAACCTAACACTCGATTAGGGCAACACTGCACATACCAAGTATTTGTTTATTCCACACTGTTTAAATATTTGTTTTCATAGAATATTTTGAGTTTAAATGCATAAGCTTTTAGAACGATTTTAACTCTCGGGAGAAAAAGTGTTCTGCTCTCTACAATGTTAAATTTTGCATGGTTGTATTGAAATATAAGCAAAGGTTTCGATTGGGAAAATCATTTTAAAACAATCATGAAGATGTTATTTATTGCCTTTTACAAATTCGTAAATCATTACACAAGGATTCTTTTTTCTATTTGGTGTGTGCATGCTTATTAATGTTATCAAGATATAAAACTAACATTGACCCATTCAGGCCATGTTTTTTTATTACGATTTAGAAGAAAGTGAAGTTGAATGGACTATAAGTAATACTGACCATTATTTAATATAATTTCATGCAAATATAAGATCAGGGCTGAAATTATTATTGTGTAACTATAGCGATACCTGAACGTGTATTAAAATGTTATTGTTTCTTACTTTGTAGTAATATTAGTAGTAGTACTTACTTAGTGATTTCATTAATCCCTAAACAAAATTTCATTCAACAAGTAGATATAAGTAGATATTTTAAAATGCCTCTGTGTTTTTCGGTCTGACTAGTCGGGGGGTTATGGTTCTACATAAAAAAAATATGAGCCCCCCAACCCTTTCTCCCCACCCAGGCTGCATTAAAAATGTAACAAAAAATGCAATAAAATGTTACCTTTGAGTACATTTTTTCCTCTGTGGAACATATGTGCGTATGTTTTTTTTTGTTTTTAATAAAATGTAGAGACCCCATCCATATACCCACAGACGACAAACATAGCTTATATCTTTGATCCCATAATCCCCCGCACGCTTACCACCCCAATAAAACGAAAAGATGTGGTTTTACGACAGAGGAAAACATGAACACGGCTGATTAGACAAAGGGAGAAGGTGAGACAATAGAATTTAACACACGCGGTATTAGTAGACAATTTCTTTCTCTCGCCCACAGCTGTTCAAATGAGTTCTCCCCGAAATAATACTTAAAAAATGAATTTAAAAAACAGTTGTGGGGGGGACACTTCCTCATATCGTACGCTGGCTCGGTGCTTGACAGGCCGGAAGTACCTCCCAGGTGAAGCGGAACTTCGCTGGCTGGCGGTGAGAAGTGGAACTAAGATCAGGGGTGTACAGGGAGTAGAGGAACTGCGCTGGCTGGCGGTGAGAAGTGGAACTAGGATCAGGGGTGTACAGGGAGTAGAGCAACTGCGCTGTCTGGCGGTGAAAAGTGGAACTAAGATCAGGGGTGTACAGGGAGTAGAGGAACTGCGCTGCCGGGCGGTGAGAAGTGGAACTAAGATCAGGGGTGTACAGGGAGTAGAGGAACTGCGCTGCCTGGCGGTGAGAAGTGGAACTAAGATCAGGGGTGTACAGGGAGTAGAGGAACTTCGCTGCCTGGCGGTGAGAAGTGGAACTAAGATCAGGGGTGTACAGGGAGTAGAGGAACTGCGCTGCCTGGCGGTGAGAAGTGGAACTAAGATCAGGGGTGTACAGGGAGTAGAGGAACTGCGCTGGCTGGCGGTGAGAAGTGGAACTAAGATCAGGGGTGTACAGGGAGTAGAGGAACTGCGCTGCCTGGCGGTGAGAAGTGGAACTAAGTTCAGGGGTGTACAGGGAGTAGAGGAACTGCGCTGGCTGGCGGTGAGAAGTGAAACTATGATCAGGGGTGTACAGGGAGTAGAGGAACTGCGCTGCCTGGCGGTGAGAAGTGAAACTATGATCAGGGGTGTACAGGGAGTAGAGGAACTGCGCTGCCTGGCGGTGAGAAGTGAAACTATGATCAGGGGTGTACAGGGAGAAGAGCAACTGCGCTACCTGGCGGTGAGAAGTGGAACTAAGATCAGGGGTGTACAGGGAGTAGAGGAACTGCGCTGGCTGGCGGTGAGAAGTGAAACTATGATCAGGGGTGTACAGGGAGTAGAGGAACTGCGCTGGCTGGCGGTGATAAGTGGAACTAAGATCAGGGGTGTACAGGGAGTAGAGGAACTGCGCTGGCTGGCGGTGAGAAGTGAAACTATGATCAGGGGTGTACAGGGAGTAGAGGAACTGCGCTGGCTGGCGGTGAGAAGTGAAACTATGATCAGGGGTGTACAGGGAGTAGAGGAACTGCGCTGGCTGGCGGTGAGAAGTGAAACTATGATCAGGGGTGTACAGGGAGTAGAGGAACTGCGCTGGCTGGCGGTGAGAAGTGAAACTATGATCAGGGGTGTACAGGGAGTAGAGGAACTGCGCTGGCTGGCGTTGAGAAGTGGAACTAAGATCAGGGGTGTACAGAGAGTAGAGGAACTGCGCTGCCTGGCGGTGAGAAGTGGAACTAAGATCAGGGGTGTACAGAGAGTAGAGGAACTGCGCTGCCTGGCGGTGAGAAGTGGAACTAAGATCAGGGGTGTACAGGGAGTAGAGGAACTGCGCTGCCTGGCGGTGAGAAGTGGAACTAAGATCAGGGGTGTACAGGGAGTAGAGGAACTGCGCTGCCTGGCGGTGAGAAGTGGAACTAAGATCAGGGGTGTACAGGGAGTAGAGGAACTGCGCTACCTGGCGGTGAGAAGTGGAACTAAGATCAGGGGTGTACAGGGAGTAGAGGAACTGCGCTGCCTGGCGGTGAGAAGTGGAACTAAGATCAGGGGTGTACAGGGAGTAGAGGAGCTGCGCTGCCTGGCGGTGAGAAGTGGAACTAAGATCAGGGGTGTACAGGGAGTAGAGAAGCTTCGCTAGCGGGCGATGAGGAGTGGAACTAAGATCAGGGGTGTACAGGGAGTAGAGGAACTGCGCTAGCTGGCGGTGAGAAGTGGAACTAAGATCAGGGGTGTACAGGGAGTAGAGGAACTGCGCTGGCTGGCGGTGAGAAGTGGAACTAAGATCAGGGGTGAGCAGGGAGTAGAGGAACTGCGCTAGCTGGCGGTGAGAAGTGGAACTAAGATCAGGGGTGTACAGAGAGTAGAGGAACTACGCTGCCTGGCGGTGAGAAGTGGAACTAAGATCAGGGGTGTACAGGGAGTAGAGGAACTGCGCTGGCTGGCGGTAGAAGTGGAACTAAGATCAGGGGTGTACAGGGAGTAGAGGAACTGCGCTGCCTGGCGGTGAGAAGTGGAACTAAGATCAGGGGTGTACAGGGAGTAGAGGAACTTCGCTGCCTGGCGGTGAGAAGTGGAACTAAGATCAGGGGTGTACAGGGAGTAGAGGAACTGCGCTGCCTGGCGGTGAGAAGTGGAACTAAGATCAGGGGTGTACAGGGAGTAGAGGACTGCGCTGCCTGGCGGTGAGAAGTGGAACTAAGATCAGGGGTGTATAGGGAGTAGAGGAACTGCGCTGCCTGGCGGTGAGAAGTGGAACTAAGATCAGGGGTGTACAGGCAGTAGAGGAACTGCGCTGCCTGGCGGTGAGAAGTGGAACTAAGATCAGGGGTGTACAGGGAGTAGAGGACTGCGCTGCCTGGCGGTGAGAAGTGGAACTAAGATCAGGGGTGTACAGGGAGTAGAGGAACTGCGCTGCCTGGCGGTGAGAAGTGGAACTAAGATCAGGGGTGTACAGGGAGTAGAGGACTGCGCTGCCTGGCGGTGAGAAGTGGAACTAAGATCAGGGGTGTACAGGGAATAGAGGAACAGCGCTGCCTGGCGGTGAGAAGTGGAACTAAGATCAGGGGTGTACAGGCAGTAGAGGAACTGCGCTGCCTGGCGGTGAAAAGTGGAACTAAGATCAGGGGTGTACACTGTACAGGGAGTAGAGGAACTGCGCTGCCTGGCGGTGAAAAGTGGAACTAAGATCAGGGGTGTACACTGTACAGGGAGTAGAGGAACTGCGCTAGCTGGCGGTGAGAAGTGGAACAAAGATCAGGGGTGTACAGAGAGTAGAGGAACTGCGCTGCCTGGCGGTGAGAAGTGGAACTAAGATCAGGGGTGTACAGGCAGTAGAGGAACTGCGCTGCCTGGCGGTGAAAAGTGGAACTAAGATCAGGGGTGTACACTGTACAGGGAGTAGAGGAACTGCGCTGGCTGGCGGTAGAAGTGGAACTAAGATCAGGGGTGTACAGGGAGTAGAGGAACTGCGCTGCCTGGCGGTGAGAAGTGGAACTAAGATCAGGGGTGTACAGGGAGTAGAGGAACTTCGCTGCCTGGCGGTGAGAAGTGGAACTAAGATCAGGGGTGTACAGGGAATAGAGGAACTGCGCTGCCTGGCGGTGAGAAGTGGAACTAAGATCAGGGGTGTACAGGGAGTAGAGGAACTTCGCTGGCTGGCGGTGAGAAGTGGAACTAAGATCAGGGGTGTACAGGGAGTAGAGGAACTGCGCTAGCTGGCGGTGAGAAGTGGAACTAAGATCAGGGGTGTACAGGGAGTAGAGGAACTGCGCTGGCTGGCGGTGAGAAGTGGAACTAAGATCAGGGGTGTACAGGGAGTAGAGGAACTGCGCTAGCTGGCGGTGAGAAGTGGAACTAAGATCAGGGGTGTACAGGCAGTAGAGGAACTGCGCTGCCTGGTGGTGAGAAGTGGAACTAAGATCAGGGATGTACAGGCAGTAGAGGAACTGCGCTGCCTGGCGGTGAGAAGTGGAACTAAGATCAGGGGTGTACAGGGAGTAGAGGAACTGCGCTAGCTGGCGGTGAGAAGTGGAACTAAGATCAGGGGTGTACAGGGAGTAGAGGAACTGCGCTGCCTGGCGGTGAGAAGTGGAACTAAGATCAGGGGTGTACAGGGAGTAGAGGAACTGCGCTAGCTGGCGGTGAGAAGTGGAACTAAGATCAGGGGTGTACAGGCAGTAGAGGAACTGCGCTGCCTGGTGGTGAGAAGTGGAACTAAGATCAGGGATGTACAGGCAGTAGAGGAACTGCGCTGCCTGGCGGTGAGAAGTGGAACTAAGATCAGGGGTGTACAGGGAGTAGAGGAACTGCGCTAGCTGGCGGTGAGAAGTGGAACTAAGATCAGGGGTGTACAGGGAGTAGAGGAACTGCGCTGCCTGGCGGTGAGAAGTGGAACTAAGATCAGGGGTGTACAGGGAGTAGAGGAACTGCGCTAGCTGGCGGTGAGAAGTGGAACTAAGATCAGGGGTGTACAGCGAGTAGAGCAACTGCGCTGGCTGGCGGTGAGAAGTGGAACTAAGATCAGGGGTGTACAGGGAGTAGAGGAACTGCGCTAGCTGGCGGTGAGAAGTGGAACTAAGATCAGGGGTGTACAGGGAGTAGAGGAACTGCGCTAGCTGGCGGTGAGAAGTGGAACTAAGATCAGGGGTGTACAGGGAGTAGAGGAACTGCGCTAGCTGGCGGTGAGAAGTGGAACTAAGATCAGGGGTGTACAGGGAGTAGAGGAACTTCGCTGCCTGGCGGTGAGAAGTGGAACTAAGATCAGGGGTGTACAGGGAATAGAGGAACTGCGCTGCCTGGCGGTGAGAAGTGGAACTAAGATCAGGGGTGTACAGGGAGTAGAGGAACTTCGCTGGCTGGCGGTGAGAAGTGGAACTAAGATCAGGGGTGTACAGGGAGTAGAGGAACTGCGCTAGCTGGCGGTGAGAAGTGGAACTAAGATCAGGGGTGTACAGGGAGTAGAGGAACTGCGCTGGCTGGCGGTGAGAAGTGGAACTAAGATCAGGGGTGTACAGGGAGTAGAGGAACTGCGCTAGCTGGCGGTGAGAAGTGGAACTAAGATCAGGGGTGTACAGGCAGTAGAGGAACTGCGCTGCCTGGTGGTGAGAAGTGGAACTAAGATCAGGGATGTACAGGCAGTAGAGGAACTGCGCTGCCTGGCGGTGAGAAGTGGAACTAAGATCAGGGGTGTACAGGGAGTAGAGGAACTGCGCTAGCTGGCGGTGAGAAGTGGAACTAAGATCAGGGGTGTACAGGGAGTAGAGGAACTGCGCTGCCTGGCGGTGAGAAGTGGAACTAAGATCAGGGGTGTACAGGGAGTAGAGGAACTGCGCTAGCTGGCGGTGAGAAGTGGAACTAAGGTCAGGGGTGTACAGGGAGTAGAGGAACTGCGCTGGCTGGCGGTGAGAAGTGGAACTAAGATCAGGGGTGTACAGGGAGTAGAGGAACTACGCTGGCTGGCGGTGAGAAGTGGAACTAAGATCAGGGGTGTACAGGGAGTAGAGGAACTGCGCTGCCTGGCGGTGAGAAGTGGAACTAAGATCAGGGGTGTACAGGGAGTAGAGGAACTGCGCTAGCTGGCGGTGAGAAGTGGAACTAAGGTCAGGGGTGTACAGGGAGTAGAGGAACTGCGCTAGCTGGCGGTGAGAAGTGGAACTAAGGTCAGGGGTGTACAGGGAGTAGAGGAACTGCGCTGGCTGGCGGTGAGAAGTGGAACTAAGATCAGGGGTGTACAGGGAGTAGAGGAACTGCGCTGCCGGGCGGTGAGAAGTGGAACTAGGATCAGGGGTGTACAGGGAGTAGAGGAACTACGCTACCTGGCGGTGAGAAGTGGAACTAAGATCAGGGGTGTACAGGGAGTAGAGGAACTGCGCTAGCTGGCGGTGAGAAGTGGAACTAAGATCAGGGGTGTACAGGGAGTAGAACAACTGCGCTACCTGACGGTGAGAAGTGGAACTAAGATCAGGGGTGTACAGGGAGTAGAGGAACTGCGCTGCCTGGCGGTGAGAAGTGGAACTAAGATCAGGGGTGTACAGGGAGTAGAGGAACTGCGCTAGCTGGCGGTGAGAAGTGGAACTAAGATCAGGGGTGTACAGCGAGTAGAGCAACTGCGCTGGCTGGCGGTGAGAAGTGGAACTAAGATCAGGGGTGTACAGGGAGTAGAGGAACTGCGCTAGCTGGCGGTGAGAAGTGGAACTAAGATCAGGGGTGTACAGGGAGTAGAGGAACTGCGCTGCCTGGCGGTGAGAAGTGGAACTAAGATCAGGGGTGTACAGGGAGTAGAGGAACTGCGCTGCCTGGCGGTGAGAAGTGGAACTAAGATCAGGGGTGTACAGGGAGTAGAACAACTGCGCTACCTGACGGTGAGAGATAGAACGAAGATCAGGGTTGTCCAAACTTACGTCCTTGTTTTTGCATGTAGATTGATGATTGTTCTAGTTGCTTTATCCAATCATGATATTCTAGGTGATGAGGTGTGAAAGATAAAAATGAAGAACATTTACAAAAATCAATGTATTGTGGGGGTTCGAACCCGCGTTTCTAGATAACACATAGACGCTTAGGACCCGCGCTCAACCGTACCCGCCACCGTGGACGTCTGATAGTGTTGAGTCTGATTATGAAGCTTCGCGCATCCCGACATTATCCCCATGTCATTGTATTGTAGACTGGAACTGTTTCACATGTATATTGTATATTGTAGTCTATGGTGACCCAGGGTTCAATCTCGGAGCATCAACACAAGCATTTACATTCATAAATATATTCGAAATTTATAAATCCATCTTCCCTATATGAATGCTTATTATTGTTTTTTGTTTCTACAAATGAAGCAACGACAGAACGCAACTAATGCTATTCAAATCGCGTATAGCCTTAATTAATTTGTATTGCACTTTTTATAAGAAAGGATTTGATATGTTGCTCTCGCTAAAAATGTAGGAACAAACGAATGTAATGTAGAAATGGTCGAGGATTACTGTATAAGAGAATATGACAAACCATCATAGTCGGCCTCCTCGACTGTCATTGATAACTAATCCTTTCGAAGTAACATGATTGACCATCTACACATCCTTAAACAAACCAGATAATTTTTAATTAAATCTTTATTTTGCCTGAAAATGTGTTACCGTGGAGTGTTTCTATAAGATTATGACCAAAAATACCTAAGTCTCTCATTTCGTATTTTTTACCTGTCCAGCGAAACTAGTTTCATCAATTACGGCACCCGTCATAATGAGAGCATCAGTTTGTACACCCCTGTCCAAGACCAAGTAAGATCGACGAGGGTTGTTGATAATGACGGCAGATGGCGACGCCAAAAGGTGCAAGTTGCCCCCCCCCCCCCCCCCCCCAGACACACCTGGTTGGGTGACATCTGCACCGCAGTACAACTAGCTTTACCGCGCGATACCAGTGCAACTTGTTCCAACAACAACATGCACAATATTGTTGTATCTAGGTGGATCTATGAATATTAACACGCGTGCTTCGTCGCGCAACTCCTTTCTTGACACGTGATTCCTGCACGGACAGTTGAGGGCATTGTCGAGTGGGTCGTGGGGTTATTTTAGTTTTTAGTTTGAAATTTTGTTTTTATGTGTCTTATCTTATTATAATAATATAAACAGTAATAAGAGAAATAATTATTTTGTCTGTATTATTATTAAGATTATTATTACTACTACTATTATTATTATTATTATTATTATTATTATTATTATTATTATTATTATTATTATTATTATTATTATTATTATTATTGTTATTATTATTATTATTATTATTATTATTATTATTATTATTATTATTATTATTATTATTATTATTATTATTATTATTATTTTTATTATTATTATTATTTTTAATTATAATAATTGTCATTATTACTACTAATAATAATAATGACAATTAGTAGTAATAATGACAATTATTATAATTAAAAATAATAATAATAATAAAAATAATAATAATAATAATAATAATTATAATAATAAAACTAATAATAATAATAATAATTATAATAATAATAATAATAATAATAATAATAATAATAATAATAATAATAATAATAATAATAATAATAATAATAATAATAATAATAATAATCTTAATAATACAGACAAAATAATTATTTCTGTTATTACTTATTACTGTTTATATTATTATAATAATACTAATACTAATAATAATAATGACAATAATAATATTTAGTTTTTTGTTTTGTATGTACTCCTACATTTAGACTTAAATTAAAATGGTTGTTGATTGCTACCACTTATTAATAATAGAGTCTAGTATGGCCCTTATGAACGCGGAGTAGCGTTACACGTTCACGTTCACGTTCCACACGTTAGTGTGGAGAAGCCAAGACGCTTACCTCGAGCTGGGGGGGGAGTGGGGGGCAGTGCGGCCCGCAGACATAATGAGTTGGAATGGTTGATTAGAGAAGATACGCAGCCCAGTCTCCCTACACAGATAGGCAACTTCACTGCTCACTGCTGCAGTCTGCTCACTGCTGCAGTCTGCTTGTGATCCCTCGATAAGCAGCTTGATCCTATTAACCACTTCATCATTCATACAAAACAATTAAAGTATTTTTCCCAATTAAACATATGTTTCGGTTAAAATAAAATACACGAATATTAATTGGGTTCCAATAAGCCCGAACAGCGATGCCGCTAGTGTGGAGAAGCCAAGACGCTTACCTCGAGCTGGGGGGGAGTGGGGGGCAGTGCGGCCCGCAGACATAATGAGTTGGAATGGTTGATTAGAGAAGATACGCAGCCCAGTCTCCCTACACAGATAGGCAACTTACAACTTGCCGTGGCCCAATAATTAGTTACTAAAACTCGCACGTCCTGTTTTCTGGCCCGGCCGCCCCACTCTAAGCGGACGAATTCTTCGCGACAAGTTGACTTAAGTACAATTCTGGGCGCGGAACGTGGTGCGACTTTACAAACTGTAGATGGTCAGCACTACGACTGTACAAACATTTTTAGTAACTTCTTTGGTACCATTTTTGTGATAATTCATGGTGTAATTAATGGATATTTAATGGTAGCAATTATAGAGAAATATCCAAAGATTCAACGTTTTTACTTGCTATTACAAAACTTTTATTTGTTGCTATTTGGTATCGGTATTTCAAAATTTGTTGCTTCGCTGCTGCCAACTGCGTTTTTGTTTTTGTTTTTTTTCGAAAGCCATCCGCTTACTACTTCGAAATCATCTTTACATTTTTATAACTACAGAAACATATTGTATTTCATATTATTTGGCCAATTGGCCAATTGGCTATTGTGACCAATGGTCACAATGCTTTAGTTAGACCGAATGCTTTAGTTTCCCGTGGGTGTAAAGTTATTTGATACATAAACCTAGTCCCGGCTTCGTGTACAGTGCTGGGCGCGAAACCTGGTGTGTTGTCTTAATTTACTGTTACTCGACTCCCAGCATGCAACAGCAATCATGACTCAAATTTTTCCTCAGTCTAACACTCGGGGTCGTCAACATCAACCTGTCCCACAACAACGTTGTGGATGCTGACGTCATAGAGGCGTCAGTCGGAGCCAATCAGCGGGTGGCTTTTTCAAATACTGACATTTGGTTGGTCAATGCTTCACTCATCTATGACGTCAGCATCCACAAGGTTGCTGTGGAACAACTCACAGCGGTCCCAGAACCAGAAGAGCATGTTTTCATTCAAACGTATCGAAACACTAACATATTATTTATTTATTTTTATTGAAATTAAGATCAGTATAGGTCACAGTGCCCACTTTAGCCAGATGATTGATAAATGATGATGAGGAAGGGAGGAGGGAAAGCCTGGTACCGGCACGTAGCCTACTGCTGTCGAAAAGTACTAAGAGGACCATCGGCTTTACGTCCTATCCGCTAAAATATGCAATACTCATATTAATTTCTAACTATTAATTAAATATTGTTGTTGTGCACTATTGCGTGAATTATCATAATAATTATCAATTACGCTCTCATTATTAATAGTGCGACACAATAATTCAAATATAAAGACATAAAATGACAAATTTTGCGGTAAAACACAATTAATTAGCGAGTGATACCCCCCCCCCATCCCCTCCCCCCCAGGTACCGCAAGAACGATTCACGCCGCCAATAAGAATTTATCCGGCATTCACCTCGCAAGGTTTTTTTTTTTACACGGAGAGAATCTTTCAATAGGCTTCGAATAGAAGTACAAGTTACTTCAAAAGTCGTTTCTACTCGTTAATTAGTTGGTCTCGTTCTGGAATAGTTCAGTTAGTCCCATCGCATCTTTCTGAATTGAAGTTTTCCGGTGGTCAAATATTTAAAACGAACTTCCCTCCTCTTCGGATGTAATTAACGACTCGAAACTTTTTCACAGAACTTATTCAATGAGGAAAGTTTCAATTTCTTACGGGAAATATTTTTAACACGTTTTGTAATTAATTAATGGGGGATAATTAGTGGCCAGCGAGCCAGCTACTTTGCTTGCTTGTGTGTTTGTGTTTGTGTTTGTTGGCGCTGTATGTATAAAAGATTTCTTAATTTGGATGCTCGTTTAAAGAGAAGGGGGGGGGGGGGTTGTCTAAAGAACACGACAAATTGCGAAGGGATGAAAAGTTTCCACTCAATAAGAGAAAAACCAAGATTCTAAAATAAAAAAATTCTCAACTTTTTATCTTCAATAAGGTCTCGTATCTTTGCATGTTTCATGTTTCATGTTTCATGTTTCATGTTTCATGTTTCACGTTTCATGTTTCATGTTTCACGTTTCATGTTTTATGTTTCATGTTTCATGTTTCATGTTTCACGTTTCACGTTTCATGTTTTATGTTTCATGTTTCATGTTTCTTTCATCCTCATCAGCTCTGTTCGACATACGACTCAATATGCTCGCATGTCCTTCACATTATTGTAGTTTAATTGAAAACATATTATGGCTATCTGGTTATGTGTGTGCACAATGCTTAGAAAGTCCAGGGTTCTTGTTCTGGCTATAAAAAAATCCGAATATTACAAATATCAATTAGATCATTTCTCCTTGGTTTTTACACTATTTCTCATTCAATAAAACATGCTAACTTTTATTATTGCGCCTATATTTGCAACCGAATTTTTACATTCTACAAGTACAAATTTAATCAGGCTAAAGAGGGCATTGTGCCCTACACTGGCCTTAATTACAATAAAATAAAAAATGAGCGATAACGTATAAGTTATTTCAGAACTATGATGGTAAGATGTATGTCAATCACCCATAAGTCAGATATACTTTTTTTTAAGTTAAATAATTTTTGATATAAAAGAATTGTTATTAAGACTCAGGCTTGGTCGATCTCGTTAACATTTGCTTCGTCAGGGCTTAGAAGTCCTCTTTGGCCAGGTGAAGTTTTTAAGCTTATACTTCAAGACATAACCCTAACACTATCACCACAGACAACTGCTATCACCAACATAATAAACTGAATAACGCCATGGACGTATATTCACTTTCTAGTTTCTTTTCAACAACTTGTTCAAGTACTAACCGAAACAATGTGAGTGTTCTTCAAGTACCAATAACAACTTGTTCAAGTATTAACCGAGACAATGTGAGCGTTCTTCAAGTACCAATAGCAACTTGTTCAAGTACTAACCGAAACAATGTGAGTGTTCTTCAAGTACCAATAGCAACTTGTTCAAGTACTAACCGAAACAATGTGAGTGTTCATCAAGTACCAATAGCAACTTGTTCGAGTATTAACCGAAACAATGTGAGTGTTCTTCAAGTACCAATAACAACTTGTTCGAGTATTAACCGAAACAATGTGAGTGTTCTTCAAGTACCAATAGCAACTTGTTCGAGTATTAACCGAAACAATGTGAGTGTTCTTCAAGTACCAATAACAACTTGTTCGAGTATTAACCGAAACAATGTGAGTGTTCCTCAAGTACCAATAACAACTTGTTCGAGTATTAACCGAAACAATGTGAGCGTTCTTCAAGTACCAATAGCAACTTGTTCAAGTACTAACCGATACAATGTGAGCGTCCCTCAAGTACCAATAACATGTGATGGATGGAGAACATCTTGCTGTGAACGTCTAAGTGGGACATAAGGCGTGTGCAGATGTGTTGAAGATGAGTGACAGATGCTCATGCGTGGCCCAGCTGATAGTCCTATAGCGAAACTTGGCGCACACACACCCTTTATACAACACTAATGAATAATATTCAATTTCATCGATAATACTATACTGGACGCAGATGTCGAAGAATTTTACCTAGAACCTTCAGTCTGTTATGTCCAGGGGGCTCTCTTAGAAAACTCTTCTCTCGTTTTCACTTCTATACAACAATACTCCGTGATAGCATAATTATATTAGACAATGGTTACAGCTAAAGAAGGTTTGGTCAAACCAAACTCTATATTATATAGTTTTTCATTGCTATATTGCTGTATTTTCGGTATCAATGCGTGTTTTAAGTTTGTATTAAATTTTATTTTTGTGTTAGTGGTTTAATTTTTTTATATTATCAATAGAGGAGCCTCCATACATTCGTCTTCACTTATTAGTGAAAAATGTGGACATGTTTGGTCGTATATGTATATTACAATACAACCATAGAACCTACGCTGTGCGTATAAATACACCACCCTGGTTTCTATTATAAATCGGAGAGTAATTTTTTTTATACTGTATTTTTAACTAAATCCAAATCTTTCATTATCTTCCTGATCTCTCTTTATCTCTCTCTCTCTCTCTCTCTCTCCCCTTCCTCTCCCTTTCCTCCTTTCCCTCCATCACACGTATTTATTTCGTATTGTCAAAGCCATCGAAGAGCTTCAGTTCACGTTTTTTTTTTATTGTTGTTCTAAAGTTTAATTTTCATTATGTTGTTTCAATATACAGTAATTTCTTAAATTGTTCGTAATAAATAAACAAACAAACTCTCTGCGCCCCCCTCTCCTCTCTCTCATATCACGCCCATCGTCTAGATTACCCTCATGTGCTGCAGTGTTGCAAGACGAGCCGCATACCCATGAATGAATGAATGAATGAATGGGCCAAGCCAGCCAACCTTCAGACACAGATACCAAGTCTTACGTCACGACACAAAGAAGTCTGCAAAGAGCTCAAAGAAAGGTTTCTTTTGTGCCTGTCGAGTTTAAAGGGACTTACTTATACAACAACCACCCACCCACCGTCTCTTTTAAAGGACCAGATTTGGGTCAGTGTGTCAGGTGGGTAGTTGTCTATTCGTGTAGTTCTGGGTGCATTTAGTGCAGCAAGAGTAGGCTACACCTTTCTGCTCATTCACCAGATTGCTTTACAACTTGTTTTATTCATTAAATTCGGATATAATAATTGTATTTTAAACCATTAATAAACTAATAATAATAATGTAATTATTGCATTATTATTATTCTTATTATTATGTTTATTATTATTAATATTAGTATTATTATTATTATTATTATTATTATTATTATTATTATTATTATTATTATTATCATTATTATTATTATTATTATTATTATTATTCTTATTATTATTATTACTATTATTATTATGATTATTATTATTATTATATTATTACTATTATTATTATTATTATTATTATTATTATTATTATTATTATTATTATTATTATTATTATTATTATTATTATTATTATTTTATTGAATGTATCACAATCATACAATCTCGGTCAAAACCGGCGTTAACATGTTACACGGACGTATTATTATTATTATTATTATTATTATTATTATTATTATTATAAACAACACGAGTAGCCAGGAAACAATAATCGGATTTACATGTGTTTTGACCTCTGATATTCTTGGGATATTTTGTACCTCAATGATTGTAATAATGTTTTGTTTAATGCTAGAACAACAATACCCCAGTTCAAGTCAATGCTCGTAATCTTTATGAATGCACGCGGACCCGATGAATAGGTTATATAATCAATGCACTACTCGCGAATAGCGGAGCAGCAAAACCCTGGGGAAGGTCACATTGCTTCAATGAAAGCCGCCAACTTGAACCAGTTTTCAGAAGGGTTCTTCTTCCAAGAGAATAATGTAATAATATATATTCGTATACCTTTCTTTGTGACGCACACACACACATATAACCGTTACCGTTATTCAACCCCGGGCGGGGGGGAGGGGGGGGGGCGCAGTCATATTTATCTTGCCGTTTGTGGCACACGACCGATGCACACAAAGCTTCTGCACGTGGCCCGCCCCCCCTTAACAAGAACGATGCACCTGGATAAAGAACGACCCCCCCCCCCACTTCTCCTCCCCCTCCCACTCCTAGAGCATCCCATTCATCACACAGAGAGATAATCATAGGCGTTCGGTCGTGAGTTGTCGTTTTCTTCGGGTGAGGGTTCGAAGTTGTAATCAAAACCGTAAATTTCGATGATGAGCGGTTTCGTTCGTACGCCCTCTGAGGAGGACTTGGCTTTTGGGACCGGTCCCCGTTATGTGTTTAGCTGAGTCAGCCTTCTTAGGCTACCTACATAGATATAGGAGGCCGTGGAATGGAAAATATCTGAGAAATGTAACTTGATTGGACGTTTGGACGTAGTCAATAATGTCCTATCCCTTTGCTTCAAAAGTTGATATATGTTGATATATATTACAGAAGTGATGGATGAAAGATTGAAAATGGTCCGAAGACAGAATGAATTTTATTGGATATCATTAGTGTGAAATTAATATAGGAGGTTGGATTAGCAACTATTTTTTATTAAGTGTAGATCTGGGATACGTTACACTTAATTTGGGAAGTTTCAGGAACGGTCCTGGGAATTATTTGAAGTTACACCTTTACCCGTATTTTCATTTTCTTGACATGAATGGGGAGGCGAATGTTGTGGTGGCGTTCACAAGCCTTCGGGTTTGGAGGCCTGAACTCAGGGGTATTTAACTTGATTGGATGAGCTTGTGTGAGTGTCACTCGTACAGGTGGCTACTGGCTTTACAGTAGCACACCATAGACCTAAAGTTAGTTCCAATGCCTGCGTTTTTCAAACGCAACCCACTGCGTTGGCGTAGATTAATTCAATTTTCTGTAACTTTCAACGCATCACGAGATTCGCATCATCTAATTCTAACACATGATGCGTTGTAAGTTACAGAAAATTGAAATAATCTCTTGGAAAAACTCAGGCATGGTAAGTTAGCCAAGTCGCAAGGTTGTGGGTTCGAATCAACCCCCGATAATCCTGACTGAGGTTTTTCCTCAGTCAAATCTCGTACCACCTTAATACTCAGTCAATTGAAGAGAAGCACAGTGACTCATGTAGACTGTTGTGTAGTGAGACTTTTGTGTGTAGAAGTGAGATTGTCATTAATATAATTAATATATGAAGATTCCAACTACTTGTGTTCCAGATTACTGAAATATTAATCTTTATGCGTTGTTAATTCTCCCTTTTCCTACGTTTAGAAATGCTTTGTAACGTTCTGCTAAAGTGTGTTTCTCGTCTCATTCTAGGTGAGGCTGTCGCTGGCTGAATCCGTTTCCTTTGACAATTGACGTGAGTGAAATGAGATTTTAATCTCTCTTTATTTCTTCCCATTGCAAAATATTGAATAATGAAGTGAGGCAAAACCATGTCTTAAAGCCCTTCCTCCCCCGTGTGTACTTTACCTAGGTACCTCGGTTTGAAGTGTGCATTACTTACCTCCAGTGCACTGCCATCAAACGCCCCCCCCCCCCCCCCCCCCCCTCCCCACACTGCATGCAAAGAGCGAGGGAGGGGAAGGGGAGGGGGGGAACCACGTATGCTGACATCTTTGCGGCGTGTAATTGAAGTGTGTTGTAGCTGCTCGATCGTTCTTATGAAGCGTCGCGACGCCAGTTGTCTAGCGCGGCGGGAGAGGCGGGATTCGAACCCAGTCGCGTCTTACATGAGTGCCCCACACGGTATCATACATACCACTATTTAATTTTTTAATTGGGTATTAGGTGTGCAACAACAAATAAATAAGAACATTTTAAAAAAAAACGTAAATATATATTGGAACATAAAACCATTCATATAAGAAAGAGTGCTAGATTATCTCTAGTAAATAACCTATTTTGTTTTACTTTTGACGATTTGAAAGCATTATTGTAACAGAGACCACATGGTTGGTAGACATACATCCTTTATGCACGCAGTATGATGGGGTAGTGTAGTGTACCGTACGATAGTAATAGTACCACCAGCTGCCGCAAGGGCGCAAGACGACAGCTGCTCAAGATGCGAAGCCTCGCAAGTAAACAAGCCGATGTCATTCTGTAGTAGACAGACACTCTAACAGGTGTCATTCATGTCCAGACACGTATAACACGCCAGGCTCAGTTCCGGGGGCATCGAACATCTGACTGAAGGGTTTTCTCAGTCATAACAGCACGCGAGGCTCAGTTCCGGAGATCTGACTGAAGGGGTTCCTCAGTCATAACTTAGTACGCTACGCTTTACTTCCGGGACTCTGATGAAGGGTTTCCTCAGTCATAAAGTAGCACGCAACACTCTAATTCCGCGAGCGTAAGGCCTATGACTGCACTCAGTCATAACATAGCACGCGAGGCTCTAGTTCCGAGGGCATTGGAGATCTGACTGAAGGGTTCCCTTAGTCATGACGTAGCACGCTAGGCTCTGGTTCGGGGCTTCTGACTGAAGGGTTTCCTCAGTCATAAGGTGGAGTCCTATAAGACAGCCCAGAACATACATACAATTAGTCGGTTGAGGAGTTGTACGGCAGATGAAATGTAATTAGTCTAACCCAGTCGGAATCGCTACGACAGAAACTATTGTTGTGAGACAATCAGAAACGTCACTCAATGCTGTCATCCAGGACATGAGAACCAGGTATTGGACTGATATATTGGACTGATGCACCTGCCTTGCATGTAAGTGTAACAGGTGTGTTGCCCACACTCACACATGTGTCTCGGAGGAACCTGAGACTCGAGTTAACGTGCGCCGTCTCAATCTCATTCAAGCCATGCAAGTGCCCCCTCCCCCCCCCCTCCTTCTTCTTACCACAAGACACTGAGCGAGGTGACGCGCGCGTGCCTGAAGACTTCCTGGCTATATTTATGACATCAGGATGTAAATTGAACACACTTCATAGTCGTTTTCCGGACATTTAGAGAATTATGGCCACAAAAAGTTTCGCTTCAGGTGTTATAAGAAGCTACGTTATTAGTTCATTATGTGAAACGTTCACCATGTTATTATATTAAGAAACTTCTCCACTACCCCACCTCCCCCACACAGATTAACTGGCAATTTTTTCCCTTAGAACATAATAATTTCAAATCTCAGTCAAGTTTGGGTTTCACTCTACAAAAAGGTACAGCAAATTTAACTTTGTATTATGTAACTGGGCCTATTTTGAGAGGTTGGACAGAGTAAATTCAATAATTTTTAAAATATGGCGTCATTCTCAGAAAGGATAGCCTGTCAAAGAGTATAATATGTCAATGAAAATACTAGTTAATATTTCTCATAGTATTGGTGGAGGCGCCGGGTCTACAGATACTGTGCATAGTTTAGACAGTTGGTGGAGGCGCCGGGTAGATGGAATAGTCCTGTCTCATGATTGTTGCGATATGTGTTGTGAGGGTCGGGGCTGCAGTTGAATGTTTCGCTCGCTCAATCACGTTGCTCTATCTTTTCTTGAGCTATCGCATCGCACGTTGTTTAATAGATCACATTATATGTAAAATATGTGATCTATTTACAAAACTAATGAACTAATGAACCATTAATGGCGCGTACCGTAAAGTGTACGGTACGCCCGGCTCAAGACTTTTTGCCGACCATTTATGGTACGCTTTGGTACGCACCCTAAATGAACCTTCCAAGGAGATTGATGGGAAAGTAATAGACTTGTTTGTCAAACATCAACATTCGTATTATCTCGTCTCAAGAACATTGACATATTTTAAAGAAAACTTTTCCTTTTGTTTATATAATCCTCAGCAAACAAAGTCGAAAAGACGACGTCTTGATAATCTTTAATTACGAGACGAGCTTCTGAAGAAAGTCCCCAAAGCTCTCGGGCTAACTCAAACAAGTGGCAGATAATGAAGACCGGCTTCTTAAACGCTCACAGTCTTTTTGTGCGACGATAAAAACGTTTCAACCCCTAAGGCAGCCAGTAAACTACGACGGAGGGAAATCTTATCGAGTTTAGGGGATGAAAAGAGGGTTCTAAGGCGTTTTTGTCGGCTGTTTTCTTGGGGGAAAATCGTGTAACCTGTTGCTTGGCAATCTTGGAACTCGATTTGTGGTTTTGAACGTCTTAGGGGGAGTTTCTTAGGCGTCGAGACGGAAGGGAGGAAATGGGGGGTGAAAAGGCTTCCGCTTGTGTCGAGACGAATGTTACAAAGTGATAGAGCAACAGTTGGGGGAGATGTTCAGAGGAACCTATTTCATCTTGTTACAACACCAAGCATTAAGTGACAACTATTGGATTATTAATTATTCAGCTATGTGAATTTTTTGTATTACATCTAAGTCGCGTTGAGATTGACACTAAAAGTACAGATAACAAATTCACACTAAAAGTTTGTATATAATGATGGGAAAAGTAAATAGTTGATCATCACAATCGGTCAGATACGCGATATTAGTATTGTATTATAATTTATCGGTGTTATTTCTTTTATTTATTATTTATTCACTTTGTTCTTTAAACAGCGGACAACGATGCGCAGCAATGTTAAACGTGGCGCATGCGCGTAGGGTTGGACCTAAGTAGCTACAGCAAAACATGATGAGCCGTCCAGTGGTCGCAAAACAGATAACTAGTCATTGACCCTAAAAAATCTTTCCTGCCAATCGCTTATGATTTTTCTTACAATTTGCAGCTCGTTATTTTGTATAATATCTTTAAAAAACATAATGTTGCTTAACGTTTCTTGAATAAGGTTCCATAATAATGTTGTAATTGAAATAACAATGTGATCAATTTCTTTAAAAGTTTATACATTTGGCTTATTTTTTATTTCTTTGATCTATGACAAGATAGGCTATAACTTTTTATGTTTCAACATACTACTTACGCTTGTAAACACATCGCTGTCAGATCACAACGGAATATTGGCAAAGTTGAGTTCATAGAAGTTATAAGTGCACGATAGAAAACTAAGTTTGTGTACTTGGGCCATAAATTATCCCAGCCGCTTTGTTCTAGTCGAGTGTTGTGGTTTCACTTACGAATTGTTTACATTACTCAGCATCTTGAAACGGATTGTTTGGTAATTGTCTTAGTATACATCAAAGTGAAGACTTCAAGACGAAACTCTTACACGCAACTTAAACTACCCATTAATCACACTAGGCCTATATAAACTCACACTGGCGAATTTTAACCCCTTTATAAAATCGGTCCTCCCAAAAAGTAGTAAGCGACAAAGGAAGGCGTTAAAATACTCATTAACTTAGAATTACTTAAAGCTCAAACGGTCGACCTTTTTTGTAATCTTTTTTGTATAAAATCGGTTCTCCCAAGAAAATAGTTAGCGACAAAGGAAGGCGTTACAATACTCATTAACTTAGAATTACTTAGAGCTCAAACAGTCAACCTTTTTTGTAATATTTTTTTATAAAATCGGTTCTCCCAAGAAAATAGTTAGCGACAAAGGAAGGCGTTACAATACTAATATACTTAGAATACAGCTCAAACGGTCAATCTTTTTTGTAATCTTTTTTGTATAAAATCGGTTCTCCCAAGAAAACAGTTTGATTTGTAATATCTGGTAACTGAATAAAACAATTGAATTGAATTGAATAGTTAGCGACAAAGGAAGGCGTTAAAATACTCATTAACTTAGAATTACTTAAAGCACAAACGGACGATCGTTTTTGTACCGTTTTGAGGATAACCTAGATTGTTGTTATCTCTAATAGCGCATGTGTTGATAGCCACAGTGTTAGTGTGTTAGTGTAGTGAATGCGCTCTTCCACCCTAATCTCTCCCAGAGGACCAACCTAAGTTGTTGCCCTCGTGCACCGTCTAGAAACTTATCCGCTAGACAAACTGTAAGTTGGCTGGGCTGCCGCTTACGACGGTGGACAAACTTACAAGTAGATAAGAACCGGGATTAAATTACACTGGCTGTACTGTACGGTTTTACTAACGTAATGGCCACTTTTCATTTGTTGTGTAATGTTGTTAGCGAGAGCGTAAACACCATTCGAATAGATTTAGGGCTTTATAGTATTAAATTTAAGCAGTGAACTCACCTAACTACTTAGAATCCAAATCATTTTTTTTTTGTTTTCATTTCTTAATTTTATTTTCTTAAGAAAGCTTGCACGACAGATAAAAAAATTCTCTCCACTGTTACCTCGCCGATGGTGTTCGGAGTCTGCAGGGTTAGTTTAGTCGCTTTTAATTAAAGCCCCCTACTGAAAATCAGTCTTGTTACTGAGTGGGTAGACTCTAAATGTGAATTTATTTATTTATTTATTTTCATTTCATTACAGTAGATAATTGTTTCGGTCACAGATATTTTCTTATTGGAATCGGTTTCAATGAAAATACCAATCTCGGAAAATTGAATTTTGTATACTGATTTTGTATTAAGCAAGAACATTGCATGGTTATACTTTGAGTTTGATGTTATAGGTTTCTCAGAGAAATAAACCGAACATTTTTAGGCGTTTGTGTCAAAATAAACCTACACTCTTTTTCTACCTTCAATCTTCTATACAAGAAGTGGTGATAATAAAACAATTGAATAATGTTTGTTTCAGTACATTGATTAGATTTAGAAGGGTCGGTCTCTCGGTCTTTCACTCAATCAACCCCAACTTTGTCCCACTGTGTAGGTGTTTAGTGGAGGTGTAGAATCAATATTAACACTCGTGCATCAAAATGAATAATGAACGACAATAAGAAACGGTGTCTAAATGTTCAACCTGTTGGGGTTCTCATGACGTGACTACGAGATACGCTCTGGCGGCGACGTCCGGCAACTGACACGCGTGACGTCACAGGGCCGTAACTAGGGGTTGGTAAATACCCGGGTAAATTCGCAGTTTCACTGTTACAGTTATATTTTGGCAGTTTCACTGTCATGTTTTTTTTTTTTTTTTTTTTTTTCTTTTTTTTTACATTTTTATGTAATTGTGATTTTGTGTATACTTTTTGTGCGTGCATGTTGTACATGTACTTGATTTTTATTTTTATTATACGTTACTGGTGGGGCTTTGCCCTGTTTACGATATATTTCCAAATAAATAAATAAAAAAATACCCGGGTAAAAATTCGGGAGTAGCTTAGACAGTTTTTAATTGCTATTACCACTGTTTATCGTTATTAACCGCAACTCATTGCACTAAAACTTATTAGTTTTCGCTATGCTGACCAAATGTGCCCTATAAATAATATAATCAAGAAATCCAATGTCAAGTCATAGAATATTATAATATAAGTTTTGCAATCACAACAATTTCACCAGTCACCGGTAACAAATGTTATTAAAAAAAACATTCGTTAAAGACTCCAATCACACTCTAAGAACCTGAAACTTTTCCGGGGCTATATGCGCCCCGGTCTTGCATTGACTGGGGTCCTTCGCGCAGACCCCACCATTGTTCTTTGCCAAACCTACCCGGGTGATTTTTATACCCTAGTTACGACCCTGGGCACGTAGCTTGATGCGGACGAACAATACATGCAATCGTTTTAACGAAATCTTTCTTATATTAGCCTCATACTGACCTGAGATCCTTATATCCAATTCCTCTTTCATGCATGCACGCTGTTTCAAAGAAAACTAACAGATTCCTTGCACACATTCGTAAAGGCAGTATTCCGCTTAGTAGAGTGTGCACACGCCCATTGTGTTAGGAATTTTCAAGTATCCAATCCAAGGTCGAATATTATCCCTAGTGGACCTGTTTCAAATACATGTGATATGAACTAGACAAATAGACATTTAAGTTGGTACCATTGGATTCATGTATTTCGTAAATAGGAGACAATGTAACGTAGGGGCAACTTTAGCGATTTAATACCGTCTCAAACGTTGTCATTTTAGCTACTTGTCCCCCAAGAGTTTCAGTTGTATAAAACGTTATCAATAGTTAGTTAATTCCTTATTTAGTTGTTCATTTATAAATTAAATGAAGTAATTTGTAATATATCTAGCCCTCTTGATTCACAAAGGAACATACAATTTTCTTACATCACAAAGGCATCCATCTATATATTTTTAAACTGAAGTATATACTTAACTTAAGTGAACGTAATGAAAGATGTATTCACATTTTGTCTGCCGAGGGGTCAGGGATTTGTTATAAAACGGTTTCTTCCTTGACAACGCTCTGTATTTATCGTAATGAAAGACCTCGCAAGCAAGACGTAGGGTTGTGTCCCACCCCAAGATGAATATTTGATCGGCTGGTTACGCCGTTGAGTGAGTAATATAGGGTAGAGGCCCCACGCCATCGGCAGATTGTCTACCGCCTTTTATTGCCCAGTGTACTTTAGTCGGGTAGTATAAATTTGCCAAGCGACGCGATGACGGAGTTTTCGGCTGTCTTCGTATATCTTCGGTGAAGTAGCCGACCAATCAGGCTACGTCGCGTCGCTGCCCAATATACTTTAGTCGGGTAGTATAGAAGTTAGCCAAGCGACGCGATGATGGAGCCTGATTGGTCGGCTACTTCACCGAAGATATACGAAGATAGCCGAAAACTCCGTCATCGCGTCGCTTAGCGAACTTCTACTACTCGACTAAAGTATGTTGGACAGTAAAAGGCGGTAGACAAACTGCCGATTGCGTTTCGACTCTACCCTATATTACTCACTCAACGCTGTACACTGACACAGGCCTCTAAGACTTTGTTGTGCATCGATTCCTCGTCGGCCACATTACATTAGGAACACGGACAAGACACGACACGTCAGATTCCTTATTAACGATGAGTGCTCGCGCCTTTTCTAATTGTTCTTCACATCGATCGGTTCTCTGCATTTCCGAGAGGAGTCCACGTTAAACTTTGCTCGATAAACTCTCGAGCTATGTAAGTGGGAGGAGTTCCTTGGAACTTGGAAGTAAACGTGCATGGAAATGTGAACAAATCGTTGTTTTTTTTGTCGTTGAAATAGTATCATTCAGAAAACGTGTGAATGTGAAACAAATTTGTTTGTTTGTTGGTTTGTTTGTTTGTTTGTTGGTTGGTTTTTTGTTTGTTTGTTTGTAAAAATATGTTTTTTTATGAAATTTACAAAGCTTCGGCTGTCACGGGTTATAGGACGTGTCTTATATGAAACTATGCCCTTGTTGTTATAACATTAAGTCAATTGGGACGCAGCAGCTCCGTTTTGTAGAGACAGATTTGAGAGCTGCGAGGTCCGGTTAGAACAATATCGCTTTTATGACCTGTTGAATTCATTCAGAACTTGGAAATAAAATTCTATAATGTGGTATTTACATAAGTATAGAATAACTGTACTGAAACAAACTCTCGTGTTTTAAATTATACAGTTAACCTGGAAATGCATTTATTCTTACATATAAATTAGAATGAAACCGACAATTCTCTTAATTCGTCTGTATAAAGGCTATAACCTTTTTTGCATCCAAATTATATCATGTGTGTGGTGTATAAAATATAATTCGTAACCAAAAGTTACATGGGGTATCTCTGCTACAAAACTATAATATATGAGTTTTATTTCTGATACTTTCAGAAAGCAACGCATGCATTGAAGTATTGTTATTTGTTCTAATTCTACACGAGAGCATATTCTACCGTATAAACTGCATTCATTGTCTTCATCTATACCACTGTCGACCGATTAACATTACTTCCAACAAAGCAACAACTACTAAAACACGCCCAAACCACTTAATTGCAAGGCAACCCACTATAGACCGTATAAACGTATTTCTTGTGTTAATCTTCTCTTGTATCGCTTTTTACCGTCACGTATATATATCTACCCCTATATTGGGGTAGTCGCCCCCCTTATCCATTCATCTGTCAGCTTATAGACTTGGAGGGCGGAGAAAACGGAGAACCCTTCATCTTTCTTTTTATTATTTTCAGTTTCAGTTCTGGGGTGGTTGTTGGCACGAGACCATCTGTCCGTTCATACTATGCAACTCTTAGTTGGCCGTCGCATTATCCGCTCCCACGATGTCGATCGACTGCCGGTTATCTCGAGATATGGCGGGCGAGTTAAGCTGTTCTTTATTACGCCGTATTGATTCCTCGGGCTTTACGTCATCACACACACACTCAGTACTTCCTGTACGTGTGAGCATCCATCATATTCATAAGTATCGTGATTAGCAACATTATACGCTAGCGTACAAACATACAGGAAACTCTATCGACACCCTTAGAAAACTACTGATACATGTTTACATCGAGGTTATACACATACTAAAGTCACTTTAACCAAAGAAGTCGGATAGTTACTTTTTCGTTCTCAACTTAACAAGCACGAATCACTAACGGTTTTCCCGATTATCTAGTACAATTTGGTTGCGGTATATTGGTTGACGGTAATGTACAAGAACCAAATTTTACTAGGCTAAAGAAGTCAGAGAGCAACTTGTTAATTCTCAACTTAACAAGCACGAATCACTAACGTTTTCCCCGATTATCTAGTACAATTTGGTTGCGATAAATTTGTTGACGGTAATGTACAAGAAACAAATGTTACTAGATAATCGGGAAAAACGTTAGTGATTCGCACTTGTTAAGTTGGAAACTAGTTCTGGGCGGTCCTGACTCCCCTGACACTATCTTACTTCTGCGTGTGAGAGACCTTTAACAGAAGAGAAAATATTAAATTAGCTATCTAAATTGTTTCCAATCACTATCATACGTAATATTGTGTCGTAAAGTTACAAACAAACATGATCCAAACGTTTTAGTTGAAGCTGACATTGTTTTAAAGATAATGAGTCATAAAGTATACCAAAAAATTCGAAGGTGTATATTTTTCTCCTAAAATATATTGAAAAAAATATGCATAGTTGTTGAGTGGGAGGGGGTGGGGGGGGGGGGGGGAAGGAGTACCGGAAGTGGCCAACAATAAGCAGTTCCGGCGAGCATGCTCCAGTGGGCAGGCACCTCCATAGCGCACGGAAGTGGCCGGCGGGATCTCACGTAGAACACGATACTCTTGTCTTCGATACCAATCTTCTCTCGGGTTTCACGAGATTGTCTCACACGGACAATACCCATGATGCTCAAGTGCGGTACAAGAATATGCTGCCCTTCTGAGCGTGCACTAGACTATTTGGTGAAAATAATGTACAAAATACTGTTACAGTTAGACCTCTCACTGAACTGATGTAACACTAAATATGATAGCTTGTCCTAATATCAATTGTATAAAAAAAAATTACAAATTGTCATTGTGATCGATTCAATTCAAACATATTTTTGCAGGTATAGCAAACGAATGATCGGCGTAAAACTTAGCCTAAATATATATATATAAAAAAAAACACACTCCTAAGAAGGAGCGTAATCAATTTTTATTTTATAGCTACGCAGACATAAAAAAAATACGGAATTTGTCGTTTTGATAAATTTTACAAAATCGAAATTTGATTGTAAGATTGTTTAATCGTTTACATTCTATTGATATTTTATCGTGTTTAGATAACCGATACTATTATTTCGTCGACCACGGCCACTGCCAGCCATACTCAGCAGCCAGTAAACCGTGTTAGCTGCTACTTGTGTGCAAACCAAGGGCCCACGTCCCTCCTTCCTGCAGGAGACTACAGGACGCAGGTCTGTGTACCTACATTGTTTGAGGACAGGAAGGACAACTAAGCAAACTCAAGCGAACACGTTATAATGTGGTGACATACATGACCTTATTAACTATTTCTTAGATGGAAATACATATATGCAGATCATTGTAGTAATCGAAAGCTTATGTATAACAGCTTCGTTCTTCTCGTCAACTGCTCGGCAGTCCAGGTTAGTGGAGGAACCTATATATGACTGGTCAAAGTTACACCGTCCTGGGACGTAAAGCCGATGGTCCCCTTGGTACTTTTCGACAGGAGTAGGCTACGTGCCGGTACCAGGCTTCCCCTCCTCCCTTACTCATTATCATTCACCAATCATCACTCATCAGGCTAAAGAGGGCATTGTGCCCTACACTTGCCTTAATTTAAATAAAATAAAAAATAATATAATAATCAGAAAATGTAAATAATATTGCTAATATTCAACAGCTATTGTTACAACTCCACGCCGTGTATCAATAATACTAACGATAGTAACACGAGTTATAAAGCAACATTATCATCGTCGCATGAATGGTCGACGTTTATAGGCTCACGAAGCACGCAAGAAAACCGTTGCTAAGTCTCTTTAAATCTTTTCTAAAGACTTGTGACGTAGCAAGCAAGCCGTGACGTCACGACCGTCAAAACACTTGTTCTTATTATGTAAGAAACGGAGGAAGTGCCACGGCCTTGCCACGTACGATAAGAATCGTACACACATCTTGGTCACGACAGCTGCGCGCGTACGACAGACGCTAAGAATGAGGAGGGGGGGGAGGAGGGCCGGGTGCTACCGCCACAATGGAGAGGGGGGGAACGCGTGCCGAGCGCACGACAGGCTCTTAGAAAATTGGCTCGCCTTTGCAACGAGTTTGGGGGGTTGCCCCTGCCTGTTTGAGAAGCAGCAGCGAACGAACAATAGACGATCGAGGCAGCTGATACATGTTGCGTCCCTCAGGGAGTCATGACGTCATATGGCCAGCTGACTTACTTACTTGCGAGCGACGAGCCGGTTATGTCGTGTACTGTGATGCGTCTAAGACGGTGACGTACGTGGTGTGTCGTGCTTGATAGGAGTGGGCTACGTGGGAGCTGTGACGTCAAGGCCTGTGTTCTAGGACGGGCCAGGACTTCATAACAAAGTGGTTAATTGCATGACTACTATCCAAAGTCGTTCATCACAGTCTTTTGTTATTTTAGCCTCCTAATTCTTGTTATTTTTTCTTGAGTTTGCTTGCTTTGGTATTACCTTCTAATACATTTTTCGGATTGCTGATTAAGAACATGGTATCTGAAAAATTCAAATCATTTTTCTTATTATTACATTTTTATTGGATAATTTATTTGTAAATATTTTCTTTTTTCAAATTAATTAATTTATTAAAACATTGTTATATTTGTTAACATTTTTATTTCATTATCTTTTTTTATGTTTTTATCGTAATAAGAACAGTTTTGTGTCTATCGTAGGCCTTCAGAACCCTCGCGGTCTTGCAGCGTACGCCGCGACGCTTGCACCCCCTCCCCCCAACCCCCTCAATGCGCCGATCTAGACAGCTGGTCCTTAAGTTACTCATTTCATCTTCCCTCTCTCGTTGCGCCCCCCCCCCCCCCACCCCTGACCCCCTGCCCTGGATCCTGATGCGTTGCGTGTTGGGGACAAGAAACTACTGCCCCAGGGAAGAGGGTTACGTCATAGATGCTTTTGTTATGCGTATATCTCGTACCTTGCATTTCATTCATTCATTCAACTCGGCCGAACATGTCGCTGATGCATTTTCAGGAGCAAAAAAATTTCTGGATAGAGTTGATTTATTTTATAGATGAAAGTATCTCTAACGTCATCTTATTGATTTCCTACATAATGTGTTATTGTTATTATTGTTATTATTATAGTTATTATTATTATTATTATTATTATTATTATTATTATTATTATTATTATTATTATTATTATTATTATTATTATTATTATTATTATTATTATTATTATTATTATTATTATTTATTATTATTATTATTATTATGTTTATTATTATTATTATTATTATTATTATTATTATTATTATTATTATTATTATTATTATTATTATTATTATTATTGTTATTGTTATTATTAATATTATTATTATTACTCAGCACGTCGTTTAAACTGTGTAATATGACGTGACAGAAAATAAATTGTTGTAAATATGGGTACATGAAAATAAAATAAAAACATATCCTGTGTTTTTATCCAGTAAACTCCCATCATAAAAATACATAATTTGAATAGACGTGTTTCAAACTTTTTCAAAGTTACACAAAAAATAGGCTCATAATTGTTTAGGAAACCACTGGATAACCGTTATTTTCAAAAGAGCACGCTGTTACGCCCACCAACATAACTAATGTCCCGTTTAAAGAAAAAAAATGTATCTGTTATCGCTAAAATGTGCGCTGAGCATCAGATTGTAGATAGGTACGGCGCATTTAGGTCAAACCGACGCCCAGGTTGATGACGTCACTGGTTGCGATCTTGGACGCGTTGGGGTAAGCGGGACAATGGAGATACAGCCATCTTTGTGGCGGGGCCCCTTAGCACGTGCGATATTTCCATATGTAAGCAACGTCGGAGGGGCTGACGGCGTCACCTCACCCCTGTCACCCAGTAGACGTAGGGACTGCGTCTGCCTGCCCAGCCACCGGGACGAGGGTCTTGAGCTAGAAATGCAATTACTCAATTCAGTGTAGCTTTTTACATTTTGATTGTTGATTTTCCAATTAATTTCTAAAAACTAAGAACATACATATATTTAAAGTTAAACAGTAGATTTTGGATACATGATATTATAATGTATACATACATCTTGTATGCATTATGTACCTCATTAAAATCAATTCTTGTAATTTACACTGGAAAGTGTAATTGTAATTGTACAATACAATCGCACAGTTCGCACTTGGCGGTGCGAGCCGAGTTTAGTGCGCACCGAGTTCGACTGATCAACACCTCAGCTCGAGCTTATTTCAGTTCTGTTAAGAAGCCGATCTATCCCGGTTTAATAGGACTAGTGATAGGGTTTAATAGGAGGAGTCCGGATTGAAGTATCCTTGCTAAACGGGTTTCGAACTCAGTGCGTACTGAAGTCAGTCCGAACCCAGTCCGTTTGATAAACGTATAGGAAGAGTTTCTTGAATAATGTGTTGTTATTTTGATTGTCAAACATTCAAATCATAAAGTCTTGCATTCATCACTTCCCTGATGCACATATTTCAATCCTAATCTATCACTCATGCAGTACTGTGTCTTCTAACAGTCGGCTCGTTACCATTGTGAATAGTTACGTATAGAATACATTGACATTTGGTCCCTACAGTATTGCATTGTCGGTACAGTTGTTATATTCCTGAAGCCCATTCCCGACAGATGTGGGTTGGTTCTTCTCGTGATAAGTTGAATACTCTTGTACTCTCTCATACTCTCTCATACTCTCTCATACTCTCATCATAGGCTCTAGCCACAATTTTCGGCATCGTAATCGTAATCGGGATCGGGATCGCAATCGTAGATTTTCTCATGCTAAATCATTACGACATTACGATTTAGTTGTGATGCAGCGCCATAAGAACGATGTACCTTAATTTTTTCACGATATCCGGATTGCGATTGCGATCCCGATACCGGCAATTGTAGGTAGACCTTTAGGCTTTTGCTTCCTATCTACCAACACACCTTAATATTCCTAGTTGGTCACATGGATAAAGCTGATGTGAACGGATTCCTTTGACATTTGTTTTGCTAAAGTCTCACCGCGTTAGCTTGCAAGATTTTGTCGTCATGGATTATGTAATAGTGAAGTGACGCATGTGATAACTACTACGAACCTAAAACGGTTGCATCTCGTTCTCATACCTCTGGTATTGTAGTGATACTATCTGCGTGTCTGTTGGCAGACTTTGTGAGGGCACATTCTAATCACGTTTGGTGAAATAACAAGCAGGTATCGAGAAATCCCGCGGTTAATTCCTATGAAATAATCCCTATCTTCTGAGAAATTTAAATCTCACCTTTGCTTCTGATTCCGAATGTCTTATGCTTGCAAACATGTATTTTCGTTCATATTAGCAACAGATAGATTTAGTTAAAAAAAAAAAAAAAAACAGAAATAATTCAAGGTAATGTTGAGATTAATATCAACATGTTCAACAACTTCCGGTGTAGTAAAAACATGATGACACAAGCGGGCGCTGTTGTACAAGATCTTTGTTCATTTCGTTGTATACAAGATCTTTGTTCATTTCGTTGTATACAAGATGTTTGTTCATTTCGGCCAAAGCTCTCTGTCAATAGATCGACGAGAAGATGCGCTTCAACGAGGGAGCCGTGTCATCGAACGAAGCAACAATGCAACTCAATATGCCATGTCATTGTGGATGTCGTTCCCTCCCCGATTATCAACCCCCTTTGTCGTCCGCAATCAAATAGACATTTTTGCATAGATTTACTTTTAAATTAAACACACTCAACGTATACGAGTGCGTATGTGAGATTGTTATCTGAGGATATAGAGTAATAGTATAGACAGATGCTTCAAACAAGTGCATTGAAGCGATTGCACAAGTCTTTGAGGAGTGGATGTCAAAGAGTATTTAACACCGATGCATCGACTCTTACTGATTGCTTTGCATCACTTGCGCGCGTGTGTGTGAGTGTGTGACGAGTTTATAACTCCCTATTCGATGTAACATAATATTATGGTTGGTCGTAATTTTCTCCTTTCTTACCCTTCTGATGCAAACATTTAGTTTATATAATCTTGAGCTCGTATACTTTATACTTTATAAGGCCACTGTAGGGCACAGTGCCCTCTTTAGCCTGATGAGTGATGATTGCATGATAATGAGGAAGGGAAGAGGGGAAGCCTGGTACCGACACATAGCCTACTCCTGTCGAGAAGTACCAAAGGGACTATCGGCTTTACGTCACATCCGAAAGGACGGTGTAACTTTTACCAATCATATAAGTTCCTCCACTAACCTGGACTGCCAAGCAGTTGACAACTTATATGTTGTTAGGTGTATTGTTGGTTTACTTATAATTACATCAATTTTGCGCAGCGCAATTAAAAACAATTATGTTTGAGCAACACGTAATGATTTAGTTATTTATTCATTTAAAACTCTGTCCTATTCAGACTGATTTACAAAGAAGTACAATAAATAGAGCTAAACATTTCACAATGAGACAACAACAATGTAAATCAGACGTGCCCACACAGAAACACTTATAAACATTGTATACTTGAAGAGAAATCGATATAAACAAGTAAAAATATCAGAAAATTTAAATTAAATGTACTAAGAGAGATGTTATAAGAATCAACGTATTTCAGGTAGCAATGCCGTCTTGGCCGCTACAAAGTGTGCTGTGCTCACAACAAAGCAACCACTCTCCCCCGTCATGTTTTACAGCCGATGTTATACTTAAGTACATCAATTAATCACCATTGACTGAACGTAGGTTCCCGCACAATGACACGCTTCACTAGAGACACACTGTTCGACAAGATTAGTTACCTAACCGTAGAAATGACCATAAAACCTGAATACGTCTGTCTTAAGCCCCGGCGGAGCAAATGTCGTAAAGGACTTTTGACAAATAACATCTCCACAAGAGAATTATATTGTTGTGCTTTTCGTTGTCGTGGTGGCGTGGCTCGTAAACTGTGGAAACATCTGCGAGGGAGTGAGCAGCGCAAACATGTATGTGTTGGAATATGTCTTTCAGATCATCCGACAAGGGCTGCATCTATAGTAGATCCACTGCCAATAATACACCAACACGATAGATTTTATGACAATTTAACATACACACGTACACTATATAAGTATTACTATTACAACTATTACATTACATATATAAATATAAATAATATAAATAAAAAAATTATAAAAAATTATATAAATAATATATATATATATATGTTGGAGAGGGTTTTTGGGTATTAGTCCACGTTTTGTGAGGAGGTTGTTTTTTCACATACCTTTTTTCACAACGTTTCGCCGACAAATGTTGCGGCATCATCAGGTGACAGGTCCGGGTCGCGTGTGTTGTCGTCGCGAACGCCTGGGCTCGACTGTTCGCGTTGTGTGTTGTGAGGCGTTCGCGACGACCACACACGCGACCCGGACCTGTCACCTGATGATGCCGCAACAATTGTCGGCGAAACGTTGTGAAAAAAGGTATGTGAAAAAACAACCTCCTCACAAAACGTGGACTAATACCCAAAAACCCTCTCCAACATCTCAGTTTGTCTACGAAAATTTACGTCTCAACATATATATATATATATATATATATATATATATATATATATATATATATATATATATATATATATATATATATATATATATGTAGTAGTAGGTTTTCCGGTTGCTGTCCACGTTACTTGCTCTTTAGAGACTGGTTGCTGGCCCAGAAATGGGCCATTGTCAATGTCTCGACGTTTCGACAAAATCGCATTTGCCATCTTCAGGAAGATTCGTTGGTTTCCGAAGCTGAGAACCGAATTCGGTTCTCAGCTACAGATTCGTTGGTTTCCGAAGCTGAGAACCGAATTCGGTTCTCAGCTTCGGAAACCAACGAATCTTCCTGAAGATGGCAAATGCGATTTTGTCGAAACGTCGAGACATTGACAATGGCCCATTTCTGGGCCAGCAACCAGTCTCTAAAGAGCAAGTAACGTGGACAGCAACCCGAAAACCTACTACTACATCTTCTTCAGTCCGCGAAAACCTACAGAATAACATATATATATATATATATATATATATATATATATATATATAAATTAACTATACTAACTAAATTAACTAATACATTTAAAAACGTATTACTATATTACAAGGCACACGATCCATCACCATGAAGTATAGTATACGAATTGTGCAGATATTGCATATACTCAGTCATAGGCGTTATCTAGTAATACATGTTGCCATTCAAATTTCGCACTGTTCACTTTTGCTCGTAGGGTTGAGTATCAGAAAGAATTTTACACTTTTTCTAAATGTGTTCATGGAGTTATTGTTCATAAAATAGTAGAAATACTAATAGTTACAATAAAAGATTCGTTATTTAAAAAAAAATCGGCAATACAGAAATGAAATACGGGCAGAAAAGAGAAAACAATGGAGAGATAGATTGATAATATGCACCAAAAGCTTACAAAATCAGATTTTTACATTTTTAAAACGTTGCAGACATGATTTTGTTTTAAAATAACACTGATTGGTTAAAATAGTATAAGAAGATATTTTGTATTTTAGTAGAACGCAGAACTTGAGGCATTTAGTGTCCCTGGCCGAGGTGGTTGTACTATAGACCCCACTCTCACCTCCACGATCTGGATTAGCCGTGCCCACCAATCTTCGCTCTGTGCGATGCGGGCCCTCGAGCGCTCCGCTCACCAACTAAAGCACGTTCAAGAAGTCGCTCAAGATTGAACAAAACAAAGACGCGACTTTTATCGGTTTCGTTTCAGTAGTTCAGCTGGCCACTTGAATGACTCGACACTGTTGAGACCGGAAGCTCTGTGCGTTGTTGTTATTGTTGTCAATGGAGAGGTACCGTACATTGTATATAGCTCAGGTACTAAGATGTCTTGTTAGACATTACACCCCCGTTAATTGTTGTCACTCGTCTATAAGACTTTCACTAAATGATTCTAGGAAATAAAGCTCACAATGCATGTTCGGGTAAGGAGAGTTGCTGTTGTCCTACCCTTGATTTATTTATTTCGACGGCTGCGCTACAGTTGTATCTTACTATTGCGAGCTTCTTTGTTATTTTTATCCACTTTCCTCCGCTAAAGATGTTAAGAAATAATAGTGTACTTTTCGATTACTAGAGGTTTAATATGGAAACATGAGACTAGTCAGAATCATGTTTTTGTGTTTAAATTTTATTTTCAGTACTACATTTTTATTAGTTTAGTCTAGTACTAGTCTCTTGACCGAGGTTATCTTTGCTGCATTTTATATCATTATTGTGTATAAAAACTATTTTTATATTTTTTTTTTTACGGCTGTATGATTATCACCACGGCCCTCTAGATCTTTATGTACAACAATACACAACGATTGAAAATGTCATCTCGAGGTTAATCTTGTATCCATCGTTACCAGTGCAACTTGATTCAAAGTACATTTTGTATTCTTGTGTATTGTTGTTCTTGAAGATTTGAGAGACTGTGATGATAGATTTATACAAAGGGTACTAGATAATTTAAAAAAATCTATTCAGGTATAAAGTGATATTTGTGCTTATTTTAATTGTTTATTTATTTATTTGAGACTACTCGAGTGGCATAAACCGAGGAAGCGGGTTGGTAAATCACACGTAACAGCTACTATAACACGCAAGCACATGTCGAGCGAGTGCTCGCAGATTAGTCCTCCATACCTTGGTCTAGTCGGCAGGTGTTCCCAGAGAAAGCCCACCACTCAAGTGGTTCAATGTACGTCTCATTAGAGAACTGGGTTGGATCTATGCGGGTACTTTGAGATACCGAAGCGAAGAAACAGATGTTTATGCCCGCCTTCTAGCATGAGGGCTCTATATACTCAGTCACTGCCTTCTATCTATCTATGCTCTCCACAGGACATGCTCGCAAGTATCTAGGACCCTTTGTATGATCGTATATCACGGTCCTCTAAATCTTCACCGACAACAATACACAACAATTACAAATTAAAAATCAAGGTTAATATTAATAGATTGTGATCTTGTATTCAGAATTGATCTAGAAAGCCGTGATTAGCTCTATCAAGGAGATTTTTCACTGTTGTGTATTGTTGTCATTGCAGATCTAGAGGACCGTGATTAGCTCTATCTAAGGGTCCTAGGTCAATTCTGAAAAAGGTCTATTGATGTAACATTTGAAAATTGTTTTTGAATTGGTGTTCTTGAAGATATAGGGGATCGTGGTGAGAACCCAGGATAGTTCCTAAATTGGAGGTACATTTCACAAATATCTAAATTTTTAGAGGTCTAGGTAAATTATTAACGAAATATTATATTATAAAATTTGGTTTTGATTATTTATTAATCTAACTTTAAATAGTTGCCCCCCCCCCCCCCCTCGACAAAAACCTTATTTTCTTATATCCCCTCTGGTTTGAGACATGTCGCTAGTTAAACGCACATAGCCAGTCATCGCTCGCAGCAACTGTTGTTATACCCAACAAACCTACTGTAGCTCGTGCCCCAGGTAGAATAACAATGTAAGGGTTGCTATACCTCTTACCCCCAGTCATAGGGGATGAATGATCTCGCACTGAGTTAAATGAAATGAAAGAAAATAATAACAATAAAGTGGAGGGTACTTTGAGAAAGGGTTCGAAGACCTTAGTCCTCCACAGCTGTCGGGTAGATCGACTGGCAATCTGCAAACACGGGTCAAGAAACTTTGGACAAATATGTATCTGTGGAAGGGTTAGCAGGGGTGTCCATTCAGTACTCGGTTACGAAGCTCGCTTTCTATTGAATGAAATGCTAATGTTTGTGGACATTTTTAACAAATTAATTCTAAGTAGGTATTAATTTTAATTCATGGAAAAGTTATTTAATTTTCTTTTTCTAAAATTTTTGTTGCATTTGTGTTTTGTTTATATAATAACCACCATGGTCGGAAAGTCATTACGATCACCAATAGAGTTGCCGTAGTTCCATGCTCACACAATACCCGATTCCGATAGCACCAACTTGATTTTCTACTTCACTACTTTCTACCACCTACTTGAAACAGACCAATTAGAGCAAATTTATGACATTGGGTTGGATACCTGGAATTTTTCTAACACAGCTGGCGTGACTCGGCTCGGCTTGTGCTGTCTACCAAGCTGACGCCTGCCTTGACGAATGTGTGAAAGAACGCCAGGAATCTGTTCATTTTAGTCAAAACATCGTGCATTAAGACTCGGCCACACCAGAAGAGTGAAAATTTAAGGTTAACAGTTTTTTTTTTTAAAACAACTTTTAAAATCGAGATTTTTGGAAGAAAGCGCAGCTATAATCATCAAAGTCTACAGACAAAGAAAACAAATATATATATGAAAAAAATTAATAACGTTATTCCGATATTATTGTTTTGTCTTGTTTAGTCAAAACGTAATTAATTTTTCTTTTTTCGTGTATTTGATTTCGTTGTCTGCAGACCTTGCTAATATCTAGCTGCTCTATCTTTCCACAGTTTCGATGTTAAAAGTTGTTACAAACAGAAAACAAATTCTTACGTTCTAGTGCTGCTGTCTCAAATTGGAGGTCGTATTTGTAATTTCTCCACGGAAAGCACGTGTGGCTCACATACTGACACCCCTGAGAGACGTTCATACGGAGGCGAAGGGTTATCTGGCCGTCTTGTTATTCCCAACCTAACCTAACCTCACAGCTGTCGTGTGGCCTCCGAACAACACGATCGCGGTCAAGAAAATATCATATTATCCCCCTGGACAACCATTGGACAAACGTGATGGATCTGAAGATGATTGAAGACCGACCACAAACAATACTGACCATCTGCCACCGCCTTCCATAAGAATAGTATTGCGTTACAAACATATCATTACTTCCTTGTGTAGCAGTCTTGAACCCGAATGACCTGCCCTGTAATTTTGGACCGTCCGCGACCGCGATCCATCAAGATCATGTCACATTACGCATTTGAAATCGATCTCGGTAAATAAATACTATTTTATGAAGATTATATAGATCCTTGTAGTGGGCAGAGGATGTTTCACGGTGGTTGGTTGGAGAGGGCAATGGGATGCAGGTGGTATATGGATGGGCACGTGTGTAACTTACTAGATGGCGCACGCCAACAATCATTTCATTTAATTTCATTTGAGAAACGGTTGGTAGGAGTCACAATTGAGTGACCAACACTTCACGGAAGTCGGTGTAATTGATGGATAACTGACTTGCGATCAACAGCAGAGGATTAGGGTTATTGTAGTTGAAGAGTAAATGGTCCGTGAAACGGCCCCAACAGTTTTCAACAGCTTTCGTTCGCGTCTTCGAAGATTGGGGAACGTTATGAAATGATCTGATCGTTCATTAACAAACGTGGATGTGTGAATTGTCAGTGTGCCACGTTTCATGTAGCTATTTATAATTTCGACTTCAATAAATAAAATAAAATAAAATAAATAAATTCACATTTAGAGTCTACCCACTCAGTAACGAAACTGATTTGCAGTGGTGGACTTTAATTTTGAAGCGACTAAACCAACCCTGTAGGCTCCCAACACCATCGACGAGTGAGCGATAACCAATCAAAGATCTATATTTCAAATATGAAACATATATGAATCAGTGATTGGACAGTGCGAACACCTGCGGACAAATGTCAGAATCAACAAGGCCGATTCAGAACAACTTTGAATTTATTGAGTGCTTCGTTCTACCTTGTGTGTGTGTGCGCTCAATATGCTTTTTTGGGTTCATTTCTATTTTTTAAACCTAACAATTCACATTTTTTTCGTATTCATTTTCCCACTATTTTGTTTCGGTTTAGGTCGTTAGGTTATCGTGATATGAAATTTATGTTTTTTCCCCATTTTCCGAGTTTGTGTCATTGTTATTAATTGTCGTAGTATGTTGATTGTTGCCTATAGTCTGATATGATGATGTCCTCGCCGTTGTGGTTATGTACCGGGTTCACTAACATAAGAGATGGCCGCGGTATTTGCAGATAAAACTAGACTGGTTTGTTTATTTTTACGTCACCTCCCACTCAATGTCACATACACAATAACACAATGATGTTACATACACAATACACAATACTGACTCCACGGGAAGATATTAAAGTTACTTCATCTGATCTGTGGTATCTTTTGGCATTCGCCCTTGATCTGTTCAACCTTGAAAGGTATCTACACTTGTTGCCTTATACCTACTTTTCAGCTGTGGGTTCACCGTTCTCAATTTTCTGAAATTTATATAACATACACAAGTGTTGCTTTTAATTTGAAACATTAACTTCTGTAAGAAGCCAAAACCGCTGGTATCGGCAATATTGCTATACTTTAATCCGTTTCATGTCGAGGAAAGTTCTGCAAGAAAAACGTGATATGATCAACAATTGTTATTGCGGTTCAAGAACATACTTTAATTTATAGTGTATGAAGTTTTTTCAGTGCATTATCTTCAACAGTATTTTATTTAAACAACTTTTAATCTAATGGTACAAACACACTTACTGTTGCCTGTAAAACAATATTTTATACTAGTTATTTGGGGGTTGGGAAACGTGCTTCGTATCTTTAACTTGAAATACAGTCAGAAATCGTGCTGAGTAGTTTATTTAGTGTTTTTTATTTATTATTGATCTATAATACAGATTGATATCCCAAATACATTAGATATAATAATGTTACAGACCATATAATAATAAATTTTGTAGGAATACCCGTTCTAGTATGACTCAGTCCCAGCATTCGCTTTTACGACTGAGGAAAACCTCGGGAAAAACCTTCAGTCAGGACTGCCGGTGGCCGGAATCGAACCGGCAACCTCCCGAATTAGAGTCTCGCGTCTTACCGCTGAGCCACCTCTATCTATAGACCATATAGGTTTATACTTATAAATAAACACACACATAAAAAAAACCAATCAGCAAGGAACCTTTAGTCATCACTCAGCCATCAATTCATCCCTCGTTAACGGCCACAATCATGATACAATAATATTCTCGCACGGGACACTAACACTCTCAGACTGTGTCAAGTCGTCGTTATACACATTATAGTCTGAATCCTCGTCATCAAGTTGTGTTCGTAGCGAAATCTCTCGACCTATTATCCGCGGGTAAAAACTTCCTCGTCGCTCTTTTGTTTTCACTCCAAGTGTCCATTGTTCGAGTTCAACCGAATTATCTCGTCCTGGCAGATCGATCCTCACGCTCAGTGTTGCTCTGGCAACACTGGCAGCGCTGCCAGAAGTGTCACGTGGTACGGCCACGTGGTTTGCCACACTGACATTGACACGTGTCCATTAATTGTGATGTTATTTAAAACATGACAATATGATGATGGTGTATCTGATGTAGGCCTATGCAAAGGTTTCCAATATGACACAGAATACATTTCTTTATAATATGAATGACATAAAATTATACGAGGAAAATGATATTCATACAATATTTTACAATATCGCTATTCATCTGGTACAATGTTATTTTGTCCGTATATAGGGTATGATTTCGAAAGATGGAAATAGAACTATTCAAAACAAGAAGAATTACATCATTAATTAATTATGTATCAAGTTTATAGCAAAATTTAACAAGAATTATGGAATCGAATTCCCTCTGCTTCTATTAGAAGTCTGATTATAGCTCAATTTCTTGCAGAGCATATACATATATCAGTAATGAAGAGCAGTTGCCTCTTGGCCAACCTAATCTATAATATACCATAGATATAAATAATATACAATGCCACTGTCAAAAGTCAAAAGATATGGTTGACCTCTGTTCTTACGAAAACCACTGCATCAATAATTATTTGTACCTCTTCAATGTCTCCATACATTCAGATAATATCTCTAAAACGAAAGTAGGCAGTAAAAAACGTATTCAATTAATTTCCTCTCAAAGTCGATTATATTAAGATTATAAAACTGAATTTATAAACAACACCAATAATGAGACAATTATAACAAACAAATCAACTAGTTTAAAAACATTTTTTAAGTTATTTGAAATGAATGGTATGATATTGGATATGCACGCACGAATGGTGTTGGTAGAGGTTGAAAAGAGAGTCCACGGCCGCATACGAAGCCTCCAGACCCGTCATTGTTGTACAAAGGTCGAACAGGGAGAAAACGCAGCCTCTCGCATCCGACGTATTTGCTGAAGCCCCGAGTTCGAACCCTCATATCAACTTTTGAGTGCAGTTGAGGAGGAAATGAAGCTGGGGGGGGGGCAGAGGGGGGGGGGGCGATGCATCCGGTCAACTTCTAACAATCACCCGTTGCTGCTGCATTGATCGATTGCGCGCGTACGGGGGGGGGGGAGGAGGGGGAGGGGGGGGGGGGGTTGTACTTCATCTGAAAGTTCAAAGCTGCACCCGAGATGGTCCGTTCGAGAAAGATGCAAAGCTTGTGTATTTCCTCTTCTGCTGAAGAATTAATGACTTGATTTGAATAGCTCAGATGTAGATTATTAATATCGATATTTGCTGCTTTCTTGCGTCGTTGCAGCGCATGCAGGATAGAACAAGATTAACAGTTATATTCAATTCCACTAAAGAAGAAACCAGTCCATGAGGCAAAAACAATAAATTCCTGTTCTTACAAATAATACATTTAAAGCTCGTAACGATCTAGGGAAGCGCTATTTAACTTGATATCGGTGTTTCGCTTTCGTGTCTTCTTGAGATTTCATTAGATACAACTTCTCAATCGATTAGAAAAACATGAATCCGAAATTCCTAAGTATAAGAAAATATAATTTTTGAAATTTGATATTTTTTGAATAAAATAAATGGACATGTTTGCAGAACACAGCGCATAAAATAAGTGCTCTCGTCGTTGTTATCATGGCTGCTAATACGAAGCTTATCGGATAATCTCGGAGGTGATGTTTATTTTTATTTTTTATCCCTGCTGAGCGTATCTCGTCTCTAAGCGGTTGGCTGTGCAGTTCGCTGGTCAGTCAGGCAGAGCGGACCAAGGCAAGAAGCCCTCTTCATCTCTTATTGGCTTATCAAAAGAGCTCTTTCTATTTACCCGCCTCTCATTACTCATTACCTGCGTATACCCACCCGCCCCGGCCGATCAATGTTGCAATGCTGGGCCGATCTTTTACCGGCCGGCAGCTATCAGGGATGCAGAAAACAGCAGCACGTTATGTATGCACTTTATACACTCGTCCATCATAACGTCGGTGCCTTTGTGTTATCTGTTCATAGAAAATTTCTTTACCGGGATGATTAAATGTCTACTACTGCACTGGGCCATTCTTTCACACACAAAACGAGATATTTTATAGCTCCTTTATCATCCCTGTGAACTAAAATGCAAGTGTTTCAGAGGAGAGTGGTCACCCATCCACCTCCTGACCTAACCCGAGGTTGCTTAACTTCGGTGTTTGTATGGGAACCGGCTAAGCGACCGCGGCTAAACCGTTGGCTATTCATGTTTAGAACCTATATAACAAATGTTAATTTAATGGAATTCTTACAAAAAGATGTATAATTGTTTCTAACATTTTCAACGTTGTAACGAGGCATTCTTGAGTCTTGACTTGTGCGGTTGCAATATCGATCTTTGATTGGTTATCGCTCACTCGTCGATGGTGTTCGGAGCCTACAGGGTTGGTTTAGTCGCTTTAAATTAAAGTACCCCACTGAAAATCAGTTTCGTTAATGAGTGGGTAGACTCTAAATGAGAATTTATTTATTTATTTATTTATTTATTTATTTATTTAATAATATTGTGCTCAAGATATGTTTCTTGTTCGCACGGCACAACAGATACAATAAATAGAATATGTTGTTCAAACAATGCCGTGGCGTGCTTGCGGTGCGGACTGAACTGAAACGTTTACTCCGTGATACACCACACCACGTATTGACCCAGATTTAACATATTTCTAATCGAGACATCATAACATGCCATCATAGTGACCGGGCACTTTTACATCAACTCATCGATAGATGAAGCTATCCTTTATAAAATGAATGAACAAAGGCTTTTTCTGGCAAGTAGGAATAATGCAATACACAATCACAATACTAGGCAAAAAAACAATTTCTATAGCCATTGCCATAAGAAAAAGATGCATGAAGCAGCTCCAATCTATATAGGATTAAAATTATGGAATACATTACCAAATGAACTAAAAGAGATAGCACAGAAGAAAAGCATTTTTAAAGTCAAGTTAAAAGAGTACATAATAAAGAAAACATTATATTCCATAGAACAATTTTAGAAACGCGACAATCAGAGGCCTATCTATTCTAGTTGGATTATCAGGGGTACTACTATCAGTGTTTCTATTTTAATATTATATGTGAACAAAGTTTTATATCTATATATGTGTATAGTTACTTAGTCTAAGTTTTTCTTTGTTCCTTTTTAAAATTAGAACATAAGATTATATCTTATGAAATGACCTGTACAATATCATCTAGAATGAATAAAACTGTACGTGACGGAATAAAAAAAAAAAGCTATTAGTGGAGGAACCTATATGACTGGTCAAAGTTACACCGTCCTTTCGGATAGGACGTAAAGCCGATGGTCCCCTTGGTACTTTCGACAGGAGTAGGCTACGTGCCGGTACCAGGCTTCCCCTCCTCCCTTCCTCTTTATCATTCATCAATCATCACTCATCACGCTAAAGAGGGCATTGTGGCCCAAAGTAAAGTAAAGTAAATCACGTAGATCACGTAACATCACAATATTTATATATTGTAAATTTTGTGTCAACTATAAACTAATAAATTTCTGCCAGTTTGTTGAACATAAATTCCAGGTTTAAAAACGTGATAATTCTTTTGTAGTCAATTCTACTAGATTTTTTGGAATTAAATATCTCGGTAGGTATAATTTATTCAAGGAAATAACATTTTAATTGACTCTCGAAATATAGCTTTGTATATGTAAAAGCCATGATCAACCCGCAAATGACATCAAATCCAGTAAAAATTCTTTACCATTCTTTAAGTATAGAAGTAATGGATTTAATTAATACATAAACCAATAATTTTGAACATTTGTGTCCATTATAATAGGTCTGTATATTTAGGCTGTAACTTAAAGAAAATTGAATTGGACGTATGGATAAAGTGATTCCTTAGGGTTCTTTTCCACTCACACTTTATTGATACAAAAGATTACTCGTGTGTGCAGGGGTGGGGGGGTAGGAGGGGGTGGGGAGAGGTAGGGTGGATTAAAACTGAGATTTGTGTGCATTACTTCGTTTTCAGTATTAAAAATGCAATGTTACTGAGTTTAAACATGAGACTTCGTTCTAATCTTGAATCGGGTAAGGAGTTGCGTTGTACACCCCTGGCCCGACTGACTCGAGACATTGCGCAAGGCATCTCACGCACGTGGTGGCTTACGGCCCCTCCCCCAAGGAGGCTTTCCACCCCCCCCCCCCCCCCCCACACACTGCTCGAGTCTTGGGTTCGATCCCCGTGCGACTGCATGGGACTCGGCCCCAGGCACCAGAGGAGGTTTTCCACCCTACCCCACGCTGCCCCAGTCTTGGGTTCGATCCCCGTGTGGCTGCATGGTACTCGGCCCCAGGCACCAGAGGAGGTTTTCCACCCTACCCCACGCTGCCCCAGTCTTGGGTTCGATCCCCGTGTGGATACATGGGACTCGTTCCCAGACACCAGAGGAGTTGGTAATTTTTTTTAAATTATCCTAATAAATGCGCGAAAACAAAATTATAATTTGAAACCGTTTGAAACTTGAAATTGGTATCTGTATAATGAGGAAGGCCTGTATGTTGTTTTTAGGAGCTTTTTGTTGGTTTTTAGAAGCTTCTGGGAGAGGGGGAAGAAACTTTAGCCCCCCCCCCCCCATTTTGTGCGCCACTTGATACACTATCTATACAGTAAGATTTCCACTGAAGTATATTATTTTTTAAATGTGCCCAGTGGCACCAATAGGCCTACTAAGTGGAAGCATTTGTTCAAGCGAATACACAGATAATACGTTCAGACACAAGATGGTGAAATGTACGTTCGGTATATATACTAGCCGAACCAAACCTAATATTTATACGCCAGAGAAGGTGAAAACATTTGTGATTATCTTGATCTTCAATTGCGCGCTTGAAATTCCCGCGTTTCCCACGACACCAGCACGACATATGCGCTCATTCACCATACGTGTTTAGCACAGCGCGACACTGTACTCGGCCTCTTCCCGGAACCATCCACTTCTTTACACCCCCGTTCCGCTTTTAATCCAGCTGTTACAAGTTAATTGTCTTTCAAACGTTCGACCAACTGCTTTGCTTGTTGTGTGGGTGAACTATGCGTCTTGTCTGTGTCCTCATAATTACCTTCATCATGCAGACAGTTGTAAATATACCAACGACTTTCCAAGCTGTTGTGTGATGGTGTTGTATGCGTCTTGTGTCATATGGTGGTTGCTTTCTCAAGCCTGACGCATCCGTTGGTTCAGTAGGGACGTTAGCTGCTTTGCTAACTCATACCCGTACCCCGGACCCCATCGAAATAAGCAAATTGGAAAGGAATGACTTGACATTTTATTTTTTATTTTAGCTAGACGCGATTTCTCGAGATGGTGTTCATTTCTTCACGCCCTATTTAAAACGCAGTCGGGGTGAGAAAATGGGGCTGACATTTGTGGTTTGATGGGTCGGTTCGTAGTAAGATTGCGGTGGTGTGGATGCATTCCCGGATGGGGGGGGGGGTTCTACGTCGTGGTATTTCGACACGGAAGACGATTCAAGTGTTCTCGTTACGATGTTGTGCTTGAGATTTTATTATTATTACATCTCTCTCGTGAAGTTGCTATTAAATGAAATTAATATACACTTGTGCCATTTCTAGTAGAGTTGTAATTTTCTGGTTTTGATGTACTTATACGGTTAGTTTGTTTAGATCTGACAAGCGGGGAGGAAGAAGACACCCCCTCCCCCTCCGCTTCCCCTCCAGCCCCCTTACCAAACAAGCTATCACGATAAGGCGCGATGCACTTTTACTCCCCGTAGACCGATAGAGGTAGCTCAGCGGTAAGACACGAGACTCTATTTCGGGAGGTCGCCGGTTCGATTCCGGCCCCCGGCAATCCTGACTGAAGGTTTTTCCAAGGTTTTCCTCAGTCGTGAAGGTGAATGCTGGGACTGAGCCATACTAACAGCCCTCGGACATTTCTTCCCAACTATCCAAACACCCTATAATATACCTAGTTAGTCACCTGAAGAGGGGCACACCAGGTGAAGCTGGTGTGCACCCTATAACGGGTATTCCTACGAAAAATTATTATTATTACTCCCCGTACAGCGAAGTCCGGCTACTCTCCAATAGTAATATCAATAGTAAACAAACAACAACTAATAGTAAACCGTCCAAGTAATAGTAAACATTATTGATACAATGCTTACTGCAAACTCATAACCCAAGTACTAGTTCAGAAGAGGAAAGAGGGGATTAATTTGGGACAGAATCATTCAACGGTTTACAATAAATATTATGAATGACTGTATAGTGAGACTAGTTCAGAATGGTTAACTCATATGGGAGTTTCTCATACCGTGAGTCGCCTGTGGTCAGGTCTAGTCAGCATAGGCTTCTTGTGGCAAGGGCTCACCCAACCAGCGCACCTCTATTTTACCTCACACCATACTTCTCGTCTATTGATCAGCACTGTCGCATTAAATATGTGAAACATAACAGATATACATAACTAAGATGAAAGTGTTACTTGTACCGAAAATACATTACAAATGATTTCGTTATAAGAACCTAGTAATTGGACTGTACACTGTTCCTTGTCACACATAAAATAATAGCGCAATATTTCGAACCCTGATCAGAGCTCTTCAACAGGCAAAAAAAAGGTGGTGTTTTCGCCTGCTGAAGAGCTCTGATCAGGGTTCGAAACATTGCGCTTTTATTTTATGTGTGACAAGAACAGTTTACAGTCCAATTACTAGGTTCTTACAACGTTTTACCTGTTCCACTATGTTTACGTTTTAATTAAATGATTTCGTCGTTCGTTGCCAACCTACGATTCCGATTACAAATACCGATTGCTGAATGGCCATGAACTATACTAATACATGACTAACTATAAGGTTGTTTCGGGGTGGTTGGTTGTTTAGTAATATCCACACCGTCGAAACTGAAAATAAATCTATTCAAAAAAACGTAAAAGTGCCCATATAGCCTTAGGTTGTATTTTGTCTGTGACTGTGCATGCTTCTATTCTCCAGTTTTCTTTCAGCCAGTCTCCGCGAGCAGTTCCCCCCTCTGTGCCCCATAATGCACCGCGCGAGTGCAATTGCACTGCAGTGCATACTTCACTGCATCGTACATACACAGGTCAGCCAGCACAGCACAGGCCGGACTATGAATGGGCCCGGGGACTGGGGGTTCGACTCCCGCATATTGTGACGCCTTTATTTCAATCTTCGCTTTGCTGTAGTTCAATTCAGTGGATGATTACTGCGTAAATACTGAACATCAACTGACGTACACGAATTGTCTCTACTAAATCGAAAACTGCAACGAGCAAATGAGATGATGGTTATTGAATCGGAAGTGATTCTGTAAGGAGGGTGTTGCCCGATTGGTTGACTAGGTAGTCTCTCTCTCTCTCTCTCTCTCTCTCTCTCTCTCTCTCTCTCTCTCTCTCTCTCTTTCTCTCTCTCTCTCTCTCCCTCTCCCTCTCCCCCTCCACCCTCCCCTCCGGAATACTAATACTAATACTTCATGAATGATCTCGTAGCTTTTATCCATGCTTTTTATGCCAAAGGTCGAGGGTTTGGTTCCCGGCTCGGGTTGGCTTTTCTTTGTACCACGGCTCCACAAACCGTTAGTATCAGTGATAACATGTTTTTTTTTTTTAATTGCGAACTGATTTCCAATTAGTTTTGTAACCGATATAGGTTCGCATCAAATAAATAAATAAATAGCACTGTAATTGTTTTTAACTCCAATTATATTTAATGATGACGCTGCGGAGGATATAACTATGTCATTAATTGGGTAATTTTCGTCTGCAATTACTAACTTGTTTGGACTTTGCGTTAGTTGAAACTGTTCGTATTGCCGATCATGTGCATTAGCCTATGAGTCCAATCAGATTAGGGGGTGTTAAGTACAGTCGAGCACACAACGTGATGGACATCGCCATAATACGTATTGTTTGTTGTTTCTGAAACAATAGTGTGCGAAGTAGGGTCGTAGAATTGTTTGGTTCCGTGTTTAGACTGGTATTGTGTATTCTTATTCATACATTATACGAATAGGGGTTGGTAGAAATGAGCACAGCTACAAACTGCCAACCAACTAAAAACAAAGTACAATATAAACATATAAAATAATTAAACGGGGAAAAGATGATAAAAATAATTCATACCAAACAATAATATCATGGTGACACAAGAAAAGTGAAACATACAAAATAGAAAAAAAAATTACAAAGGTAATACAGTGTTATAAATAAAAAATAATACTAAAAAAAATGTTAGTAAGAATATTTTAAAATAATAGGCCTATGTAATGAAATATGATATCGATCGTGTTTATTTAAGGTCGAATATGTCATTGTAAACAGCAAACGCAGCCATAACACGTATCTACAAGATAAGCTATGGATATCGGGAGACCTCTTGTCTTGGATGCAGTATAGCTATAGCTATACTAAATGTATGTAAGCGCACTTTCTCAAGACTGTCACTAGATTCATATTGCGCAGGCCCATCGTACCCACGACATATTTCCTTATGTATTAATTATGACTCCATTACAGCGCTAAAGCTTCCCCTCTCTCTCTTTCCCTCTCTCCCACCCCCGCCCCCACCACATTCTTTTCAATCCAGTATGACCTTCTTCCAAGATTCTCCCGAGGGGGAAACTGCTGATAATATAGAGTTGTTCGCTCTCTGCCCTTCTCTTCTCGACCTGAGATGGGATCACTCACTGGTTCGACAAATATCTAAAGACTATTTGCGTGGCATTATGTAGTAGTACATAACTAAAACACTTGTCACTTACTTAAAAAATGTTTTAAATTATTAATACAGGGTTTTAAATCAGAACTGAAAGTATCCTTTAGTAAGTAGTAACTTTTATATAAGCTTGAATTTAGTTACATCTATAAAAAAGTTTTAGACAAAAATTAAAATTACGATCCGTGTAAACAATAATTTAGGAAAGCCCATATGACAGAAAAAAATCTACTCTAGTAGATGAATATACTTTATATCGTTATAACCGATAGAGGTGGCTCAGCGGCAAGACGCGAGACTCTAATTCGGGAGGTCGCCGGTTCGATTCCGGCCACCGGCAGTTCTAAATGAAGGTTTTTCCGAGGTTTTTCTCAGTCTTAAAGGCGAATGCTGGGATTGAGTCCTACTAATAGCACTCGGGCATTCCTCCCCAGCTATCCAAACACCCTATTAACCTAGTAAGTCACCTGAAGAGGGGCACATCAGGTAAAGCTGGTGTGCACGGGTATTCATACGAAAAATTAAAATTATTAATATTATATTGTTATAGTAATGGCAATTGTTTAGATAATAATTCCTGTTCTCTTTTGTTTTAGGTATGTCGTGGTATCAATATCTCCACTTGTCCCATCACAGACTTGGTAAGTTAGAGTTCAGAAGACAACCTGATAAATATAACAATAAAATAACTACACAACTTCACAGATTGGGTATTGCACTTTTATTATTATCTGGGTCGAAGTACTTAAGTTTTTCAAACACTTTTGAAATAAGCTTGGTATTCAGCAAAACTATTTTCTTGAGTGGTTATACATTATCAACAACACCGCTTAAGCACCCCTTAAATAAATAGTTTGTTTTACTAATTTACAAGAAAAATATAATATTTAAAGATTTTTGTTAATTAATGGGGGCCGTTCTCACTCATAACATTGGGGGTAGAACAGAGTTCGATCGTAATGGGAGAGGAAAGAAGTACGAAATGTAAGAAATGTGTTCCTTTGTAGCCGGTGGTGTATAAATTAGTAGATTAGAAGTCTGCCTCTGCGCGATCACACATGTGGGTACTGGCGATCAAACAAGTATGTATGCAAGTGTGTAAGTATGTATGTTGTAATACAAGTATGTTTGAGAGGTTCCATGTAGGAAGCTGACGGTATCTTGGACTGATTAGATTGGAATGATTCTGAGTGTAACGTTGCGTGTAAAGTAAGAACAAAACGAGAGTATGTATGAACAAAGTATGAATGTCAGTGGCGCCCAAGTTTGCGATGTGATCACACTATAATAATATGACGATTATTGTTATCACGGTCTGCAATCAAAACGTCTAGAATAATTTTAAAAAATCACAGATTTTTCTCTCGTCTGTTTGTCAACGCGTGAGTCAGGCTCTAACCTTCTTCCTTGAAACATCCCCCCCTCCCCCAAGAGCTTTCTTCCGCCCCCCCTCCCCCCTCGCTCGCCATACACACTCGTTATGTACCAGCACAAGTATGACGCTTGCTTGGCGTATTGATTTTGGTTTTCCTTCTTCCTTGCCCAGAATCAATGGCCTCAAGTCGCTGGTACCCCTTCCCTTCCTGGCAGTTAAGAAGAGTTGGGGAGAAAAAGAAAAGGGTTGAAAGAGAGCTGTAAGGGATCTCAAGAGCGGGGTGGCGGGGGTGGGGGGGGGGGGAGAGGGGGGTGGAGGGAGACATACACACACATCACAGAAGCCACCCGATTCAGAACAGAATTTTAGATTTTTCCCGAGTCTTTGATAAATGTATGTATATGTTAGTACAGTACAGTCCAAAGAAGTAGCTCCTATTAGTAATGCAGGATATCTTAGTACCACTCTAATGCGTATGTGAAGTATGTCTTATGTTGACTCAGTCCCGTAGATAACACGGTTTTGTTCCATTTTTGTATTTATAAACAGGTGTACATTCCAAAGAACCGAAACTATTTTCTCCAGATTTATCCTAATACAGTCCCATGGTTTAATAGGCGATTAAAAACAGACAAATGTAGGCGACTGGTAGAGTAGTTTATTAATACAATATTCTGTATTTGATGAGAAAAAGTGGATACCCGACATTTGAAAGGACCTATTCTTGCATCCTCATAATGATAGTTATTAAGTCCAGCTGGCAGTCGGTTTTATGACTGAGGAAACTGTTTGGAACTATCCACAGTCCCGATCACCGGTTGTTGGGTTCGAACCCACAAAAATCAACATGGAGTCTTGGGCGGTACAAATGAGCCATCCCCCCCCCCCCCCCTCAACCTGCTATATCGTGCAGCAGGAATGCTCGAACTGGAGACAGCTACAAGAATATATTATTCATTTAAATATGTCTGTAGATAGGGGTGAACTAAGATTCACTTGTGATGTGAAATGACAAGTTGCATAATATTTCAACACTGTTAACAAATTGAGTTAATTTGTTATCTGTGATTATAATATTCCAGAATAGGTGGTCACAAAGTGTAGTTATGGCAGCTTGTACACAAATAAAATTGACAGCTGACAATATGTATGTTATTTCGTAATCTCATCAGTAGAATAACTGACGACAATATGATCATTTCATAGATTATACCATTTTACAATGACGTTAATTTATAGATATGGTGGGGGGTGGGGGGGAGGGGGGGGGGGGACTAAATACGAAGTTGGCACTAGTTGGAATACATTCTCGTAGATAAACTGAAATTATAGATTGGGCATCATTGCCATGATGCATAATTTGACATATTTACCTGATGGTTTTTTAATGGATGCTTTTCCAATTTGTATTTGCTGCACACTGTACACACACACACATAGATTTCCATGGGGGGGGGGAGGAGGGGGGAGGGGGGGGGGGAGTTGCACTAGCACATTGCATAGGACATGTGCCGCGTGCTTTCACAGAGTTTTGCAAACTGAGAGGGAAATATACCCATAAAGTTTTCAAACATTTTCATGAAACTGGCCTGAGAGCTAGATGTGCATACATGCACCGCAGCAGAGCAGAGGGGGGAGAGAGAGGGGGGAGTGCGACCCCCCAGGCAGGCTAGGCTAGGCCAGACTAGCTTTGAAGTGCATCACCTATACACAGTTAATTACATATTCGAAACGGAATCGATAAAAATACATTGGAATTTCGCTTTGAAACGTATTATCGTGTTATGGGCATGAGATGGCGTAATCCACCCACGTTGCTTCTGTCACGTGTCAATCATAATTTGACGTGTGCGGTTGAACCATCAGCCCAAAACATAATCCGTGCATTTTTATATACCTTGCTATATAAATGAAAACAAAACAGATAAATTGTGCTGCACCGTTTTACGCTGTGGGCGTATTAAAAACACGGCCACAAACAGCAAAAAAGTGCAACAAATAAAACGATTGCACGTTTTATCTCTGTGTAATGAAATATAATAATGATCACTCCGGGCTTTGATGAAGTCGGCATTAGTTTTTCAAAGCACAGCTTTACTGTTCGGGAATTTTGTTTTGTAAATTGCCTCCGGAACTAGAATAATGTTTTCTGTGCATGGAAATGGAAGCGCCTGTATATTTAGCTACATAGTGGTGAACACAATATTAATATACAAAAATGATAGTTTCGTTATGTTTGAAATAACATCTGGGATTAGTTTAAAATTCAAGAAAGTAGCCGACAACCTAGTGAATCAGAACCCCCTTCCACTTTCTACAGAAAAATAAAAAATACAAATACTGTGAGGTAATCGTTTCTGACATAATGAAGCCCCAAGCCTGATAGTATAAATGAATTGTTTATTGCCTTCACATAGGAAAATTCGACTACATTTTCCTTCAATTTTGATATATATTAGGCAATATGCCTTTATATTTCGATCGGGCACTGACTGAAATCTTTTATTAATGTCCAACCTGTTTTCAATAATTAATGACGGCATCATTTTCTGTTGTCTGTATCGTCGATAAAATGCTTCGTTCAATCGACGACCGAGCTGGAATCACCGTGTTTTCCTTTCATTTTTAATGACGTAACGATACCCAAAGATACTTGGAACGTACGACAAACATTCGGAATATGGTTTTACTGTTTTGACCGCGATTTGGGTAATAACACGAACACATGATTGTCGACCACAGAATATATTGGAGGGGGTGGAGATGGGGGGAGGTGGAGGGGGGGAGTGGGGACTATAGGCACAATGATGAGACGAGGACAATTCCGCCACCGTTGACTGAGGATATTCCACGCCGCTGTCCTCAGTCAGTATTGTCAATGGCTGATCGAATCACCGAAACAAGACTAGGGTTTTCGGACTCTCGTGATCTAAACAAGAACGTGTCCTTATGAAACCCTTTCGTTATTGGCACGACAAACTGAATGCCTATTTACACGCCCATACAATTGACACGACGCAATTATAATAATAGGCCTTTGACCCGAAAAAGGTGGGGTACACATTTAATGCATGAAATAAAATATGGAATTTTTCATTTATGCGGGGGAGTATGTGTGGGGGGGGGGGGGGGGGGCGCTGTGTATTCGAAATGCAACGATGACATAATTATTTTACATGTCATTAATTTTGTTTGTTTGGATGTTTCGTGTATAGCCTTCGGACGCGACATGTTCCATGTTTTAAATCAACATTAATTCAAATCAATGAAATCAGTTTTATGAGAGTTAGATGGGCACATTATAATTAATAACTTCATGTACAAGGTTATATAGATGCAGTGCTGTGCAATGAAATGAAACATCATTTAAATACTAAACTATGTAGCGAAGCGACTATATAACCACATAATTATACCTAGTTTCAATAATAGGCTATTTAAAATGCTTTTTAAAAAACCATGAGGCTCTCAATTGGAGGACGCTTGTTCGATACCCGCTCCCGGCAATCCTGACTGAAGGTTTACCGATGTTTTTCTCAGTCATTCACTCACTCAGTCACACACTAAGCAATTGCTGGGATTGAGTCATACTAACATCCCTTAATAATAATTTTTCGTAGGAATACCCGTTATAGGGTGAACACCAGCTTTACCTGATGTGCCCCTCTTCAGGTGACTAACTAGGTTATTAGGGCGTTTCGATAGTTAGGAAGGAATATCCGAGGGCTGTTAGTAGGACTCAATCCCAGCATTCGCCTTTACGACTGAGGAAAACCTCGGAAAAAAACATCAGTCAGGACTGCCGGTGGCCGGAATCGAACCGGCGACCTCCCGAAGTAGAGTCTCGCGTCTTACCGCTGAGCCACCTCTATCGGTTAACATCCCTTGGACATTCTCTATTATACCAATTACCACATCATCAAATTGTAGTCACTCTGTGAATTGAGCCTAGGAATTTTCTACAATTATTATTTATTATTTGACGTACTCGACAGCTTAGGTAATATGATGTCTTCCGAATAAGATCCATTCAAAACCGCGAGGGTCGTCATTACCCTTATATGCTCACTGCGCAGCAAGGGAGGGCAGGGCCAAGTTGGGAGGAGGAATTCTAAGTGGGACAGTGGAGGAAAAAGGGTCAGGGTGTCCGTTAATCGCATTTTACCAGGGTCTATATTAGTGGGGTATTCTGGCTTGTTTGATTGGGATGTTCTAAAAATTTGAAGTGGCAAATTTTTTAGAATTTAGTGAACTGAGTGTGTGTGAGACTTATTTGTCTCCCTCTGTACTGTCTAGATTGATTGAGAAGCAAGGAGTAAACAGTTGACAGTGGCTTTTTTTGTTATTGGACAAGACAAGGTCTTTGATAAGATTAAGATGTGTCATGGATTTCTTGCTTGGTTTCTTTAAATTATTCTTTTAAATACGTTGACCCCCCCCCCCCCCCGAACCAAACGCCCAGTTTCGTTATTCCGTCTGCCTGCCTATCAGCCACCCACCCCTAACCCCTTCAAAGTTCAAACATTCCCGCTTACTTTGGGATTGCTTAGTAGGGGGTTTGACTTTGGTCACTTGTGAATTTACACATTTACATCTGTCAATGTTATCACGTGGTGTTCCTAATATTTGTTCGATGGGTTGTTTTGAAAATTTCTTAATATAGGCTCTACCTTTTACGATAGTCAGAGTCTAGGCCTTTTCTACTTCGAGAAATTATTAATTATTAACCATCCAAAGAAGATGTCCGATGTCAGGATCGCAGTGAAGAACAAAGGGGAATCTAATCTCTGTGTATTCATCAATGAATGAAGGAAACCGGAGATGTGCTCGCTCATCCACAACGTGGTTGCGATGGGTGTGTGACAGAAATCCCCCCCTCAAGTAAGGCCGCGTGGACACGGACAGGATATCCAGTCGGAGCTCTCGACCCACAGCACTGAGCCTCTTGGGAATCATGAATGAAAGAGTAACCTTGACGATGTCTTCACACTTCGCGTAGTAGTGACGTCACGCTTCTCAGTCTTCGCTTCCGGGAGATCTTTATGAATGAGTCTAGAGAGGTGGTCGTACGATGGGCAGGGCTACCACTTCCGGGAGATCTATATGAATGAGTCTGGAGAGGTGGTCGTACGATGGGCAGAGCTGCTACTTCCGGGAGATCTATATGAATGAGTCTAGAGAGGTGGTCGTGTACGATGGGCAGAGCTACCATTTCCGGGAGATCTATATGAATGAGTCTAGAGAGGTTGTCGGATGATGGGCAGAGCTGCCACTTCCGGGAGATCTTTATGAGGAGGTGGTCGTACGACGGGCAGAGCTACCACTTTCGGGAGATCTATATGAATGAGTCTCTAGAGAGGTGGTCGTACGACGGGCAGAGCTACCACTTCCGGGGGCTCTTTATGAAGAGGTACGATGGGCAGAGCTACCACTTCCGGGAGATCTTTATGAATGAGTCTGGCGAGGTGGTCGGACGATGGGCAGAGCTGCCGCTTCCGGGAGATCTTATGAACGAGTCTAGCGACTCATCGCTACGAGGATGCTCGTACGACTGGCAGAGCTACGCCAGAACCAGACGGGGATGGAGTTCAAAGACGATCGACATGCATTTCCCACAAGTGGTATTATTACCACCTGTTACCCTGTACAGCTTTGTATATGAGGGACTGTTTGGACAAGGACTCTTTATTTAGACTAAGCTGACGCCCACAAATCTCTACCAATCGTATCACCAATCAGTGATTGGACAGTGCAAACACCTGCGGAAAAATGTTAGAAACAACAAGGCCGATTCAGAACAACTTTGAATTTATTGAGTGCTTCTTTGCTAGCACGGCTCCAAAGTCACCGTTTACTTATTCCTAAGACAAGAAGTAATGGAACTGAATCCGTATTAGAAGTTAAAAAACTTCTGCCTGAACCGGGATTTGAACCCGGCAGCCGGTGTAATGTAATGTCTAATGTTGAGTCAGTTTTCAATCGCCGTAAGGTGGCATCAATGACACGTATGATGACCACGTGACACGTCTATCTAGTAACGTCGCGTCGCGTGATGTGGGTCCGCGTCGTTAAGTGACAATGAATGACCACACGAGATTCGCCGGATCTATTTCGTCTCGCATCTTGCACAGCATCCGTCTAGAGACCGGAAGCTGGACAATATGATCGAGGGCGCGACGCCTGGTTCTCAGGTATAGACTTCCGGTTGGGTATAGCCACGTCCTTACTTCGTTTTACTTCCGCCATGTTGGTCATTACGCAGGCAGGTAGTTTGATTTCGGTTTTGTGCTTCTAGATTACATTCGTACGTACACGTATGTTTATGTACTGGAAGATATTTTTTAGGACGGACAGAAAAAAATTGGAACAGGAATCGTACCGGTGTGCAATTATCACGTTTCCTGAATTTAATAGCATTTGCGCAACACTAAGGCAATTAATATTGTTAACTATATGACCGAGCTTTGGCCGAGGCCATTTTGTGACATTCTTTGATATTATGGCGACGTCAACAAAATGGAGTCGTGGCGTAGCACAGTATTCTAGACGGATATTCACTAATTGCCAGGCGCTCTCATGAACATGCTTGTGGCTTCTATGTACGGCAACACGCAGGATATTAGAATAATGTGTCCGAAATACTTATGATATGTTTTACGCTATACTAAAGAAACGATAAAGGTCGATGTGAGCAAAGTAGTTGTTGACGAGTGAAATAGAGTATGTATACGAATTTTTTTTTTTTTTACTTGTATGTGTATTAATATAGTCACTAATAACATGTATACGTACACATTCAAAAACAGACATATAACATCAGGTTGGAAGCCCGAATTAAGAAAGTACTTTTTTACCGTAGTGCAAGGATGGAGTACTAAGATCTTTCACAAGAAGATATTTTGTTTTTCCTTATTATTAATTTTGATTCATCACATACAAATATGTCACGGATATATTTCTTTAGTTTGTCTATAACATAAACATTGGCGTTATTCAATTGATTAAACACAACTACTTTTGCAATTGGTCTGGCATCTGAAGTATATAGCTGACAACATATCATAGTTTATCATAGTTTATCATTTGATGTATCCACGCACTTGCTAACAGCTGTTTATTCTGCATTGATCGAATCTGCAGGCCAGAGTTAGCCTCACTTCAGCGTGATCGATTAGGCGCAGAACTAATCTCCCTTTCCTTCAAATCTGTTATCAGAAATCTGCAATCAAACAACTTGGAGAGAGAGAGAGAGAAAGGGGTATACACTATAGCTTCGTGGAATAGAGATGAACGTACTGTATACTGTACAACTAGAGACTATTGTTCCACCTGGAACTGTGTATGCCAGATATCTATCTGACATACACATATCCACGTATGAGTGTTTTCCTCAGAATCCAGGACCCAGATTCACAAAGGTGCCTAAATGCTAAGACGTCCTAGTTTAGGCAAATCTTAGTGATATAAATCACGCATATGTCGTTCTGCAACCTCATAAAAAATTATAGTACAATATCAAGAATTTGACTAATAATATTTTATTAGTGAGTGTGTGGTAAGTAATACCCAGAGATGATTTATCTAGCTAGGATTTTCCTAACTTAGGACAACTTGGAGTTTGGCATCTTTGTGAATCCAGAGATTTGGCCGGGGAACAGTCAATCTCACTAGCCCCACTATACCATAGTAGGAGTGATTTATAGTAGCTTCTTCTATAGCGAGATTAATCCATGTTCATACATTGAAAACACTTGACTTTACGGGAGTCTGGTATCTAAACATTGTGACTGTTAAACATTGTGTAACATTGTGAATTTCAAGTTGTAAACATTGTGACTGTTAATTAAAATGAAATTTTTACCTCACAATCTATTAAAACGGGTAAAACTTGGATTCATTGCAACAAGTTATTATACTTGTTACTGTCATGTAGAGTATAGATACAACATGTAAGGGGTTAACGTGCTGGAGGTTATTGGGTGCAGAACTGTAAAGCTAGTTTCTAGTTTACAATCGACCATCAAAGTATAGCACCATTCTGTTCTCTAGCCAAATAGCTTACACAGAGTTGTTTTGTAAATGAGATTAGTTTCGTTGTTTTTCTCTTTGTTAAGTTGACCGCATTTTATTACGACAATATTTCCCTACAAATGACAGTGTTTTGTGTGATTCATTTTATACTCTGTGTTCGATTCGGGACTGAACTGCTTTTATTTGTCCTTGGCCACTACATAACACACACGGGCCATATCGAACGATATTCCTTGATCGCACCGTTTAGCGGCCATCAATAAATAATCTCTACGGCCAGAAGATTACATATTTAAAGAAATTTATTATTGAATATTTATCGGACACCCGTTCGTTTCCCACAGCCTTATGACTTCATTCCGATAAGACCGTATTTCTCCTTATTATTAGAGGGCGGTGATTCCGAAAACCCTTGCGCAGTTGTTGGCTGAATTATTTAGTCGGTGGACTTGCCTGATAATAAGCGAAAGATATAGATCACTGAGTGGTGTAGCGTGTCGCCGTTATAGGCCTACACCGTCACGTGTCAAGGAAATAGTACTGTCGCTCACTAGCTCTGTATATCTATCTTATTTTATATCAGCTATTAGACATTTATAAAGATTCTAAACATGCAATGGTCTCTTTTGTTTTTGATGGTGAATGCGATACACGGCCCTAGTTGATACGCCACCGATACTTTTCTATGTTTTATTATTTATAATACTTAGAACGGGATTGTACAGAGACACGATGCTTTCAGTTTTTTGTGTGTTGAGTAATGAGTCGGCTAGAATGCTGCCGGCACGTTCGTGGTTTTAAGTTTTACACTCTTCGATTTGTATCTAAAAGACTGTTGTGTAGCCATTAATGACATTCAGTAGTCGTTGTTTGACACGATATATTTCGGCGATACATAGGAAGAGGGTAATGAAACATGCGACTAATGGAATATCTGGGCCATGTGCCCTCTTTGGATGTTACGCATTATTTTACCGCAGTATAGATGTTGCATTAGATTAGACTGAGGGGTAAACTAGTAGACGTTGTGACTAGTTACTAATCACTAAAGGCCGGGCCAAGGTCTACTGGATTTACTCCTAGCGGAGTAATTGCGAAGCGCAAAGTAAGGTCATTGAATGAGATCCAAAATCGCCATTTTGGATCCAACTACAAAAATCGCATTATTATTTGAACAATCCTCACCAATAATGTGAACTTACGCGTAAAGTATTAAAAAATATATATATATAGAATGTGAAGACCAAATCTCATTACCGATTGTTATTTTGTCTTTTTGGCCCATAATTTGTTTTGACAGATCAATTCATTTGTTTTTCTGAATGATTCTCCCATTTGAATAACATGGGATTTTTAACATTATGGAAATAGGTTAGATGACCTTACATCGCGCGCGCTGCGCGCACGCTACAAGCGATCTAGTGGACCTTGGGCCGGGCTACGTAGTTGTTTAAGAACAGAATTGGTGAATTACAAAGTTGAAACACACAAAACATATATGCGCCCACATAATGGTTCTTATTCATAACGATTGCTTTACATTTGCAACAATTGCAACAATGGCAAAAACCTTTGTTATTCACAAATTCAAAGTTTAACAGTTAATCACTTTCACGTTCGAATTAACTGTCGCAGGGTCAAATGAAAGCTTATCATTACTGTACAGATTATATAGTTGATAAACATGCAAACAATCTTTAAATAAACTTTCAATAAACAAATTTTTGATCATTTTGCGTTTTATTTAATATTTTTAGATAAAATAGCTACCAACAAAATAATATTCATTTATAAAAAATATGATACTAAATGAGTTTCTCGTGAAATCGATTACGACTTACAAACACTGCGAAATGAATGACTTGAGGTCGACTCGATTAACATTTATGTGAATTGACATTCAGATAATCAGTTCTCTAAAATCAATCAAAGTAAGGTATAATACGCGTAACATCGATTAGGGCGGAATGCCGAGTCGAGTTAAGTATGTGATTTGTTTATGGTTGTTTTGTTTGTTCTTATGGAAAATAGCATGTAAAAAAAAACAATTCCATCACTTGTCTTAGGAATAAGTTAACGGTGACTTTGGAGCCGTCCTAACAACGAAGCACTCAATAAATTCAAAGTTGTTCTGAATCGGCCTTGTTGATTCTGGCATTTGTATGCAGGTGTTCGCACTGTCCAATCACTGATTCATGTTTCATATTTGACATATAGATCTTTGATTGGTTATCGCTCACTCGTCGATGGTGTTTGGAGCCTACAGGGTTGGTTTAGTCACTTTAAATTAAAGTCCCCCACTGAAAATCAGTCTTGTTACTGAGTGGGAAGACTCTAAATGTGAATTTATTTATTTTGTATCTTTTATAGCAACAAATTTTGTACTTAACTTGACACTTGACTGTGCATACGGGCCAAATTAAGCCCAGAGCGAGCAACTTAGTGTCCAGGGAACGGGTTTCACATGAGTAAGACACGTTACCTCTATTTATCACACAGAAGGTGGACAGGACGTTGATAAATGACCAAACATGAAAAGTTCACAAGTTGTCGGTAGCTCAGACTTGATCTTTCTATTGTGTGGTTGGAAGTGTCGCTAAGTGGCCATTTCGAGCGGTCTTTGAATTGAATGCGGGAACAACAATCAACAAACGGGTCGGGTCGGTCAAGCCACTTCGATTTTTTAATGGACGTTCGTGAAGGAAATGCTGCAAGATGCTATGAAGTATTAGTCCCATGGTATGAGGTATATACCCCAAGCTAGCTTTAAGTATTATAGCCCTAAGCTAGAGCGTCGATGAGGTATAGGGACGCTAAAACATTTAAAAGTTTAAATGTGGGTAGACTATCCGTAGCGAAAATAATCGATACAGTTTCTTTGTAGCTTTTCTAGACAATGAGTGATGAGATTGGAATATAAAACGATACTAAAAACGAAAGAGTTGATATTTTACTGCGCAGGGAAACGTTCTTGATACAGTGTGCCAAGCGCCAGGGTTGTGGGGTGGAAGAAGAGGGAGGGACGTATGCATACTTACAGTAGGACAGAAACTGATATTTTACAACGGAGCCTACTATATACTGCCTACTTACTATTAGTAAATTAGCTGACACGAGTTTTGATTTTACCTTATAGGTAAAGTAGCTGACACGAGTTTTGATTTTACCTTATAGGTTTCCGAACTTTTCGGTAATTTATTCCATCGGTTTTCTCAACTCACGGCGGGGGGGGGGGGGGCGAAACGTTTGAACGCGAATTTTAAATGGTTAAACGTTTAAGATATTAAACGTATTTGTCCATCTCGACTATGAGGTACTAGCCCTGGAGATGCTATGAGGAGGTATTCGCCCGTATACTTTAAGGTATATTAGCACTAAGTTAGAGCATCGTACTATGGGGTATTATACCCAACTGCTATGAAGTATATGCTTCAAGCTTGGGTGTCAGACTATGAGGTATATTAGCGCCAAGCTAGAGCGGTGTGCTATGAGGTATTATCCCCATGCTATGAGGTACATGCCCCAAGCTTGCGTGTCATACTATGAGGTATCAGCGGGCGGGAACGTGGCCCCAGCGCGTGGGTGTCTTGTAGGGGGGGGGGGGGGGGGGGGTTGCGCCTTATGTCCATCCCGAGTTCTCACGCCAAACTAATTGCATGAGTGAAATGCAACTTTTTGTGCGTCCGATCCGTAATTCGTGTAACTTATGTCCGGTCTTCTTCTTCTCCTCCTGCGGATGTGACGTCAGTAGGACCCAAGCAATCGCAACGAGGGTAATAGAGACGAGTTACAAGGCTAGTTAGTCCACTCCTCGCGCTGTTACATCGTCTCTTGTTATAGGAAGAAATCACTAAAGCCGTTTCATACATCAAAACATTCACTAAAAGCTGTTGCAAATTGCAATGTAATATTTCCATATGTGAACGCACATACCCACACTTCCATACTTTAATTGTTTCTCAATGCAACGAGCACTGGCATTTATATTTTAAACGAATGATCTTCTTTCTCTTGTTTCACATATTCTATAAGAATAGAATAGGTTGAAAACTGTGCATTTTTCTGTACACCTCTTTTAAAATTAAATATTTAAAATGTTTGGCAAAAACGTAGACGTAAATACTAAATACACTATAGAGACTATACGATCAAATCATGCTATCCTCTCACACAACGCCTGGGAGCAGCCTATGCTGTCGGGATCTAGCCGCAGGCGACTCGGGATTGATTAATCAGTGAAACCAGTCAGTGACTGATGTGTATTTAGACCTCATGAAGCTCCATGACTGGGATAATGGATAACTGTAAATCGTATCTATAAAACGTGGTTTATCGAACATTATTATTGGCAAAGTAGTTTAAATTTAAAATGATTCTCATGGTCGTTTGCGAACTTCGAAATGTGGATAAAAATCAATACAATAGGGAAGTTTATATTTTCAGGACAGTTCACCTAGTTTAACCGACTAGAATATTCCATAAATAATCGGTACTTTTCAAGGTATACTTTGATAAACTTAATTCAAACTGTTACGAAATTTTATCAAACACTGGTCGGACGGTGACAAAACTCTAAATTCCGTATCATCAAACCGAACGGACGTCGGAGAAACTTTACACTTAATAAATAATGGCGCCAAGTTTTCAACGACAAGTTTTTTAAACGACGTTTCTTGTCGTGTAGCCTACAAATTATATTGTCTTTTTTCTTTACCAACCACTCGAGAAATAGATTCTCTAGACGTGTAGGTTGGTAAGTTGTAAAGTTGGTCGCCCTGTAAGGTAGACGTGACGTCACGGGAGAGCAAAGCTGACAAACAAGACCTGTACCTAATGGTGAAGTTACCAACCTAACCAAACCAACTTAAGTTTGTTTGTTTTTAACTTCGAGAATATTGGGTTGCGTTCTCGAGCCCTCAGGCGTCGCCAAAATATCGGTCGAGCTAACTAATGCACACAAACTACGCCATAACCATTTTATTATGTGTTGTTTTGTTGTTGGCAAGAACATATTTTCCTAGATATTGCAAAAGTTCTTTAACTGTTGTTGTTCTTAATATTGTAACTAACGTTGCTTTGGTCTTGAAGGCTGGCTGGGCGACGAGCCAAACTTTTTCGTGCTTCACATATTTTCTTTGCTGCTATTGCTTTATTATTTCAAGTTGTTTTGTATATTAATAGTCGGATACATTATATGAGCGTGGATAAAGGAAGGATTGAGACAATATTATTGTAATTGTAGTGTGTTCTCGTTTCAAGCACACAAGAAATAAATGACTAGAAAAACATCGTTACTTCTTTTGAAAAGGGATGTTTTTTAAGTTTCAAGTGTTTTGCATTGTCAAATTGTAGCTTTGTCTGTGACACAAGGATACAGTTTTTATACTCTACAGGCAACAAAGCTCGTTTTCAAACCAGTGCCAACCGAAAGCACTAAAGTATAGGAAATACTTTACTGCCGAAGTGAAACCCAACTCATATACACCCAGAATCAGAACTGAAACGAAAATCTATGCTTTCTACATTAGTATTTGCGTCCCAAAATTGTTTACAATTTAAAATATATCAACACAAAATTGGGGGGAAATCGATTTTACAATTTAACGTTATCTCAATGGAGAACTCTTACACCAGTCTCAATCAAATAGTTTTACTAGTAAATTAAGTGTGAACACTATTTAGAACCACAAGATAGTATGGTCTTGTGAATTACTATTGTTTATACTATTTTATTATTATTATTTATAAAATTAGTATCATTATTATTATTATTATTATTATTATTATTATTATTATTATTATTATTATTATTATTATTATTATTATTATTATTATTATTATTATTATTATTATTATTATTATTATTATTATTATTATTATTATTATTATTATTATTATTTGTATTATTATTATTATTGTTTTTTTTTGCCATTTCAGAGAGTTTATAAACAAACCCCAATATTACATTTCCTAAACAATACACGCCTTTAAATTCCGAACTGGTTTGAACTAGTCTCCTGACCCTTAGTGCCATTAATTGGCACTAACACAGCGCGTCACTAAATCAGTCGTGATCGCCGTCTATGACCTTCACGCGTACTTGTGACTCCTCGCATAAAGTATATCAACAAAAACACGCAGTCAAATTTAAAATTAGTTCACTAAATTAGGTTTTGGAGTGACGCCAGGATACCGAACATAATATGATTATCCGTGAGAACCAGCTTGAGGATATTTCAAGAGTTTTAGCACAAGAAAAACCCTTCAAATTAAATTACACCAACGTCGGTTGGTATCATGTAACTGACACGTTTAAAAAACTAAACTAAAAAAAAAAAACTGTCGTACTAATTTGCCCGAAGTGTTATAAACAAAGATGAAGTTAGTCACATCACATGGTAATTGAGTCTATCAAGTCTAGCTGAGATAATAGTTGTGAGAACTGCTATACATGCTGGGTGCTGTGGCAGGAAGACGGAGGTTAAGACAGACGTTAGTTAACCACTTCTTCACATTAGCACGGTGTTAGTCACAGGCTCATTACGTACCACCGTGGTGCATTGTGGGGGACATCATCTTCGTCACCGGTCGTCGTTATTTGATCTCCATTTCCGCTATATAACGTAATTTAACATGTCGATTCAATTCAATTCAATTTACCCATCATTTTATATTCATTGAAAAATATGATGAAAAAATATACAAACAAAAACTATTTTGCCAGCTGAAAGTATATATATACTTTTTTATACTTTATTTTATACTTTTATACTTTTAGCCAGTTCCGGATTTTTGTTTTTTTAATATTCATTTAAAGGAATCTGTGAAGAGTGATACAATGTTAAAAAATAAAACAATTACAAATTTAGGACAACGCGAATACCCTGATATTACGTTTTAATTTTTACATTTGCGTTACGGAGTCGTATTCGAGCGATTAAGATGAAAGTGTGATTAAACACGTTGTTATTTATGTGATGAAGTTTGTAAAACCCAATATCTTTAACAGTTTTTGTCTATGCATTTTGTGTGTGAACCGGTACAACTTTGTTTTTTGTACCTCTAAGGGACAACTTTGTGTAGATTAACACGCATGGGGCTTCCTTCTTTTCACAACCAAACTGCGGATTGAGACGGTGCACTATATAGGGATAACATTGCCCTGTCCATCCTAAGGGAAGGTCCAATGGATGGAAGTTAAACATTTTCATTGTGACCTATAGGGAGCTTGCAATAACGTCATTTCCGGAATCGCACGGTAGCCATACTGAGGTACTCTGTAAACATTTGTTTACGTTCTTCCGACACTGCATTGTTGCAATATTGCAGATGTCCTTTGACTGACACATCAACTGTTTTCAAACAAAGGTTCCGTATTATGACTGAAAACAAAATAAGAACGCGTAAACTCTGTTTGAAGACAATCATTTGCATGTGTTATCATTTTCTTGAACTTTAACCTGCACACATCAATTTATACGACTTGAAACTTTGATATTTCCTGGATAACCTATGTATCTTCTATTGACATAAAAAATGTAAACAAGCAATATGTACCACATAATGGCCGCCACGTGACGTCTAATGAAAGCTACCTATAGCCAAGGGCCCAAGAACACCTACGATTGCCGGTGGTGGAAGTTAAACCCACGCCTACCGCTGAGTCACGTTTAAAGTCTGCAAGAACTGCATTTGGTTTGATTTCCCATCTTCCGCGCTGGTTTCGCCAGCCAACGCATCTACATGCACCTATATGCCAGGCCGCTATTCATAATTGAATCACAATTGGCTTGTCCGTCCGGGATTTCTTCGTCTTCCCGTGGGTTATTTCCCACTCCGACATTCCCTCCCTCCCTTCCTTCCCTAATTCCCGCTTCCTCATTAGCCCCCCCCCCCCCCTCCCCTCGTCACACAAGGCTCGAACGGTTCGCGTCTTGGACTCATCAAGAAGAATGTCATCGCCTTCCTGCGTTTTGCTGTGATGGATTGCGTACGTGAGTTCTACACGGCCTTCTAAAGCTTGCGACGTGTCATACGACGTACTTAGCCTCTACACACGGCCTTCTAAAGCTTGCGACGTGTCATACGACGTACTTGGCCTCTACACATGGCCTTCTAAAGCTTGCGACGTGTCATACGACGTACTTGGCCTCTACACATGGCCTTCTAAAGCTTGCGACGTGTCATACGACGTACTTAGCCTCTATACACGGCCTTCTAAAGCTTGCGACGTGTCATACGACGTACTTAGCCTCTACACACGGCCTTCTATAGCTTGCGACGTGTCATACGACGTACTTAGCCTCTATACATGACCTTCTAAAGCTTGCGACGTGTCGTACGACGTACTTAGCCTCTATACACGGCCTTCTAAAGCTTGCGACGTGTCATACGACGTACTTAGCCTCTATACACGGCCTTCTATAGCTTGCGACGTGTCATACGACGTACTTAGCCTCTATACATGACCTTCTAAAGCTTGCGACGTGTCATACGACGTACTTAGCCTCTATACACGGCCTTCTATAGCTTGCGACGTGTCATACGACGTACTTAGCCTCTATACACGGCCTTCTATAGCTTGCGACGTGTCATACGACGTACTTAGCCTCTATACATGACCTTCTAAAGCTTGCGACGTGTCGTACGACGTACTTAGCCTCTACATACGTGGCCTTCTAAAGCTTGCGACGTGTCATACGACGTACTTAGCCTCTACACGCGGCCTTCTAAAGCTTGCGACGTGTCATACGACGTACTTAGCCTCTACACACGGCCTTCTAAAGCTTGCGACGTGTCATACGACGTACTTAGCTTCTATACACACGGCCTTCTAAAGCTTGCGACGTGTCATACGACGTACTTAGCCTCTATACATGACCTTCTAAAGCTTGCGACGTGTCATACGACGTACTTAGCCTCTACACGCGGCCTTCTAAAGCTTGCGACGTGTCATACGACGTACTTAGCCTCTACACACGGCCTTCTAAAGCTTGCGACGTGTCGTACGACGTACTTAGCCTCTACATACGTGGCCTTCTAAAGCTTGCGACGTGTCATACGGCGTACTTGGCCTCTACACACGGCCTTCTAAAGCTTGCGACGTGTCATACGACGTACTTAGCCTGTACACACGGCCTTCTAAAGCTTGCGACGTGTCACACGACGTACTTAGCCTCTACACACGGCCTTCTAAAGCTTGCGACGTGTGATACAACGTACTTAGCTTCTATACACACGGCCTTCTAAAGCTTGCGACGTGTCATACGACGTACTTAGCCTCACACACGGCCTTCTAAAGCTTGCGACGTGTCATACGACGTACTTAGCCTCACACACGACCTTCTAAAGTTTGCGACGTGTCATACGACGTACTTGGCCTGTACACACGGCCTTCTATAGCTTGCGACGTGTCATACGACGTACTTAACCTCTACACACGGCCTTCTATAGCTTGCGACGTGTCATACGACGTACTTGGCCTCTACACACGGCCTTCTAAAGCTTGCGACGTGTCATACGACGTACTTGGTCTCTACACGGCCTTCTTATGTTTGCTACATGTCACACTGAGGTATGCGAGGAACATCGAGCCGATTTTCGTTTGAGAGTTTTTGCAACAAAACATGATTTAAATTTTGAATTTCTTCGATGGTCACTTTTGAAAGCACAGACTACTCAACGCATCTTTCTTTATTACTACTATTTAAAAAATGTTTCACGTTTTACAAAAGTTCATGAAATTATGGAGTTTTATCTCAAAATACGAAGAAATAGCCTACTTTTTATCGTGTTCTTAAAAGTCTGTTTTGTTCTGGTTTTCTTCGTATTTTATTTATAACCAATGGCTTGGTTTGTAATATTCTCTTTTTGGCTTTTAATTTCATAGACAAAAAAAGCAAATGGGATAGAAGGGAGAATGCGACTTATACCTTATGTTTTTACTGATAAACATAAAACCCCACTGTCTTTCGTTTCACGAACTGTTTCTTGTTAATGTAATCGTCATTCTATATCTTCCATTCAGAGTACAATTTAAATAGCTGTAAAATGTCATAAATATTTTTTTAAATAACGGTTTTCTTGAGAAACCCTTCGTAAGCGATTGCGACACAAAGGTGTTCATCCCCACAACGTCTTGCGTATAAGACCCTCTTCTTTGAAAGACTTCTCGACCCCTCAAAGACTTCTTCAGATCGTAGGGTTCCTTGGGTCTATCAGAGGGGTTGTTGAGCCTTGTGTGCGAGCAGGACGGTTAGGTAGTTATTACCGGCACTTGTGTGGAGTAATTACACAACAATCGAACAGTCTACGGAAGTTGAAAGTGAGGAATGGTGTGTCATAAACAAGAGGGAAGTCAGATTGAGACTTCCTCTGTCCTGTATACGTCACACATTCATCACTTCTGTTCTCCTTTCCCACATTGCGTTGGCATTCTATCGTATTTTCATTTTGTTTATGTTTACAATTATTTACAATAGCGTCCATTCATGTGTACACTTTTATTTTGTCTTTAATGTACATTTTGCATTTGCAACATAATATTTTTGCACAATCAGAATTTATAAATGCAAAATAATTGCATAAAATAAACACAAACGCATTTTAGAAAAACTAAAGACTTATTGAGAGTTCATAATGCGTCTGTTTGACACGTAAAAAAATACACATTACATTCCTATGTTAGTAGTTTTTATAACTAAATAGTATAGACATTGAATAAATTAATAGTATTTTATTGCAATTCCAGTTTTCATTCATTTCTAGCTTTGCGAATAAATCTACTTTACGTTTCCACGAAGCAGTATCATAATAATATGTAATAATCCTGTTCAATTCTGAAACTAAACTGATGTCATTATTTTTAAGAATGATTCAAAATTTCAGCAAACGTTTAAGATATTTTGTACAAACAATATTAGCACCATCTAAAATATGGTATAACTGGTTAGGTGCTCATAAGATATTCAGACATTATAGAAGCTTTATTACCACTTACCAGTTGACGTATTGGTTTCGTGTGGTTAAATTAAAATCACACAAGCTAATTAATATTATCATATTAAAATTATATAATCCCATCAAAATTCAAGACACTTTCAATACATTAGAGTTCTGTCAACATCGGTCAAAAATAGTGAATTATGATTTTTTCTTTCTTTTTTTGTGTACCAAACGATAAACCCACGATCTTCCCAAATGATCGCTATCAACATCTTAGTCAATGTCGGCCTTCTCTTGTCGAGTCGAGGAGCCAAGCGACCGTTACACCGGTGAGACGCACAGGGGGGTGAGAAGAATAGTCTCACTTCCTATTGACGTCACAGCTCGCTCACCCTAAGGTGATGACTCGGCACAAACACAGGAACAACAGGCAGAACACAGGAACTAAAATGAGGATATTAAACAAATGTGTAGCAAATAATACTAGTAATGATTAGATATTATTTACACATTTTTAATCAGGTAGATTTTTTAGTCTCAAACCCGCAATACATGCCTATAATAAATGACTGCTCTTGGCTTACCCAAATGAAAAACAATCAAATTATTTAAATTTAAAAATATAAATTTAAAAAATCAATAATTAATAATGCCTCGTCCTTCTATCTGTCTATCAAATACCGCGACGAATCTATGTCTATCGATATGTTATTATTTTTAAGATAATTAATAATTATCATAATTTAAACGTGCTATTATTATTAACTTGATATATTCTGAACTAATCTCGATTGTAGTGAATAAATAAGTAAACCCGTTGCTTGATCAGTGAAAACAACATTGTACAGGAAGGTCTTTACTGATTATATCAGAGTAATGTTTTAAATCGTGCATGTCCTTACGGTGAACGCACTATATCCCCGTCTTCTTCTTCTTCTTCCGCTTCCTAGTTCCTCCTCGTCGGTCCTGCATGAAGACCTCCGACAATACAATGCGCCCGCTTCTTAAAGACAGGGGGGCCGCCAAAAGCCGTTGGTTTCTGTACCTCAAGACGCTTTTCTTTCTCTTGTTCCCCCCTTAGTTGCCACCTGCTGATCTTCTCAGCAGGGCGAGATGCTGCTCTGTACCCCGTGTATATCTGTACTGAGCAGTCATGATCACGACGAATACAAGGCTGGATTATTCATAAAGCCAAGTTGTATGTGGAGCAATTTAAATGTGATGGTGATGTTATTGAGTCTATAAGCATTGCTAATACTGATAATAAGATCATATAACTATTGTTATTATTGTGGTAGCAATTATGATTCAAATAATGATGACACTAAACTGCTATAATTCGTCAAGAAAGCGATAAATTCGTACAACATGTTAAGTAATAATAATAATAATAATAATTATTATTATTATTATTATTTTTATTTTTATTATTATTAATTAATATTAATAATAATATTTTTTTGTATTTGAAGTTTACAACATACAGAACTACACACAAAAAAGATGATTCTGATAATGATTATGATGAACAATGTTAATAATAATAATAATTATAATTATTATTATTATTATCATCATTATTATTTTTATTATTATTGTTATTATTACTATTATTATTATTATTACTATTATTATTATTATTATTATTATTATTATTATTATTATTATTATTATTATTATTATTATTATCTTTATTTATCACATCACCAGATGGCAGGTACATTATTAGTCTACAGCACCAAAGGTGATCCTCACCTCTTAGGTGCTGCAACCACACATTACAAAATATGACATTACAAAGATTTTACACATTACAAAGATTATTATATTACACATAAATCAAATATAGTTGAATTCATGACACCGCGTGGCCCTGCGGTGCGACGCGGTACGAACCCGGGCCAACCCAAAACACCCGCACCGCATCGCAGGACCACGCAATGTCATAAATTCTACATAAAACAATTATATAAACATAACATAAAGACTTCAATATAAAAACTGATATCAAAATATTATAGAACCTTATTATTATTATTATTATTATTATTATTATTATTATTATTACTATTATTGTTATTATTATTATTGATATTATTATTATGAAGACAGGTATATACGAACTGTATTGCTGGACCCAACCAACGCACGACTGAGAAAAGTGTGATAACATAAAACACACCGGATGGGAATCGAACCCGGAACCTCCTGTGCCAGCAAGCCAGTGTGGGACCGACCCGACTACTAGAAATATCGCCGTTGCGTGAATTAAATTAGCCACTTCCTTCCTCTTTGCACAAGTCTGTACCATATTTACCTGGTGGGTACTCCTTATCGCACAGCTGCGCAGTAGGGGTGCGCGGGGCGCTTCGGTCCGGTGCACATGCACTGAAATGTGCTGCATCTTGATGCGGAAATGTGCTTGGGAACGATTGTGGTAACATTATTACAAAAATGTGTGTGTTTCGAGATTGGACGTTAATCGGAGATTTGCTGCCATACCAAACATAGCGAGTGGTAGAAGACACTAAAGTTCTCTTACCTTATGTAATATTTTCTGACACTTGAATCCATGTTAACCAATCCAAGATTATTAAATCGGGAATTAGAAACAAAAATTATCTTTAAAGAATATTTATAAGAAAATAATTCGTAAAAATGGAAACTCTAAAAAATATAGTCTGTGTAAAGTTGAAGTACAAAGCTATATATTTGCCAAGTAAATGGCTTCACAGTCAACCACTTCTTCACATAACTTACGTCAAAGTCGAAAACGATGGAAAACAAAATCAATTTTTCTAGACCTTGATCGATTTGAGACTAGAAAATGTTTACATTTTTTTTATTTAAATGGCTAGATGAGAGTATATGTCACATGCACATAAATGGAATTTGGATAATTTTAAACATGATCTTATGTACTAACTGCTGAATATGATTAAAGCAATAATACAATTGTTTGTGTGTAATAGACTATCTGTAAACGTTGAATCCTGATCAATGCTCCATGCCTTGTCGACTGATTTGAACGCGTCACGTCTGTCGATATAGGTGCAACAACCGTAACCCAACCCTCTTCGTTGTCGCCCATATAACATAATTACCACTTGCTATCTCCCTACATCGGTAGACATATACCACGATAGAAGGGTTGTGTGTGTGTCAGGGAAGCCATCTGTTGATGCATACATATTAGTAATTGTATACATGGGGTGTATATAAGGAAAAACAGTTTTGCACGATATTTTCCCATCAGATAGGCTATACCTGCTATGGCTCAGTGTCTCCGTGTAATGAAATTAGGGTGATATTAGAATGCGTTGTTGGTCGAATAAATGAACCATGCGTGTTTGTGTATGCGTGTTTGACGCTAAAGACGTATCACGTATGAATGACAACGTTGGGTGGTCGAACTGTTCATGAGTCATTTTTGTGGATTTTCTTTTAAGAGAGACAATTTTAAAACATGTTAAGACTGGTTTGGATCTATTTTGTATGTTATGCAATAAACAAAATTTTAAAAATTATTATTATTATTATTATTATTAAGCGAGCGAAGCGAGCGTTTCCACTTGACTCTTATGGCACTTCGTTCTGTTTTTTTGTTTTTTTGTTTTTTTTTTTGTTTTTTTTTTTTTTTTTTTGTTTTTATGTCCGTCGATAGCGGTCGAACGGAAAGTCCGATGAACTTGAAATTTGGACCATCCACAAGCCTCGATGTGGATTGAAGGTGTATAGTTTTGAGGCAAAATCGTTCGAAAAGTTACAAAGTTACACCATAGTTACTGCAAAATATTTTTTTGAAACAAAATGGCGGCAAAATGTGAGATAGCCAGATTTTTTTACAGATTTTTGCGGTCACGAATATGTTAATGTAATGGCGATCTGATAAGTATTGGCAAAGTTACACGAAAGTTACTCGAAAATATTTTTCTAAAACGCAGTAACGGCAAAATGTGAGGTGGCTATCTTAAAGTAAATTTTGGTCCGGTCACGAATATACTAATGTAAACGCGATCTAATACGTATTAGAGGCAGAAATTACATTTCTATTGCTGTCAACTAGGAAAACGCTCTGTTTGACGCGTTGATAAGCGAGCGCGTCCATATCTACGAACTTTCTGGCGAAAAGTTTTCAACGCTAATACGAACAACAATTAACAACAATTCAAGAATGCGCATTGCAAAAATTGTTCTTATTTCCATGGCTATTATACTTTCCGACATTGTTGTATGCAGTGCAATGTGCGTTGCTAAGAATTTTCGTGGTCATGTTTTCAACACGGTCCGCCACCGTTACTAACACTTATTGACAGCAATAGAAATGTAATTTCTGCCTCTAATACGTATTAGATCGCGTTTACATTAGTATATTCGTGACCGGACCAAAATTTACTATAAGATAGCCACCTCACATTTTGCCGTTACTGCGTTTTAGAAAAATATTTTCGAGTAACTTTCGTGTAACTTTGCCAATACTTATCAGATCGCCATTACATTAACATATTCGTGACCGCAAAAATCTGTAAAAAAATCTGGCTATCTCACATTTTGCCGCCATTTTGTTTCAAAAAAATATTTTGCAGTAACTATGGTGTAACTTTGTAACTTTTCGAACGATTTTGCCTCAAAACTATACACCTTCAATCCACATCGAGGCTTGTGGATGGTCCAAATTTCAAGTTCATCGGACTTTCCGTTCGACCGCTATCGACGGACATAAAAAAAAAAAAAAAAAAAAAAAAAAAAAAAAAAAACAGAACGAAGTGCCATAAGAGTCAAGTGGAAACGCTCGCTTCGCTCGCTTAATAAGTGTTAGTAACGGTGGCGGACCGTGTTGAAAACATGACCACGAAAATTCTTAGCAACGCACATTGCACTGCATACAACAATGTCGGAAAGTATAATAGCCATGGAAATAAGAACAATTTTTGCAATGCGCATTCTTGAATTGTTGTTAATTGTTGTTCGTATTAGCGTTGAAAACTTTTCGCCAGAAAGTTCGTAGATATGGACGCGCTCGCTTATCAACGCGTCAAACAGAGCGTTTTCCTAGTAAAAACATTATTATTATAATAATAACAATAACAATAATTCGTTTTTTTATTAGTTTTCTTCTGATATTTACCTAATAATAATATTTATGTTTTTTGTATCATGATGTGAAAGTTGAATTAATTTATTTTTCGATTTCCAAATTGATTACATAATATATACTTAGACTGAAAGATACATTTCGATTGTTTGCTCATGTATATGTTTGTTAATTGATTCGCGTATTTTTATTATTATGAGTTTATTACACTGAAGAGTTTCTTAATCAAAATGTAATTAATTATGAGTGACTTTCAAGGATCAGCTACCATCACTGAGGATTTTAACTAAGTTTTACCGAACCGACAATCTTTCCCTTTTGAAATCGTTCTACAAAACTTTAGTGAAATAATTGTTAGGTTTCCAATATTTGTCTTGCTAATTAATTTGATACGTTGAAATCAAACACAATCTTTCCAACGCGGTCTTTGAATTGATCGTAGAGCTCAACACAAAAGCAGAACGAATCAGTCTACGTTACTTGACTTTTTCTTTTAGATTCAATATCATTCAGACAGTTTTAAGAACGAGAATTGTTTACGGTCTTAAACATCGCAACAATGAAAGTTTGTTTTGCATTCGTAAAGATTTCTTCGGTAAGTGAGAGAAGAGATTCGATGTAATTGGCGTAGCAGATAATTATTTAAAGTTTTTTTTAAATATTCTATACTTGAAAATATTTGTCGTGCGATGCATTGTCTGAGAAAAGAACGATTTCCGTCGGAAAAGCTCACTGAATGGTGGCTGAAAGTTAGGCGCGTCGTGCTTGGGGCGTCTACTGAGCTTTGACCTACGTCCGTCCAGGGTGGGGAGGGGGAGGGGGAGGGGGGGTTGATTCTAATTACTGTGATGTAATGTGATGGTTGTATCTCAAAGAATGGTCGATTTAGAAAAAAATGTGTGGATTTAACAAAATTTATTAAACACTGAGCAGTGTAAACATTTTCTATATCGTACAACGCAAATAATACTTAAGTGTATGAGCGAAGGCTACCTCTACGTCAAAAACCGCACACGATTTTAATTTTTAAATTATATCTCAAGAATGAACTTCGAAATCGAAAATCTGAATCAGCACCACATTGTCGTTTTGTAAGCCCTACATACTGAATGCTCTATATATGTCTTAAATTATAATCAGTATGGTTTTTATTCCCAATTAATTTTATTACTAATTATCGATTTAATAATCAAAATAACTACGCTAATGGTTATAATATTTCATTCAGTTTGTAAGGCTTACCAAAACACAGTGGCTGTTGACTCAGATTCTCGACTTCGAGTTGCATTCTGAGATATAATTAAAAAATGAAAATTTTCTGCGGTTTATGACGTAAAGGTACCCTTCGCTCTTAAATATGGATATAGAGTTGATGATTGGAAATTCAGAGTTTCAAATGTGCTGTATGTTGTGTATGTGTGTGATAATAAATTCGCTTGTTTAACCTACTTGGCCAATGCCCTCAATAAGACAACAACAAAGCAACCAGAGAGTAGATAGGCTAGATATAGACAGTCCCTTACAACAACTCGTTCTTAGTTATATTGTGACGTCACGAGACAGCTGCGAGAGTTTCTTGTAGGGGCGGGAGTCGCCCCCCCCCCCCCCCTCAGTCTTGACACTACGTCGCGTGGCAGAGGACAGACAGACCCCCCTCCTCCCCCTCCCCTCCTTGCACGGCGCGTACGTGAGGCGTCGCGACGCCCCTGGCCTCCCCGCACGACGCACGTGACTCAGACAAATACCTGTTGACGTGGGCTTGTATTGTTTTGTGTGTACCCGGCTGTTCGTTAGCAGTGCAGGGATGGTTTCAAAATGATTCAGGTAAATTTGAAAGCTTGAAAATCATAAATTTCTGTTTTTTTTTCGGGAAAAAATAAGTTTTGGGGGAAGTTGCATGAATATGAAAGGCCTGATTCCCAGTAAGCAGAATTTGTTTCCCCCTTTATTGGTATAATAATACAAGTACTTCACACTGCAGCTATGATCGTTTGTTTGTGCTCAGCTAATTTAAAAGAAATGATTAAGTTACAATAGAAAGCATTGTAGATTATCACTTGTTGGGAGTAATAAGTTGCAAGTGTTGGAACTTGGGACAGGCTTCTAAACCAAATTGTTACTGTGTATTGTCTATTATAATCATAATACATATTTGTTAATTAAAAAGAAAAAAGTGTCTCCCCAAAGAAGCCGCTTTATTGGCAATACTAAGAAAAGAGTTTTTCAGGCCTTTATACATCCCAACCTAGGACATATGATAAGGAAGCGATCTCTTACCTAACCAGCTAAAGCCTTTTTAAATTGAATTAGTGGTACAAAATTATCTGTGTGTGTAACAGTTTCATCCTCCAAGTTGTGTTAGTCGAGATTAAGATCCCCCCCCCCCCCTCCCCCTCTCATGTAGGTTGCTTCCGCCGGTGAAGGCAACGTGCTTGGCTGCATCTCGCTGCAGCGAGGCAGGCAGGTGCGACCCAACGTAGCGAGCTACACAATGCGACTGACAGTTGGCTCTTGTTTGCACCTTGCAGGACGGTATGGGTCGCTGTTACTTGCAGTAGAGGAGGGAGCCAGCTCGCCATTGGTTCCCCTACCACACGCCAAGGGACTGAAGCCCTCGGCCAATAAACGCTCTCCTTTCTTATGATGTCATCAGAAGAGGATGCCGAATGTTTCGGGTTGTACGGAGACAAACTACTGAAGAAGGCAAAGCGCACTCGACAGCGTGTGGACGCGGGTGAGCCACGCAACAGTTACTCGTCAATACCGAACTTTAGTTCGCGGCCGAGTTTTTTAAGTAGTGGTCTATACGGTGCGATCTTTAGTCAGTCACACCAACATTTCGGTTTATTCGGGCCGGGCTTTGGCCCAGCGAAGATGTTAAATGAGTTGTTAGGTCGACAGATGAAACAGGCGGCCGACGCCGCACCACCTACTGACAGTATGATGACCATGGACTCGGCCAGTTCCGATGGCCAGATGAACTTTGATTGTTTGAACGCTACTTCGGTGATTCGTCGCGGTTTGGACGAGGACGGGAGCCCTCCGCCGGGCGATATCGCGCATCACATGTTGAGGGACATTCTCCAAGGACGTCGCAAGGAGCTGCTGTCTCTTGAACAAGAGTTACGGGTGAGTGTTAGCGGCAATAGTGGTGACACATCGCCGGACAACAACAATATTATTAACAATAACAACAACGAAGTGAAGAACAACAGTGCTTGTGGGGACGTGAGTGACACGGAGGGAGGGGGGAGCGGGGGATCGCCGGCAAAGCCGGTCGCCGTCAACGGCGGAGGATCCGACGTCGAGAACGAGGTGAATAGTGCGGAGGACGAGGCGTCGGCGGCCGCCGCGATGGAGGAAGCCCTCAGCGAGGCCGGCGTCGTCAGCAAACAGGAACAAGCCGATCTCATGGAGGACGCCCTCAACGGCATCAACGGCGCCGGGGTGTCTGACTCGGAGGCGTCGCTGGCGTCGCCCGATAGCGACGAACCCCTAGTGCAGCCCAAGCTTGAGAAGATGGACGGCGACGATGACAAGGCCGACTCGCCAAGCGCGCAGACGCCGGGTTCGAAGCCCGAACAGATGGAGTTGAAGCGAGCGCGCGTCGAGAACATAGTCTCGTCGATGCGGTCCAGCCCCGCGCTACCCCTACAGGTGAACGGGTGCAAGAAGCGCAAGCTGTACCACCCCCAACAGCACGACAACAGCGCGGCCGAGCGGTTCAACAACGCGTCGGGCTTCGGGCTGAACATCGGTCTGGGGTTGTTGGGGTTGGACGACGACGAAGATGACCTCGAGCCGGTGGAGCTAAAGCAGAAGCGGGTGGAGAAGGACGTGCTCAAGAGTCAGCTACGCACCATGCAGGAGCAGCTGGCCGAGATGCAACAGAAGTACGTCCAGCTGTGCACGCGCATGGAGCAGGAGTCTGATTGTCAGGACACCGAGGACGTACCCAGCGACCTCGAGGACGCCAGCAGCATGCCCGCCCCCACCCCCGCGTCCGCCCCCGCCACCCCCGTCAAGGACTCCACCCCCGTCTCGCAGGTGTCGACGTCGGTGTCGGCGTCGCGTCTCAGTCCGGCCGTCTCCAAGATGGCGGCGTCGGGTAAGCAGATACACGGCGGCGGGTCCCACAACCCGCTGCTCTCTCAGCATCCGCACCCCATGATGGCGACCATGAACGGCGGCATGTCCATGATGCACGGACACGGGGGGCCGCACCACGACCTCCACCACCCGGGGGCGGCGCCCCACCCCCACGCCCACCCCCACCACGCCATCAGCAACGCCGCCGCAATGTACCTCGGCGTCAGTCACAAGCTGTTCCTCGAACAGGAGGCGCGCCTCGCTAAGGACGCTGCTGTCGCCGCCGCCGCCGCAGCCGCCGAGCAGCATCACCACCACCAACAGCAGCAACAGCAGCAGCACCAACAGCAACAGCAGCAACAACACCAGCAACAGCAGCAACAGCAACAGATGCAGCAGCAACAGCAACAACAACAACAGCAGCAGCAACATCATCACCACCAGGCGCAGATGGCAAAGTCGTCCGAGTTCTCAGAGCGGTTCACAATGTTCCGTAACAACGTGACCTCGTCCATGAATGCGCCGGTCTCCGGCTCCGACCTGGAGGGTCTCGCCGACGTCCTCAAGACGGAGATAACGGCCTCCCTGACGAACCTGATCGACTCCATCGTCGCCCGTTTCGTCCACCAGCGCCGTTTCCTCGGAAAACAGTCCGAGGTAGCGGCCGCGGCGGCCGAACAGCTCAATAAGGACCTGTTGATGGCGTCACAGCTCCTGGACCGGAAGTCTCCCAGGACGAAGGTGATCGACCGAGCGAGCGCGCCCGGAAACGCCGGCGGAGGTAACGTGGGCGGTCCCAGGGTCAACGGTAACGCGTTCCCCTCGATGAACGTCCCCCAGCCCAACAACCCCAACAGCAACAACAGCATGAACAACAACAACAACAACAGCAGCAGTAATGCCAACAACAGCCCCGAGAACAACATCAACACGATGAACCTGCCACACGTGCGACCCTCGCCGACGGCGTCCATGTTCCAGCCGCCCAAGCCGCCCAGCAACGTCGCCGCGGCGCTTTACTCCTCCATGCAGAACCTGGGCGGACCCCACATGAACCCGTTCTGTCTGCCCGAGAGCCGCGAGGGGATGCCGGAGCAGAACGAGGCCCTCAGTCTCGTCGTCACCCCCAAGAAGAAGCGTCACAAGGTGACCGACACCCGCATCACTCCCAGGACCGTCAGCCGCATCCTGGCGCAGGACGGTATCGGCGTCCCCCCCGGGGTCAACAACATGCTGGAGCCCGTCAACAAGTACGGCGGTCTGATGGCGTCGACCAGCGCAGACTCCCCGCCCCCGCGCCCCTACCACCCCCCTCCGCCGCCCATGCTGCCGGTGTCGCTACCGACGTCCGTCGCCATCCCCAACCCCAGCCTCCACGAGTCTCAGGTGTTCTCGCCGTACAGCCCCTTCTACACGGGCCCACACCACGGGGGCCACGGGGGACATCCCCACCACATGGCGTCGTCTAGTCCCCCCGGGGGGGACCCCAGGGACAGTCCGCCACTGCAGCACCCGCCCACCCTCCTGCACCCGGCGCTGCTCGCGGCCGCCCAGCACGGAGGGTCCCCCGACTACGGGCACCTCCGAGCATCCTCCGGCATGGGAGGCAACGACAGCATCGACCGCAACTCCGACTGCAACTCTGCGGACGGGCCCTACGACGGAATGCAGCCCTCAATATCCTTTGGCAACAAATCTATGCAGCAGCAGCAGCTTTATGACAGTAAGTTGAACAAAGTATTATGCATCGATCTAACTCCCGCCTCCTAGTTCCCAATCACAGCGTAGAATACTCGCTCCCTTACATAAGTTATGACGTCGCATGCGTCATGTAGTAATATGGTAGAACACTCGCACACTATAGCAAGAATACAGTTGACCCCAATCAAATATTGATATTCAAATTGATCCGATCGCCACATCTTTACATTTTTATACTCTTATTCTACGAATCGCCCATAGTGCAGTGGGCGTAACATAACGCTCATAGCTGTCCTATAGTTACAGAGTATTGATACCAACTTGGAATAAAGTGTTATACAGGAGGTCAGAAATTCAGAAGGAAGATTATATGGGTGACTGTTTTAGTTTCGAAAAGTGAGGGAATTATTTACCACCTTCTGTACATCGCACGGAAAATGTCTTTACCAAGGCCATACTTAGTGCTACAGTTGTCCATGTGTGGATTGTTTGAAAGGGGAATGTCATACATGTTTCAAAGAACATTCGTGCAACACACAGCTGTATGTAGGGTAGATCAGTAGAACACAAATCTCACTATTTTAACACCTTGTTCCAAAAAGAATATCCCTTGCATGTGTTTGCTTATGTCGTGCATGTGGTGTATATATGGCACGGTACAGTGTACAATGTGGGGGGGGGGGGGGGGGCACTGGTTGCCCGAAAGTGATTGCATGTTGTGTAGCAACTCTATTCCTTCAGTCTTCCCACGGTCATAAAATATGTACTCGTCTTGAGTCGTGTCTCTGAATAAGCCAGCCTATCTTTCATTTAAAAAATCATGAGCTCGAAACCTAAATCCATAGTTTTGTCCTGAAATTTGAAGTACTGCCAGATGTTACATAACCGGAATAACTGATCATAAACATACTCAAGTTTTTGTGAATTTTATATATCGTTTGTAAAATAATTCATTACTTTCCTAAGAATGATGACTGTATTTTGTTGGCTTTCTTTCCAAAAGCTAAATTTGGTTAACATAAGTAGCACAAAACGTAAAAAATAAAACAACCTGTGCTTATGAAAAATTTAAATTTGAATATTAAAGCAAGATGTACAAAGGCCTTTTAATAAATGTCACGTTAACTATTCATGTTGGCAGCCCTTGCATGTATAGCTTTCGTCTAGTCCACCTCATTCAAATTGTATGGCTTTTTCTTAAGAATCCCTTCTGGTATTTTATACCCGTATCCGAATCAAATCGGATTTAGTTAAGACGTAGAATGATGGCTGCGTAGTATTGTAATGGGATTGACTTTGTTTTTAGCCGTAGGTGCTATGAAGACACTGTAGTGTTTCTCTCACACTTTCCCAGCGTGTCAATTGTCCGAGGTCTATCGCAGTGAGGCTTGGAATGGTATAACCAACACCACATTACATTGGTTATGCCAATGAGCCTTGCAAAGCTATTAACAAATTGAGCAATCACAATTTGTAACGCAGCTTAAGTCACTTTTGCGTATCACAAAGTGAGACGCGCAATGCTTATACCACATTTTGTTGTATGTCGGGTTGATGGTTTTGGGGCTTCTTGCTTGCTTGCTTGCTCTGTGTAACAACTTGTCTCGATTTCCTGTTATCCACTTCTATTATTGGCATTTAGAGAAATTGTTACACAAAACTCTACTCTTACACTGCATGTTCACATATTTTGATGTTTTAATCTAACTACATCAATTAGAGAATGCATGATTAAGAAAGTTACCATTGATATATCTCGTGTTGAGTTGTGTTGTGTTACCCCTTGAACTCTGTGATATATAGTCTCAATCACTTTTACTGCTTCTTTCCGTCAATTGTGTTTCTCCTTTGGTTTGAGTTTTGTTCAGACAATGACGGATCTAGATAGGCTACTAAATAGAAACCCTTGAACGCAAGCTGAAGCCCGACACAGTGCAATCACACACCCCATGTGTGTTGTGTGTGTTGACACATGACACTTCCCATTTGGCATCGTTATTGCATGAATAGAAGATAAACTTATTTTACAAGTCATTCGTTACTTTCCTAATCCCTTTTCGTCACCGTTCTCCATTTTCCTAATTAAAAATCGATGCAAATAGTTTGTTCAACTCTGTCCACATATTTTATTATGGTCACAATTTGCAATCTAGCCACAATGTCGATCATGCCTTGTCAGCAAAAGTAATTTGTAAGGGTTCGGTGAATATTGAAGACTGATTTTTAATTTGGAAAAGGGAAATGTTATTCAAAATAAATAAATAAATACAAAATAAATTTGTACTTTTTGCAAACCCACTCGGTACTGAAACTGTGAAACATTATCAGTGGGGAGCAATTGCATTGTAAAGGGATTTTGAAAGTAATGCATTTTTGTATCTAGATTATTTATTTGTTTATCAAACTCACGAAACACAAACAAGAAATGTTGTATGGATCGAATCATAAACACAGGTATCACAACGTGCACTCCTTAATTTACATGCTTTGTATCCGCTGGCATGAAGATATTCCTATCAGTGCAAATGTCTCAAAAGAGCTTTGCTTGAAAAAAAAATCATAGAATATCTGTGCATCTAAAGTTATGCTTTTTTAAAAGCTCTTCAAATTACTTCTGCTGCCAAACTAAGGCTGCATGTGAATGGCTTACTAGGACTAAACATTACAGTCCTAATAGAGGCATTATTATTATTATTATTATAGAGGTATTATTATTGTCTTCTGTAACACGGACTAATATATTATTGCAGGTTTAGGACATATTTTGCCAAAGTAGTGACTCATTGCTGTGTCCATGGTTCTGAGTCTATAAATTGTGAGAAAAAAAGTGCTAGGTGGATTCTGCATTATTGCAACAATCCAAAACCGGAAGTTTTCACCTACTTTTTTCTTTCTCTCACATTCTTTAGAATCAATACTCTGTTCACTGCAAGACTAAGGCCCGGTTTTTCAATCGGTTAACGGGTCGTTAACGGAGCCGTTAGCTGACGGTCCGTAATCTGTAACCTAACTTAACCCTATGCAGATAACGGACTGTCAACTAACGGCCCCGATTGAAAAACCGGGCCTAAGACAAGTGATGTAACGTTTTGACGTTCGAAGGAAGAATATAATGTTCCAGGTTCGAGTCCTGGCGGTGACATACATCGTCTAGATTAGCCTCGTTGCATGGCGAGGGTATTGTGTTGTGTGATATCATATTCACGTGTAAGACTACCATGATTGTGTGTTTGTTTCCCTTAACCGGCTACCACTCGTCAACCCTGACGCCGATGCATCTACGCAAAGCAAAGCTGATGTTCTTCTGGGTCCGATATCCCAGTTCGGCCGTACTCAAGATGTATTTCCCAGACATCAAGTTCAACAAGAATAACACTGCCCAGCTCGTTAAGTGGTTCTCCAACTTCAGGTATGTAAATAACACACCTCCATTTTTAAATATACCTTAAGCAAAGAAGCTTGAATATTTTTTTCAAATCGATCGAATTTTGGATGTGAAATAATTTTTTTTTATCCTGTTTTAAATCATTTCAATTTTGAGATAGGGTTTCTACTGATTTATTGTATAGTTCTCTTGCGCATAAATACCTTTATTAAATTCATGTTCTCCTGTTTTTTTTTTAATTTCGAACCATCAATACAAACAATCATGTAGGCCTATTTGATTTATATACGCAATTTTTAAGTAAGTCAAATGTCACATCTTTCCTTACATTGTTGAACTTTCTATACGATATTACAAGATTGAAAATATTTATTTATATGTATTACAACATCATCAAAAATTAACAGTGTACATAATAGATTAAGTTTCACCAATTAAATATCGATTCTTACTTAAAATAATATTGCCATTACAAATTGAAATGCTACAAAATCTATTTTAATGCATTAGTAAAAGATATTATTCGCAAGTGTTTTACATTATTACAGTTTCTCGTTACGTGAATTGGTCTCAATTACGGCTTCGTTCATAACACGTTCTGACATCTTATTAATTTCAACAGTATCGGTGGCTATAATTATTTCTTATCTCCCGATTCTCTTTAACGAGCAGTATAAGTATAGTTTAGTTTTTCTTTCTAATGACCCAGAGATGCATTCCTTATCACATTGTGCTCAATTTGCGCAATCGTGATAAGATCATTTCATCGAAAGGCGTTGTATCTTCATTAACAACGATCTTAACAGTCAACCGGGTCAAGAGATTTTCCTGCGAGATGGTGAAATCGATAAACGTCGAACAAAAAAAACACACAACAAAGAGTTTGTTTAAAATTGTAGGTAGCTAGCTTGAGTTGCGAGTTTGAGATCAACTCACAAGCGTAACAAATCGTAATATCGAAAAAACAAGTCTTCTGAGCGAATAAGTGAGTGAGAGTTTTTCCGATATGTACTGAGCTCATTGGATTTGTGTGGGTAGGCCTATCTAAGAGCTTTGTTTGCTTGTACTTCGTACTAACATTGGTCTCGTTGACTGCGTTGATCATATTGTCATATTGCGCTTTGAGGACCACAATATCTGTACGCCTAGCGGAGGCTAGTCGAACTCCAAAGTCAGGTCTTAACACGGGACCCATGCAGAATCACCATATTTTTGTATCCCACTATAAAAAACATTCTTTAAGATTGTACATTATATAGAATTCAATAAGTAACAGTCTTAAATTGTAAATTTGCCCTTTTAGGTCATACATTATTTTGACATACCCCCCATTTGAATTAACTTTCATTCTTAGCAATATGGAATGAGTTGCGAAAGGGGCGTTGACTTGAGAGTTATACCGATGGTATGGTAATGTAGCTAAGCTCATGAGACGCTTATTCGGGACGCCGTGGGTTCGATCCCCGTCACACGCAATCCTATAGTAAAGGCTTTTCCTGATCGCATTCTCAGTCATAATCTGAGTGCTAACATTCAATCCTATAACTACGTTCAGATGTGCCTTCTAGTTCACTAGCTTAGGGACGTGGGTTTGAATCCCGCATAAAGCATGTTTTTTTGTAATCGTTCTTCATCTTCATGTATCACCCCTCATCGTCTCGAATAGCGTGATTGCAAAAATAGTAAATTATTTATTTATCTAGTGTCTATCCTATTACGTTATAAAAACTGATTTACAAAGGAGGACAATAAATAGAACTATGCAAACAATTAATAATAATGAAATCATAAATAGCAATAATAACAAAAACAAAACAAACTAATGTACTTAAAAAGGGGTAAACAATAAAAATTAATTGAGGAAAAAATAAATTATTAATTGAAGCAATCATTATCATCAATAATAGGAAGACAATATTTGTAAACTGTATTGAGTAAGTTAAAACGGAAACATAGTAGAACAGGTATAACGTTATATAAGACCTAGTAATTGGACTGCACACTGTTCCTTGTCACAGGAAAAAAAAACATTTAAAAACGCAATATTTCGAACCCTGCTCAGAGTTCTTCAACAGGCAAAAACACACCCACTGTTTTCGCCTGTTGAAGAGTGAAGAGCTCTGATCAGGGTTCGAAATATTGCGTTTTTAAATTGTTTTTATCTGTGACAAGGAACAGTGTACAGTCAAATTACTAGGTCTTGTATTGAGTAGTGAACCCTACAGTGTTGCCTGGTAGTAGCGTTGAGGGATGAGCAAGTAACATCAACCTAGGATAAGAGGAACGCACACACTGGCACGCATGAGTCACGACTCACTTGTCTCGACCTTAGCAGCGACTGGAAATAATGCGGGCCCCTTATGGAAGTGAAGTATAGTGTATTCGCACTGATAACACTAAACGTACAGACAGGTCAGGTTCATTGCTCCACTTACCTTAAGACACATAACACTGTACTTGGATGATAGTTCAGTTTATTAGTTATTGAGCATATAGTGATCAGTGATAAGTGATAGTGATTGTGTTAGTGATAGCTATAGTTTAATATGATTTGTATTCTAATTTTTAACGCAAATTTTTGCCAGTAATGGAGAAATAGTGTTATGATTCATACACACGTACATTCAAATGCTCGATTCTGATCTCGATAACTCTTTACCAACAACAGACAAAGCATTTCTTTTTTTAAGTGCGGTGTTAGAAAATATTGTCCCCTAAAAACAATAAGATTAATTTCTTTATGGTCTATACCCACTCATTTACAAGAACCGATTTTCAGGGGGGGATTTGCCTACCTACCTGGTTGTGCAATGTATCCCCCAAATGAGGCAACAGGTCTTATCAATTCTGAGGTGCCTCTCCTCCCTATCGTTATCTGTAATAGACGGTCAGCTACGCACTTTTGTGGTCTCACTCGGCCGGACCAACCGAGAGTAGGCTCAAAAAATTCGAAATTTGTACCTGTTTACAGCAAAGGCAATCCGGAAATCGAAATCGGTAGCTTTCACTGTTTATAGCCAAAAAACGGCAAAAAACGGGAAATTTATTAAGTATACAAGACCAATTGAGTGATTGCGCTGGGGAAGGTGGCAAAAAATCCGATATTTTTTTAATATAAAGAAACAAAAATGCGAAAATGAAAATCTGTAGCGTTTAGCGTGGAGATCCTAAAAAAACGGTTAAAAATGGCACAATTTATTAAATAGCCTAACTGACCAGTAATAATGAAAGAGTTTTGTAAGCTAATTTGATTTTAAGCATAATGTTAATGAAATAATGTGAAACTCAATATGTGTACCTTTAGACATTACCGGCAAATGAAAAAGGGTACCAAAAAGGCACCGCTGTCTTTTAGATCGCTTGAGTGACTTTCTGGGAGAGAGGGCAACAGATGCGATTAATGGTATTGTGAAAAATTATTAACGTTAACCTTTCAGATACTAAAGGGCAAAAATGGTCAAAATAACCGGGGGGGGGGTTATAAGATTTTAAGTGTAAGTATTTTTACCAAAATAGAATAAACCCAAATTAAGTTGGAAACGGTCATAAAAGATGTCGCAAAATTGTTTGTATTATTTCAAGTGCTTGAAGAACGGCAACAAAGTCACATTTAATTAAATGGAAATACTATTTTTAGGAAACAATAATTGGGTAGGAAGTATCATTGCCCATTGGACAAGATTATGAACGCCGTTGGTCAATATTTATGTGAGTTTTATTTACACGAAAACGAAAAAAATCCAAATAAGATAAGATAAGATAAGATTTTTATTCACCATCAGACCTGTACATGGTACAAATATTGGTTTCGTCAGATTATTTTACAGATATTTACAATTTTATAAACAGCTGGCTGATACAGGGTGCCAGATACTCTATTGGCTAACACATATACAATAATGCAATTTATGGTAAGAGTACAGTAAAATTAGTGCAATAAAATAAAAAAGAATAAAATAAAATGCTAACATAATCATAATAAGGGCAGGTTGTACCATGAAATGCACAAACGGTATAATACAAGCATAATTATAAAAGATAGCGGCTATACAAAGAGATGCACATATGGTATAATGCTTACATGATTATTAAAGAGAGCGGTTACAATAATATGCGCATACTGGATAATATTTGATTCCTGTTTGCAAATAAAGGCATTATTATTATATCAAAATAGGATTATAAAAAGGACCAGCTATAGGGCTACAATGAATTGGTTTAATATAATGGTCACCAGGTCAGGTGAAATGGTATAACCTATGGTGTAATTCTTGCTAGGCTAATTGTTTCCAATTATTAAAAAGATCAAATACAAGGAAAAGTAATAAATGGACGGGATGTGTTTCCATTCTAGACGGTTTGTGTAGTGTAGTGTGTAAAACACCAATGTTCGGTATTTGCATTTCTATGCCCTGGCCATGTGTATGTGTAAACTTGTTGAAAAAGTCATTTTAAACCTACGAGTACGAATTGTATCAAATTATGTAGATGTAAGCTCATGATTGTATACATTATTATACAAGTTAATGAGACACCAATGTAAATACAATTAAAAAACACATGTTAGATGACGTTAACAACAAATACAAATTGCACCTTATTGTGTCCAACTCCGCTGTAAACATGAAACACATCGGTGACTTTGGAGCCATCCTAGCAACAAAGGACTCAATAAATTCAAAGATGTTCTTAATCAGCCTTGTTGATTCTGATAGTAACCCGCAGGTGTTCGCACTGTCTAAACAATGATTCCCATTTTTATATTTAAATATCGATCTTTAGTTGTTATCGCTCACTCGTCAATGGGATTCGGAGCCTATAGGGTTGGGTCATTCGCTTTAAATTAAAATCCTTCGCTGTAAATCAGTCATGTTACTGAGTGGATGTACTCTAGATATGAAGTTTGTATTCTTTATTTAAACTAGTGCATCCTCTTCACCGTCTTTTAAACATTTTCCGTGCTTTGAGAATCACTAGAACAGAAACACATTCACATATAATCGCATTGGTAACGCAAGAACTATATATCATTTAAATATATTATATCAAGTATATAAGGGCTTAAATATTATATATATGCATACCTTAGAAATTGAGGTCACTTTCCTCATTGCAGTATAATTTTCCTCTATTAGTGGTAGCAAGTTCTTGCACCTCTTTGCATTGGTCTTCAGAGTAACACAAGTCTGTACACATCCAAGCTTTAAATTACTGCACTATAACACTTGGCTGTGGAACAGTGTTTGCATTTGCGCGATATCAATTCCAATACTTCATCAGCTGGGGCTGGTTTTGTCACAAGCCATCGGATAGCATTATTGAACCATTTTAGGCACCAGCCATAATCAAATGGGAGTGGGTGATACTTAAAGATTGAGAGGTGAGAGAATTGAGAGAATTTGTTACCCAGCGTTATCATTCTACTGGTCATGTATAATCACCATATCACATTTCTTGCTGAAAACCAAATACTTTTGCTTTCAACTTTCACAATATTTGTTTAGTATTCTGCTTTAAGTATGAAATATATGTTGTCATCTCTCCCATACAATGTTATCGGTTACTTAGAGTTTATCGGTAACTTGTACTACATATTAAATTGTCCCTTTATGCCCCTCCCCCCCGCCCTTTTTTTTACATAATGCCCAACGCTATTATTTAAAATTTTCGGATTACATTTCCTTCAAGATCTCTGAAGATTTCAAATTTTTGCCACTCTTACTAGTATTATCATTAGTTGGAAATGTAGTTCATAAATTGCCCTTTTTTGCCGTTATTTGTATATAAAAAGTGAAAGCTACCGATTTCAATATCCGCATTGTCTTCAATGCAGTCAGGTAATTATTACGATTTTTGAGCCCACTCGCGGAGTGTTTGTCTGAGTGAGACCATTGTCTTGAATTTTGGAGCAAAGGTGACAGGCTACTGGCTAATATGCCTTTTTTCTAACTTTTTGCTCTAAAGACCAAGCAAAGCACTGCTGATTATGACGGTCGCTTTATTTGTTCTGAATTCGTTCTAAAATATCGAGTTCGTGTCACCAGTCTCAGTATAATCGGTTGATCTAGGTCTTCTATATGATACATTGGTGCCGTTTTTTTTTGCCGTTTCTTGGTTTTAGTCAGTGATTATTATTTCTAGCTTCACATTATTTGTTATTGGCTACATTCAGTTTGAAATACTGAGTTTTTTTACTTCTCTCTCAGTGTTATCGGTCAACTGGTCCTCTAAATGAAATGTGTGCCGTTTTTATGCTCCTAGTGTCAAACGGTAGCGATTTCCATTTTCGCATTAATTCTTAACTTAACATAAAATAACAAATTGTTAGACACCTGTCTAAGCGTTATCAGTCAACTAGTCTTGTAGTATTAAAATAATACATTTTTGCCGTTTTTTGGCTATAAAAAGTAAAAGCTACCGATTTCGATTTCCGGATTGCCTTTGTTGTAATAAGCTAAAAATTACGAATTTTTTGAGCCTACTCTCGACTGGTCCGGCCGAGTGAGACCATTCTGTTGAATTTGGTGGGATAGCTGACCGTCTATAAGGGTAGAGTAAGTGGCACCATATTGTGCTCTAGATAACAGTCTCTTATCACAGGCAAGCGATGAGGTAGAGACGGAGCAATAGTGAGACCTGAAGAGCTCTTTCAACAGTGTTGTAGGTGGTGTTGTAGACCTATCTATCTTATCACAGACACCGACCGACGCACTTATATAAACGGCGGGGGGGGGGGGGGGGGGGGGGTTGATAAGGGGCGATCCGCGATGCATCGATTTGTTTGTTCATTCAGACCGGTTTCTTCGTATGAAGTTCTTTAGTGTAGGGAAGTAATAGACCATTTTCGAAATTGATTCAGGACCCTTAGAACAGGGCTTCTCAAACTAGGGGTCGCTAGGAATCAAAATGGGGTCTAGAGCTTATGAAAAATGGAACTAAGGTGTATTTAGAATTGAATTTTTTAAAGGAAATTTATAAAAAGTGTATAGAAGAGTTGAAAAAGAGGCTCGGCGGGACACTTCCTTACTCTTGCATCCGCTTGTAAAAATGTGTCAACACGGACCGAAGCAAATCGCTGCAAGTATCGGTTAAAAAGCGATCATCTAGTTCCATGTATAAACTACGTAAATAAAGTCAGATATAAGACGGGGTCGTGAGATCTTTTAGCTAGAAATTTGGGGTTGCGGGCAAAAAAGTTTGAGAAGCCCTGCCTTAGATAGAGTTGATCACTTTGATTACTCTCTCTAAATCTTCAATGACAACAATGCACAATAATGAAAACAAGTTTTCAAAAATTATGCCAAGGCTCATTTTTCATAGTTGTGCATTGTTGTCATTGAAGATTTATAAGACCATGATTAACTCTATCTGACGGTTCTAGATCAATTTTGAAAATGGTCTAGCGGGAAAGTGAAAATTTGTATTGATTTATTTGATTATCTTAAAAATGATCTTAGTTTAGAAAATTCAAATTGTACATTATATAGGCCAAGAAGACATGTTTTAATAAAATTATCGTGTGATGGGCATTGAAATAATTAAAATAATTTTAGTTTAGAAATCAGATAACTGGAGAGCACGCTATGGCGAGTCATTCAAGTTGAGTATTTTTATTAGATCGAAATCGATAAACGAGTGTCTATTTTCTTTAAACGAAGGCAAAATGGACATTACATTCGTGGTCGTCCCTATTGCGAATGTATTTATGTAAATAACTAGCGAACAGAAAACATCGTGTTGTGTGTATAGGGCGTGTTAGCGGCGGCGTGTCGCCGTGGGGCGCCGGAACCAAGGAAATGGGTCGTTTCCGACACGCGAGCCCGCAGACCTCACGCACGTCCGCGCACGTCCACGCACGTCGCAACAAGTTGACGGACACGTGCCTGCCTAATTGAGTCGTTACGATAAGCAGTGTTGCACGGTTGCGTTTTTCCTTGAGATTTACTAGAAATGTCATTTTACATTTTATGTATTTATTAATTATTCCCATTCATTACAAAAGTGAATAGGGGTTGGCAGAAAAGAGCACAGCTCCAAACACACAGAGTGACTGCCAACCCATACTAAAATTACTTAAAATCTAAATATATTAATGAACATAATACAAAATACAAAATACAAAATACAAAATACAAAATACAAAATACAAAATACAAAATACAAAATACAAAATACAAAACAAAACATGAAAACATAATATGAATGAAAATATAATTATAAGACAGAACTGTTAAATATTGGAACGCCCTTGATACTTTTTTTGGGGGGGAGGAAGGAGGCGGGTAACTGGACGCACCCGTGTGAGGTTTAGTTAGCCTACTACACATTGCCTTAAAAGCATAATAAGATAATACAGGTAGTTATGGATAAAAAAACAACAACATAATTTTCTCGAGTTAAACAATTAATTTTTAAGTATTGGCAAACAAGTTTTACAACATCTATTAACCTTTCTTTACGCTCTAACCGCCCTGCGAGGAGAAACTCCCCCCCCCCCCCCCTTCACCCAAGGCCAACACCGGGAAGTACACCCTTAACAACCCCTACTTAGCAAGGCGCTATCTATTTCATGTAAGTAGTTCGACAACAGGACGCGAGTTCAACTGCATCACGTACAGGATGACGTATAAAACAAAGTCGTTGCCAGATTAGTTGACAGCGCTGAAATGTGGAAGTCGCAGTGTGGCAAGAAGGAGGGGTGAGGAAGAGGAGTGGAGGGGGGAGGACAGGACAAAAAGAGACACGCTTAAACGTCACTAATTAAAGCTAAGACCATAATTAAGTAATTTTTAATGAAGAGTCGCTCGGAGCTCCGACTTAATTGTACTGCTGTGCGCAGGCAGAGGGGAGAAGAAATCTGATATTCTATATACCTTTAATTTTGATTTTCGAGCTGTGTCACCCCCCCCCCCCTCAACCCCCCCCCCACGCGAGTAAACCCTTTGGATGTTTCCTTTGACAGACGTTGGACGGGTGATATTTTATTCAATGCAGTTTTCTATATAATGTTGCCAACTTTGAACCCTCAAATACGAATCGTACGTACAACATGAAACGGTACAACGTACAAATATGATATCGTAATTTTTCAAAGTATAACTTTTTTCTCCAATTTTCAAAGCGTACCTGATAATTTCACCATCTCTCTTTATTCATTACATGAATATTAAATAAGAAACATTTTGAATAGTGCCGTACTTACATTACACCATGCTAATAACTTAGATTTGTGATGTGTGATATCAATTCCAATATAAATCGAAAAATTGAATTTCAACTTGTTTATGAAATTCTTAAGATAGATAATAGCAGAATAATTATAATACACGCACGGAACGTACTATTTGTAAACAAAATGATATACTTGGACCCGTTTGAGCTACACAGTAGAAAATGTTTACACAATTAGTACAAACACAAGCCGCTAGGGTAGATTTGTCACCGACTTAGCACCTCCACCAACAGCTGATAAGCTGTCCACTTGGTCGCCAATATTATATTCATTCAGTCATACACAACAATGAATAAAATTAGACCTTTATTAGATAAGGATACGAAAACGCTATCAAGCAGATGGGATATACAAATGTAGATATAAAGTAAATATAAAAATTAAACCTGCAGGGTTACACACAAAATAATGTCATGCAGAATCTGGCTTTGTCGTTCAATAGTCTCAACTATAGGATTAATATTATCTTTTACCAAATTGTTTAATGGTTTAAGTTTACTAAACTCATATCCTTCAAAGTTATAAATAAGGACATTCCTTTAAGTCACAGTATATGCATTATGAGCTATGTGACACCCAGCTGAAATTAATCCTTTCAACCCCCTTAAAATTCCCCTTTTAAAAGCAGCAATTCTCTTAACTTCCGGGGTAAACCTTTATATTAAAAATAAAAAATAAGCACAGATTTATTCCCTACTCTGCAAAGACATTAACCATAGTCGTTACATAATCAATCCTCGGCTACTCAACTTTTCTTCATTACGTATTTATATAACAATTCCAAATTTCAGATAATTTAGTGTGAATCAATAAAAAGAGGATTTAATGTAATTATTTAAACGCACATGTCCAACCTGCAAAGTGACAAACGTGTGAGGCTGTATAACAGCTACATAGATGGCAGCACTGCTGTGATCTATGCTCAAAGATATAATGATGAGCGTGATTTACATCTAGTCAATTGATCTGCGGCGTGAGAGGGGTAAGAGGGGGGAGGGGAAGGGGAGGGGGTGGTGCAATGCGCCCCACTATAGGTGAACCAACTGTGTACTAGCGATAATTAGTCGTGTGGCTTCAGTCCATTAACGGTTCTTCTCACGCGAGGCCCGTCTTTGCGGTTGAGTCTTGCTAAGGTGTTTGGATTCTAGGTCACTGTAGATACGTGCTAAGCTGTTTGGACTCTAGGGTCGCAGTATCTTCATGATAAGGTGTTTGGAGTGGAGGGTCCCTGTAGATACGTGGCAAGTTGTTTGGACTGTAGGTTATGAATGTCTTGCTAAGGATTTTGGATTCGGGGTCGCAGTAGACACGTACTAAGCTGTTTGGACTCTAGGGTCGCAGTATCTACGGGCTTAGTGAGTAGCTATAAGTTGTTTGGAGGGTCACTGTAGATACGTGGTAAGCTATTTGGATTCGATGGTTGAAGTAGAGCCGTGGTAAGCTCTTTGACCTCACGAATATACTGCAAGATAACACATTCTCATTTATATGTCTTGATTGAACAGTTACCCAATAACATATTATCAGACGATGGAATGAACGTCAAATGCTGCAATATTAGGACCCCTAATTTATTTTCTCTGTACTCGAGGAGCTTTTTTTTTTATTAATTTAGTTCCGAATTTTAATTTTTTCTAGATCTTAATTTGCAATTAGATAAATTATTTTTTCATTTCTCAATATTTAAGATAATTAGGTAATCTTGGGATTATTATTTGTTTTTTCTTCTTGAGGGACGAAAGTAGAAGCTAATGTAAGCCAGTAAGCCCTACTGTCTCTCATTGTATGTCAGACATCATTGGGTTGCGTCTTCAGTCCTGCTGGTCACACTAATCGCCGCATTACGCTAATTGCTCGTCTGTCTGTCCGGCTGTCTGTCTGTCCGGCTGTCTCGTGTGAGCCAGGGAAACGCCCTGTTTATCCTCAGCCTGTCAGAACTTCTCGTCAACCCCAAACAATTGTCTTGGTGAAACTACATGCGGTCACGATTAGCCTCCTTGCACTAATATAATCATTTAGGATCGCTTGTATCGCTAAGGTTGTTTCTGATTGGCTCACTAGTATAATCGCTAGTATCGCCAAGGTTGTCTCTGATTGGCTCACTAGTATAATCGCTCGTGTCGCTAAGGTTGTCTCTGATTGGCTCACTAGTATAATCGCTCGTGTCGCCAAGAGTATTTCTGATTGGCTCACTAGTATAATCGCTCGTGTCGCCAAGGTTGTCTCTGATTGGCTCACTAGTATAATCGCTCAGAAGCGACCGAGTCACCTCACGTCAGCGACCGCGACCTAACCCAACCTCCATGCGAGAACGCAGTAACACATGAGAGTCGCGAGGTGGGGTGAGAACTGCTCTAGCTCACTAGCGTAATGAGAAACAGCGCTGCTAGTGACGGTGATATCGGCTAGAACTAATCCGCAATTGTTCACTTCCTCTGCTTTCAAAACAAATAGAACAGTTTTTACTTCCCGATGAATGTTTCGGCTACTTTTATAATAAAACTGAACCGAAAGTACCTACCTATAGTCGTGTACAGCGAAACTGCAACACTGTCGTTCCGTGTACTTAAACCACCATATATATAGCTCAATTGAATAATTTTTTGATGCATTCATCAACACAGACACTTGTTCGTGATATATATCATGAAATATACCACACACTCACTTATTCTGCGTGTGGTAGAGGTAGGTTCTACAATGAATCGATCCTCATCCGTAAACAAAATGATGTACCTTGTAAGCTAGACAAGACTTAACAATCTGCACTTTCTAGAATCGTGTTTCATCCATACAGTTGACACTTTTCATACAGATTCTATACAGTTCAAATCAGCTATAAATATATATATCATAACAATTTAGTTCAATTTAGCCTACCGTTTGAGACTGTACGGTTCAAATACGGTATATATATATATATATTTACAAATTAGTTCAATTTAACCTATCTTTTGAGACAGTATAGTTCAAATCAGCTATATATCGTTACAAAGTAGTTCAATAATGTATCATGTGTTTAGTTTTAATTCATTAATTCATTTAGGTATGTGTAAAGCGTAAGCTGTAATTTGAGAACTTTCAGGTGTAAAACTCACTAAAACGCTACCGTGTCACTTTACTGGCACTTCACTTCACTTTACTTTTAGTTTTTTTTTATCAAGCGTTCTACAGGTAAACATTAAAAAATAATATTTTAAAATGGTAATGCTTTATAGGAACCCATAAATAAATAAAATAACTGGCGCTCATCGCAAACCCGCTGCGCTGTAACGTTAAAAGTATATCCGCAATATTCTGCAACCATCTTCATATTTTCTAGTATCCGTATATGTCCACGAATATGCAAACGTGTTGCACGGTTTTGTGTGCACGATTGCAAATAAACAGCGCAAGAGTTTCTCGCGTATATAAATAAATGGCTATCTCTTAAATTGGACTCTTATAAGTCTAGGCTTCATTGAACATTTATGCTTACCTACCTACATGAAAACTGAAAAGATCCCCTCGGGTTATAACATGGAGGCAGACAGATAAATAAAGAGTGAACCATTGCAGTTTTCTGGCGTATATTCTCGTAGCCGTGTCGTGTAAGACATTTAACACTTAGACGAGCACATTCATAGGAATCCGTTCATTTGTAAACCATTTCGACGCAGGAAAAACTAGTTACTTTTCAATTAAAGCCTTATTTCGTCTGCTACCTTCTTGAGTAATTGAGAAAGTCGTATTGTTTGTTGCACGATGCGATGCTTCCCCGGTAATTAGTTGCACCTAATTAGTGCAGACGTGGTATGTAGGGTGCAAAGTGGGTTCATGTGCATTACATGGCAGCCAACATGGCGAGAAGGTAGAGCAAACCCACTCATACGTGATGTTGGATGTGACGTGTTGGGTGTGACACTTTGGCGCGGTGGTCGATGAGGTACTATTCGGATCAATGCATTTTTCGTAGATCAACAATTCGTTGTCGACATATGAAGGGAATTGTAAAGCGCTAAAAACTAATGTTTTATGTTGGATATCTTGAACGCTTCAATATATTGAACCGGGTTTTGGTTTTGTATGAGCTTAGCAATGAATTTAAAAACTTTCAGTTGTTGTAATTGTTACGATTGTATTTAATTAATTATAAATTATTGAATTTAGGGCCGGTCTTACAATCTCCTAATAGGAAAGTTATTTGTAGCAATTAAGCTATTTGAAGGATTTCAAGAGTTTTGATTGATCGTTGCCATGGAGACAACAAGCTATTCGACAAATAAGTAGTTCTTGGGACATTCTAAGACTGGACCTAAGAATCATAATATTTTAATGTTTTTAACTTCATTGTTTAGTTGATCAAAACCAAACATCTTTGTGGGAATAATTTTTCGTTCTCAAGATTTTTCGTTCTCAAGATATCAATACAATACGTTAATTTAGCGTGTGATTTAATATTGCGAACTACTCATTGCCGATCAGCCAATCCGGTCTATTGTTGCAGTGACGTCATTGGGACGCCATTATGACGTGATTATGACGTCATTGCCGCTCCGCTCGCGCGTGACCTGTCTGTCTTGAGATATCTCTGGATTACTGTCCTTGCACGTTCTCCTGTGAAGCTCACCACTCACATCAAAGAAACAACTAATTACAACATTACTTAACTTTGCTTATAGTAATCTTTTACGGGAGTGTCAAAATAATTATACGAAACAGTTTAATTTTGGGTAATTAGTTGAGGGAAATTTAATTGTCTTCTCTTGAAAGTCTTTGCATTAATTACATTTGATCACGAACGAAGAGTCAAAGTTTTGTGAGAGTAAAGATTCCGCATTGAAACATGACCGAAGAGTTTCTTCCTGTCTTGTGAGTGTAAGGCTCGAGATGTTACACGATGTAACGTCTATTGCTACACGATGCAGCTCTGTTCTATGCGTTCGAAACGTCGAGGATTTTAGTGAATTTTTTTCATCCAACTTTTTGAATTCAATGACAAAAGCACATCAAAAGCAGTCAGGATATAGTAAAACAGAAATAGAAATTTTGTTATTGATGTTTTTTGTTTTTAAATTCAAAACGTTGGATGAATAAAATTTGACTGGTAATACAATAATGAAGTATTGTTATTCTGTAACCATATTGTGTCGTTCGTAGTCAGTCAGTGTCAGTATAGTGTGTAGTTGTATAGTCAGTAACGGCAATATGTAGTATGCATTTTAATTTAAGGGTTTTATAAGCATTGATTAGATTTTTTTATAGAAAGAAATAATGAAACAAATTTTAGATCAGAAAGAATTTCACAGGCTCTATTCAGTGTAAACCATTCACAATATAAATAATGAAATTTTACTGAAAGGAAATTATATTGTATGGTTATTTGGAAGGGTGGCGTGTATTTAAGGGGGGGATGCATTTGCGCCCACAAGAAATATGTAATCAGTATTCAAGTACCACATCTTCACTCGTGCGTTTATCCCGACTGTACACAATGTTCTTGTCCGTGACTGTACCCACACAATTTCCGTGTATACGAGTACAATATTTTCACTCCTCGAGAATCGGTTGAAAATTAGCAGAACCAGAACCCGGACGAAACAAAGAGCATCCACAGTGTTGCCAGTTCAAGACGCGGCGTTGCCATTCTTCCGGCTCCGTCGTTTGGAATAACTAATCGAGATGCCATTCACATTCGTATGTACAAGACACATCAATGACACTGTTTCATTATGTTCGCATTAGGGTACAACTCGTGGACCTGTTAAGAGATTGACACTCCACGAGTTGTGTGGATCTATTGTTTTTATTCATCATTAAAAATAGATGCGAGTGTGTATAGATAGATAGGCAGATACTGTCTCTGCTCTTGAACCACGCATCGATACTATGCATCGTGATCCGTGTTATATCGCAATAGTAGACACTTTATTAAACAGAATGTAATAGTCACAAATTAAGGTTTCACAGGATGTTTTTTTTTCGCTCTCACTGAAGAACCTGACACGTCTGAATTATGTAGTGAAATATAAGCAGAATTTTTATTGCGTACATTTTTATTTAATAGTGCAGACATTTTTTTTCTATCATAAAAATTCAGATTTTGGCATTTTAAAAATTATCCGTTTTTTTTTTTACAAAGTGAGTGATATCTGTTTTTAAATTTGAATATGCTTTGCAAACTTTTAGATACATACATAATAATAAATACATAATAATGAATTCACAAACGACGACGTAAAAAATAAAAATGTATTATTCAAACTATGCATACAAAAAAAAGTGCATTAATTTTTTTGCGATGATTTTGAAGCAAATTTTAAGCGTTTGAAATCATGCTTTGCGCTTGTTCGGACGACACAGATCAGTCAACCGTGAATTAGGCCTACAATGTAATATTCTTGTCTAGTTGTTGTAAAAGATGGGCTAGTTGAGCATATGGCTCGATAGATATCTGCTCAATGCAGGAACAGTTTGATTTTCCCCCGTGAGCAGATGTCCGCTTGTCTGAGACCCCCTCTCCCCCCAAGGGGAGACCCTCTTTGTCTGGAAGACACAAAGACCCCTAGTTCGCTCTCACTAACTCCGGTATCGCGATCGAGCCCTAGAAAAACGATTATTTTGATTTTGTATGATTTGCTTCAATGAAAGCTTTTGAAAACTGATTCATTGAGCTCGGGAAGATTTTAACTTATTCAAAAACGTTCTAAGACAACTAACACCGGAGTTTCAAAATAGGTTTTTGTATTTACAATGATTTCATTGTTCAAATGCGTTAAAATCTAATTAATTTTCGGTAAAAATGATACTGCTAAAAAATGTTAAAAAGAAATGAATACATTTGAGTACGAAATTATTTTACCGATTTAGAAACGTTACAAACTAAGTAAATTAAAATGATTTTACTGTTCAAAAAAGTAAAATAAACTAAATTATTTTTGGTTATTATTATTATTTTGTTGCTCAAATAGTTATCTAATTTTGTTTAACATTATTTGTTCCTTCGGAAACATTCAAAACCTAATTAGTTATGCTTCTAACTGATTTTATTGCTGGTTAGCTGTAAAAATGTGTGTTTTTTGATGAGTTGGATCATTTCCTGACTATGCTAAGTGTAAACACCCCTTAATGTGAACGATGCCAAGTGTTAATGATACTAAGTGTAACTATGCCAAGTGTAAACGATGCTAATTGTGTAAAAACCCCTTAATGTGAACTATGTCAAGTGTTAACTATGCTAAGTGTAAACACCCCTTAATGTGAACTATGCCAAGTGTGAACTTGGCTAAGTGTAAACATCCCTTAATGTGAACGATGCCAAGTGTAAACGATGCTAAGTGTAAACACCCCTTAATTTGAACTATGCCAAGTGTTAACTATGCTAAGTGTAAACACCCCTTAATGTGAACTATGCCAAGTGTAAACGACGCTAAGTGTAAACACCCCTTAATGTGAACTATGCCAAGTGTAAGCGATGCTAAGTGTAAACACCCCTTAATGTGAACTATGCCAAGTGTGAACTTAGCTAAGTGTAAACACCCCTTAATGTGAACGATGCCAAGTGTAAACGATGCTAAGTGTAAACGATGCTGAGTGTAAACACCCCTTAATGTTAACTATGCCAAGTGTAAACTATGCTAAGTGTAAACACCCCTTAATGTGAACGATGCCAAGTGTTTGCTAAGTGTGAATGTCTGTCCACAGGGAGTTCTACTACATTCAGATGGAGAAGTATGCGCGCCAAGCGGTCAGCGAGGGAATCAAGAACGCCGAGGATCTTCATGTAGGAGCTGACTCGGAGATCTACAGAGTACTTAACCTTCACTACAACAGGAACAACCACATAGAGGTATGGGGACCTCAGGTGCGATATACACTCTCTACTCTATCACTGTCACTAGCAGCTTGATGTTGTCTGTCACTAGCTGTCTTAGAGGCAGGATCCATGTTGTCATTGTCACTAGCAGCTTGATGTTGTCACTGTCACTAGCTGTCTTAGAGGCAGGATCTATGTTGTCACTGTCACTAGCTGTCTTAGCAGACAGTCTTGATGTTGTCACTGTCACTAGATGTCTTAGAGGCAGGAACCATGTTGTCACTGTCACTAGCAGCTTGATGTTGTCTGTCACTAGCTGTCTTAGAGGCAGGACCTATGTTGTCACTGTCACTAGCTGTCTTAGAAGACAGAGTCGATGTTGTCACTGTCACTAGCTGTCTTAGAGACAGTCTTGGTTGTCACTATCACTAGCTGTCTTAGCAGAGAGGATGTTGTTACTGTCACTAGCTGTCTTAGCAGAGAGGATCTATGTTGTAACTGTCACTAGCTGTCTTAGAAGACAGTCTTGATGTTGTCACTGTCACTAGCTGTCTTAGCAGAGAGGATGTTGTTACTGTCACTAGCTGTCTTAGCAGACAGGATATATGTTGTCACTTTATGGCCGCCATCACTACCGTTGAAACTTTCCGGCATTTCTTGAAGGCCAAAGAATTGAAATAGAAAATGCTCTTGTCTTTTTTATACTTCTTATCATTTCATCGAAATCAAAAGTTTTAAAATAATCGTCAAAGTGTAACTTCAGTATGAATGAATGCATGCATCTTAGACGTTTGGCTGTAAGAACATTCATACAAGCTCCTGTTTACATTTTCGATATTTTCTTATTCAAAAAATTTTGCAGTTCTATACACGTTACTACAACCCACATTTTATTTATTTAAAATTAATTATTTTCAAATTTGGTGGAGGTGCCGGGTAGTTGGTGGAACTCTCGTGGTGACGTCACTCGTGGAAGGTTCGTGGGGTGACTGCGCGGTTGAGGCTCGGGGGAGGTTCACAGACCTTGAAGCCACACTAGTGTGATCAGAAGGCGGTGTATTTAGTGGGGGGCAGGGCAGATATATATATATAATAGGTTTGGAGGTCAATCTAACTAAACACGCTTCTTTGCCAGGGGGTGAATGGTGAATGCTAAAACTTCATACATTTCTACAACTAGATGGTTTTGTTATCAGGGTGTGCAATCATGTCTTGCACGCGCCCTCCTCGCAAGTTGGCGACCTGGGTTCAAATCCCAGTCTAGTAGGTCTATAACTCGTTCAATACACAAGTTTGACACTCGTAGTTTCTCAACACTTAGGGCGGAATCCACAGTCGAATTAGGTATGTGATGTGTTTATGGTTGCTATAGAGTTTGTTCTTCTTATGGAAAAAAACATATAATAAAACATTCCATAGCAACAAATCCTTGACACTTCACTGTGCATACGGCTTTTAACCTCAGCCTACCACTAGGCCTGAATTCATGTCTGGTTTTGAGCATAGGCCTAGATACACAAACCCAATTGTGACCTAAGATCCAGTGCAGTAGCTTGAACATGATAACGCAAATCGTGCCATAGATGGAAGGGTTGATAAACATTCCACATTACAATCATTGTATCAAACAGAGACGTAACGTGATAACATTGCCTAGACAAATATCAACTTGAACATTTTCGCTGTTTACACGATGACCTGTGGTTATTTTCACGGCACATTTCAGGGCCACTCTAAGTTTGTGTGAAAGGTTTCGAATTATCTTTATGACTGTACTTTTGCACGTGAGGTTACAACAGTAGTTTTTCTTTTTCACACATTAATAGCATGACTGCAGAATGTTGTACGTTATAGTAGGTCTGTTTGCATTGCACGGAAGTAAAGAGGAATAAATACATATTACACAATAACGCGTCGGTATAAAGGTATTCAATGTTCATAGTTTATCTATACTTGATCTCTCCCTTCACTTTGAATCATGTCAACTGCATTATTGCTTTAATGGATAATAAGAAATACTGTTTTTATTAGTTTCTCCGTAAATTATATTACTTGCAATGTCCTATATAATGCTGCATATGTTTACTGTTGTTTTTCGATTGGTAGCCTAATGGTGATGCATTCTTGTGAACACGTGATTTAACATCAATGTTTAACCTCGACAAGAAATGGGGTTAATCTTTGCATTATGTTCAGACATCTTGCGAAAGACATAACATCTATACCACAATGATTCACTTAGCCAGTGGCATTGCCAGGAATATATTTGAGGGGTGGGGAGGGGGGGGGGAATGATGATTACCACGAAATAAATGCTCCCCGCAATAGCACTTCAGACAATTCTATATACAGGTCTTTATGAGGTTTTAATATTGTTTAGAGGGGTAGATATTGTCTGCTTAATGGGGTAATTTCATGAATTGTATTAGGTTTTAGTGTACTATAAGCAACAATTACTGACTTCATTAATATAATATAGATCTAACAAATTAGGTTTATGAATGTTAATGCTGAGATTTCGGGGAAGGGTGGGGGGAGGGGGCTGTAGCCCCCACTATACGCCATTGTACTCAGCATATTTTGTGAGGAAATGTAGGCTATAAACAGGCTGGTAATTACTATGTCATTAAGGTTACTGGATACTCTTTCAGTGTTTGCCTAGCTTGATGTAGTGTTGCATCTTGACCAACTGCAACACCCACGCATGTTTGTACTCCAGCATGCTTGTCGCCATCCCCCGTGGTTCTAACCAGCACTTCGCTGTTGACAGGTGCCCTCAAACTTCCGGTTTGTCGTCGAGCAGACACTACGGGAGTTCTTCAAGGCAATCCAAGGCGGCAAGGACACAGAACAATCCTGGAAGAAGTCCATCTACAAGGTCATATCCCGTCTCGACGACTCGGTTCCTGAATACTTCAAATCTCCCAACTTCCTCGAACAACTCGAATAAGTCCGTCAATAAAAAGTGTGCAAAACATCAACAAAAACAACAACATCAACAACAACAAAAACAACAACAACATTGCTTGCATCTTTGTTTCGTTATGTTTGTTTTACTCCCGGTTGCTTCCAAATACATGTTTTGCCCCTGCCCTCATCATCTCCGACAAACCAAACCCACACCCGGCCACTACGCGGAGGGTCCTGTAAACTGCTTCATTAGCTCTGGTTAGGGATATTTAATATTGTCTTAAATTTGATAACACAGAGATTTGTGATTATGCATCATTCCAGAATTCTACAGTAATTGGCGACGCTCTCTGTCGCTGTTTAGGTGAGCGCGCGTTGCACCGCCATTGCATTGTACATAGAGGGGGGGTGCGCGCGCGTTGCGTCCTTGAAACAAACAGCCGCCCTTGAGGCCTAGTCAAGGCTGGGAGTAACTTGACACTTCCATGCCAGCTAACAAGGACGCACATGTACATAGTTGAACATTGTATTATTATTATTATTGATAATATTATTTATTTGATTGATTGATTGATTTGACCAAAGATACGAACTCGCCCACTCGCTGGGAAGCAAATTTGAGTTTGTTAAATCGTACTAGTCTGACCTATTGTGTCGAAAATATACGTTGCTAGTTCGCTTCGAACTTAGGTTTGTTTTGAAACTGAGCTAAAAACAAATCATATTTTGTACAAAGCTATTGTTAACAATATTATTATTATTATTATCATTATTATTAATTATTATTATGAATTATTTTCTTGGTATTCTTACCGAGTGCACCATCTCGCACGATCCCGTAGTTCGAGTTACTGGACAAGGCTAGTCGCGACTTCTCGCGGTCCGGCCCGACTTCCCATCCGGTGAATCTCCCTAGTCACTTCCCACCAGTCACAAGTACACACTTAGCAACTAAGAACAAACACTTAATATGTACACTCAAGAGTGGTGATTGAAATAAACGTGTATACAAGACGTTCATAACATGCCTTTTGATGTTGAAACGACTATGTAACTGATTTTGTGATATAAACTTGATTGAATTTTACACTAAAAAAAAATTGAAATTTTGATAATTACTTTTGGATGAACAAAAAAGAGACAAAACAAAAACGTTGAAAAAAGACAATTGACGAAAAGTTTTTTTTTCTCTCTCCAAAATTTCAATGTGTTTCTCGCGACGCACGCGCGCGTGGACGGACCAATGAACGTGAAGAACGCTAGTTTGCTAGCACGTGTGTGTTCGCGGACTCTCTGAACTGAGCGTCAGCTGGCTGGGTACAGGCAGACAGACAGACAGAGGAACACAGTTTACAGTGAGCGATCCCTCCGCACTCAGGCACGCAGCCCACCCCTACCGAAGACACCGACCAGCTTCATCCAGACGCGCTGAAGAGTCACACTACTTAGGAACTAAATTATATATATATATAATAATATATTAAGAATAATAAAAATATGAGGTACTAGATGTGGAGATGACGATTCTGGTGACAAACACAAGAGATGATAAGATGAAGCAAAAACCAAAGTGTCCTTTGAATACCCGACTAGTCGAGTCGTTTAGTCGACTCGACAGTATAATCTAGTCAACAGCAAGCTGAGCAGTCTTTCGTTCCACCACACTTGACTTATCAGTCAGAACTCTGGCTTTTGTTTCTACGCACGCATGCGCAGATGTGACGCGCGCAATCAGGCATGTTGCCCACGCCTACTCAAAGGCTACCATTACCTATTAACGTTGCCAGTACAAATTGCTGGATTTAGGTTTTGTTTACTTATGCTCTCCATAGCACTGACATTGTTGATTCCTATGTGATTGTTGGTCCCCGTAGTTCTACCCGTGATTGTTGTAGCATTCAAAGCCCCTAATTAAGACGGCGGAGGCGGTTGTGAGGATGTTTTACGTTGATATCTCCTCGTTCCGTTCACTTTATGACAAACCATTTGAACATTCTCTGGCTATATTATAATAATATTATCAAGATTTCATTTTGTGCGGCTGATTTTTGTTTACGAATCACACGGGACTCGTCCCAGAAGCTGTTTTTATTTTTAAGGGTGCTGTTATTTTGGACTACCCTCTCCAATCCTCAATCCAACGTAGATAACGAAAAAAATGTAGTAAAATCAGATTTGGAATTCCCAAGTTTCATTGAGTTTAAATCGAATTGTATGTCCCAGTTAAAAAAAAGGTCTTGGAAATGTTTAGGGTCCCCCTTTAAAGAACCTTATCACAAAAAAGTACAAGCTTATTTGAAAGCACCTTTGCGCCTTATCTTTATGAAAAAAATTGAGCAAAATAAAAATTGTGTGTAATTTTTACCAAAATCTGCCTTACATTCTATTTTCTTAAATAAAAAAAAAAATACCTAGTGTAATGATTTGCTTTAGAGAAAAGCATTCTCTCGTGTTTGGGTATTTGTTTTGTAGTGATTGTATCATCTCTCTCTCCAAGAGCAACTGCCCCCACCCCCGTACCCCCTAGGGGCAATTGCTTCCCATCATTACCGTTTTATCGTCGTTACTCATACCAATCTTCTAGTCCATATTGCAAGATAGTCATCATTCTCTTTGAGTGTCAGATGTAGTATATGTACAACTGTTGCTGATATAGCCATTACGCGTTATGGGAGCAAACCTTCAATATAATCACTATTGTTTGAGGCCATTCACTTAATCTCACACGTTGTATAGTATTGTGTTTTGATGCGCTATCGTTTAAGACATGTGTGACGTCATAGCGGCGACAGTGGCGCTGTCGTCCCGACCGGAGGTGAGCGGTGGAACTAGCGTCGAGTGTTCTCAATTATAAATAAGCCACTTTTGAACTAACCACACAGTTACAGCTCTTACAATAGTCTGGAGGCAAACTCAAACTCTTCGGAAATATATATTCAATCACAGGATTACTGCAATATTCAACTAAAGGCATTCCACTCATCAAAAAAAGACACAAAGGGCCGTCCTCGTCCGATCAAAAGTGCCTTCGAAAATGTTAATTTTTTAGATAAAAAAATACTAAAAAAGGGCCCTAAATAGACCACTCGCCCCACCAAAACACTCGGCGACACTTCCGACCGCTTGCCTCTCTATTATATCTCGTTTTTGAAGGTCCCAGAACGCAATTCTCATGTTTATTATGAATTGTTAAGCTGAATTCAACAGTTCTGTTTACTGGTATTATTAATATAACACAGAATAAGCTACCACAGTAATTATAATTTATTGTTTCATTATTAACTAAACAATATTGTATTTACTGAGGTCCGAAGTTCCGAGCATGTATGGAACTGTCTATATATCCATGGTATAGTATTACACTAGTTTGTAGGCAATACAATGATTATAATGATAATATTGAAATCTATGGTTTTATTTTCTACAATATCCCAAGGTCACTGATCCACTGATGTTGTTAACAATCAAACTACGAACTAACCGTCATCTGGGTTAGTTCCCGTGTCACCTGGTATTTCTGTCTTCCCTCTCCACAGACAAGTTGAGACGTCACCAACGCGTTTACGTTCTAATGCCGGTTTACAGGAGAGATCCCTGCTGCGCGTGGTATAATATAATTGTCCAAAGACTGGCTTGCGGATGCTTTCGTCACAGGCGAGGGGCTCGTAGCCAATCAGCCATCGGTGTTTGCGCGGGCTTGTCTCGGGCGATTCCCTGATTGACTACGAGTGCCTAGCCTGTAACGAAAACATGTGTATAAGGTAGTCATGGAACAAGTATAGTACAGTTGACGCGAGGTTGCAAGGGACCAACTTTACATGTAAACATGTTGGCTGATGCGCTCGGCTTGTCCAGATGACAATGAATAAATAACTATTCTTTAGCAACGAGTCATTTAAATAATATCTAGAACCAACTCCATTCGTCAACATTCCAAACAGATACAAAACAAACAAACATGAAACTAAGCAAAGATCAGATCACTTCTATCAAAACTACCATCCAAGCATTGAAACAAATGTATTGTACATAAAATGATGTATTTTAAAAATATTGGTGCTGACTTTGTATTAAAAAAAAAAAAAATGGAAATCGTATCGTAGAATGGAAATCGTATTCGTCGCAATAAAGACGAGTTGACAGTACAAAAGAAAGACAGGTGTGCTGGGGTTGAATTGGCCTAAGTGATTCTGAGAAAATCGTTTTGAAAGAACGAAACTTTTCAAAGACGATAAATTATTTAGATTGTTAAGTATAATAATATATCTGAGAAAAACAAATTTGTATTATTTTATAAGATTTTGGAATTTTGTACCAAAATGTAAGATGTTATGATGTAAATTTCTTTTGGGTGGTGTTGACACAACTTCAACCCAGCACACATGTAAATATAAATTTATAAAGAGAAATCATAAATTTAGGGAAATGACTCTGAAAATGTCAATAACAGTTATTTGAAATTTTGTTCCATTCCAGACATGCCCACATACATCAAGTGATTGCTCTATCACGTATAGACCATACATCACGTGAATTCTCTATCACGTATAGTCAAATTACATTAAGTGATTGCTCTATCACGTATAGACCATACATCACGTAATTGCTCTATCACGTATATCATACATCACGTGATTGTTCTATCATGTATAGACAAAAGTGATTGCTCTATCACGTATAGACAATACACCAAGTGATTGCTATATCATGTATAGACCATACATCACGTGATTGCTCTATCGCCTATAGACAATAAACCACAAGTCATTGCTCTATCACGTATAGACAATACATCAAATGATTGCTCTATCTTGTATAGACAATACATCAAGTGATTGCTCTATCCCGAATAGACAATACATCAAGTGATCGCTCTATCACGTATAGACCATACATCACGTAATTGCTCTGTCACGTATAGACAATACATCAAGTGATTGCTCTATCATGTATAGACAATACACCAAGTACTTGCTCTATCACGTATAGACAATACATCAAGTGATTGCTCTGTCATGTATAGAACATCAATTACGTGATTGCTCTATCATGTATAGACAATACATAAAGTGATTGCTCTATCACGTATAGACCATACATCACGTGATTGCTCTATCACGTATAGACAATACATCAAGTGATTGGGAGGCTGTTTTTATTTACGTTCATCTTGTGCTTGTTATTTCGTGTGTTGTAAGAAAAGAAAAGGGTTGACGCACATAATAAAAATACAAAAAAGGAAATTTGCTTTCTTTCATAAACAGCGTATAAAGTTTGTCCATAATACATGTTGTTATAGCCTCAATCTATTGTTCAATGTATACTAAACTAAACTAAACTAAACTAAACTAGGTTAATGCAAACATCAATTTCCATGTAATAAACGTTTTTTGAAACTTTGTGTTCGTCTTCAAAGCATAACGTGAGATTTGTTATAACACGATGTTTTTATTGATGAATCAATAATAAAGCTATGAATTTAAACATTTTTATTCTTTTACAGAAACCACCATCAACCACAATATAAGCTGTATTAGCAATAATTAGTTATTAATTAATTAGAGTCGCAAGCAGTTTAAATTTAAACCACATTTTCTAGAAAATTTAATTTATCCTTCTAAAAACTCCACTGGGATTGGTTTTGATAGGATAGTTGTGCAAGAAAATACCCTGAAACGTGCAATCACAAGTATATTATAGCCTTAATATTTTTTAAGTATTAAAAGTATAGGCCTATTGTATAAAAGTATAATCGAAAGTAGGCCTATATTCATATATTTATGAAAGTCCCTGATAAGTATTTAGCACTTTTCATAGTTGAATTCAAGTGACTTTGCTTGCTGACTAAAATATATCACCTGCAACGGCAAATGTGTCAAGGAACATTAGTATGTGCAAAGTATATTTATATGGGATGATACGCTCTGTAACATTTTATCTTTATAAAATACACTTTTCTGTCAAATAAGACGCCTGAAATTGGATGCAGCTCCAAAATTTTTTTAAGGGGTTAACATGACTTTTGAATACGTAAAAAACGGCAACGTTTAATGTCTCGAAAAAAAGTTGAATTAAATCACTGTCTTGAATGTTTGCACGACCTCTGTCGCTTCAAATAAAAAACGCACTTGCATAACTACAGTTCGTTTATTTCGCAGTTGGACAGGCCCGAGGGCATGAGGCTCGGGTAGCGTTTGTACCAGCCTCTGACCAAAGTACGGGTTTCCCTCCCTCTCGCCTCGACCGTAATTACCCTCGATCGACGAGCCAGGATGACCTGTCACAACAAAAGTCATCTTATAGGAAAATCACTTTTTTAGGAACTATACGTATATTTCATGATCGCGTTAAACAGCGTTAAACAGCTTGAAATTATGTAGGCCTACTCAGGTTTTTTTTATTTGTCTTTCTATGACGAAAACAACCGGACTTAAAACATTAATGTAGCAATATAACCAAATAATATTATAGTCTTACAAAGAAAATCAGAGTATGAAAGTCACAAAGTCAAACAATATCCAAAGTAATTATCAATTTTATTACACTGATTATTATTATACTGATCAGTTTTATTGTACTAGATTATTGCCTTACGCATAAAATATAAATGCAATTTTAAAAATGTAGTAGTGTAATTTGAAGCCGTTTTATGAAAGAAAACCCACATTTTCTTATACGTTGGCACTAATTCTCAAAAGTGATTGTAATTAAAATGAAAGATATTGTTTTTAGAGCAGCGGGTCCTCTGATTGTCTTTGTAAGACTACTGTTTCCTCTAATACACGAAAAAACATTATTTATCTACTAAAATTAATTCATTAGTAGTGGTAGTATAATTTGAAGCCGTTTTATGAAAGAAAACCCACATTTTCTTATACGTTGGCATTAATTCTCAAAACTGATTGTAATTAAAATGAAAGATATTTTTTTAGAGCAGCGGGTCCTCTGATTGTCTTTGTAAGACTACTGTTTCCTCTAATACACGAAAAAACATTATTTATCTACTAAAATTAATTCATTAGTAGGCCTAAGTATGGTTGTATCCATCATAAAAAGACAAATAAAAAGCAACTGATTTTGTAATTTCCAGCTCTTTATAGCGCAATGTAGAAATATCCATATAATTCAGAAAAAAGTGTTTTTCTAAATTCTATATGAAATTTGTTGTGACAGGTCATCAGGATTAATAAGTAAGATTATGAACAGCTCGCCGATCAAAGGTATTTGCGGTCGATGGGTCGAGGGAAGGAATGTCGGAAGGTTTTCCAAACGATCCAACTTTCAGACCTCGAAAATATCTGTGTGTCCAACTGGGGGTTGTATCTACTGTAAAAGGGATGGGCATCCATTCCAAATATGGATATCGATAATCGAAGGACAATTATCGTTATCGATCGATAATATCGAAAAAAAAATTAAATTCAAATTTCCAAAGTTAGATTTAAGCAAAAATTCTTAATTCCATTTAAAAATGTGGTTTTTCTTTAAATATTTGCAAGAGGGATCTTTTATAGGCCTAATACGCAAAATCTCAACAAACGTTATTCTGGCTACTAAAGGTCTGAGACCTTTCACCCTTCACCTTTCACTCTCAATGATTCTCAAATTTCGATACTTTCAATACTTAAATTAATATCGATAACGTAAATATTTTCGAATATCGAATATCGACCGATAAAATCGATATTTTTGCCCATCCCTAATAACTATCCTAAGAGAATATATACTGTAATAATATGACCAGTATCTTAGTAGCCTACTTGGTGATAGTTATTAGGAGGACCAGATTAGACAGGAATTTAGACAAAGGAGAAGAGAAAGAAAGATAAGACTGTGGAAGAGAGACCACCTGGTTTATAGGTCTCCCAGATATTTCTAGATAAAATTTCGGGTGCTTAGGGTTAGTCAGATGAAAAACTAAAAAACTATCATTTGTATAGGTCCACCCTCAAATATGGAAAACATGACGAAAAGATGCCATACTTTAAAAGCAGGCGGTTGAAAAATTAAGGAAAACGCGATTTTTTGGCTTGTTGCTACCAAGTAGCACCTAGCAACTCTTCTCATGGTAATTCCCATATGAAAAAAATGTTGCCTCGAGATAGTAAAACCACCGCTAAAATAGGGCACTTATCAAAAATCGATCAGGAGGTTTAATGTGCATCGTTTCCCTACCGATAACATGCTTCTTAGTACGAACGTGTACTTCTACTAAATGCCCTCCAATTAATTTTCTTGTGACTTGATGTGAAGAAAAGTTGCAATCTGTTTTGAGCGGTACTGTCCGCAGTCGCCGAGTGTTTCGCGGAGCGCTGGCTGGACTCGTATTACACAATGAGTGCTCTGTCTATCAGGCAGGCGTTAGCGACCTCAGAACCGATACAGCTGTACTACACTTTAGAAGAAAAATGCAGCAGAGCTTGCGAAGTGAATCTTATAGAATCGCTAAATGTTCACTATTTTTTTTCTTGCATTGAAGCAACCTATATCAGTTTTATTTTACACATAACTGAATTTCATGCACTTATGACTCATTGGTGATTTTTTAGTTTATCACCTGACTAATCCTTTAAATTGTCATAGGCCTATTGTCATATGCAATTGACTTACAATTACCGATTTATTCATAGCAATACTTAACAATTGTCAGCCATTTTGATCTTGCTATCATAGAAAAAAGCAGAGTTGGGGACGCTACTTTTAAAAAGTAGCATGCTCTCGCTACAGCTACTTCCTTAAAAAAAGTAGCTTCGCTACTTTTTCGCTACTCTTTTTAAAATGTAGCGACGCTTTATATCCGCTACACAAAAAATGTAGCGCGCTTTTTTTCCGCTACATGCGTTATTTACATCTTTTTACAAAAAGTTTCAAGGGTTTCCCCGTGATACTTACTGGTATAAATCTGTCGCTGCTCCGCTGAGTGTGCTGGGATTGTATGAGCTGCGGTTGTGGGCGGGGGAGGGGGTTTAGGTTAGGGGGAGTGGCTGTCACACTTCCCAATCAGTCAATCACACGTGTTTTCAAAGTATCATTCTTCACCAACCCATCAACCACCCATCCATAAATTACACGAATTGATTATTTGAGGTTCGTTTCGTAAAGAAGCGGCCGATCGGACACTGGCCTGGCTTCACGAACAAAACGCCCGCCCATCCCAGCCCAGCGGGCAGCGGTCGTGACCACTCGTGCATGTGCGACCGGAAGAAAACCGATCGCGTTAATATATATATATAATAATATATAATTCAAACAAGTCGCAATCCCACCAAACAAACAGAAAAATCGGGAAACAGCTACTAAACGATGTCGACCTCACTCGAGCTCACACCAGAAAACAACTGTAGTAGCCAGCCTCAACCTGTTCTAAGCCGGACACACAGCAGGGGTGAATGAATGAACTGCGTCGAAGGGTTGGTGGGGGTGGCGAGGGATTATAGGGCAAACACCTTCCGAAATTCTTTGCTCGAAAATCAACCGTTATTTTGCAGCGTCGACTTGCGACTTTCCGTGCGTGGCGGGAAAATTAAACAACGTGAACTTCGTTGAAAGTAGCGTTAAATATTGCGCTACTTTTCTCGCTACAGCTACAAAATTTGTAGCATGCTATCGCTACATTTTGCTATTTGAATAATGTAGCGCGCTACCGATTACGCTACAGATAAAAGTAGCATGCTACAAGTAGCGCGCTACTTGTAGCGCGCTACTCCCCAACTCTGGAAAAAAGTAACCCAACATGCTAGCAACCCAACTCAAACTCAATAGCCGCAACTTGCTTATGGTTCAACCACGTAGTCATTATGATGCTATCAGGGAGCTAGATTAGTGAAATTATATATTTTTTTTTTATATCTGCTCCCTGTGTCCAACAATGAAGTCGGGTAGGGGATAGGATATTAATCCCATCATATTCTGACCCCTAGGTACATCGAAGCCGGCTGGCCATGCCTGACGCTTCCGTCATGTTAAATTATTGTCTTATGAAAGGTATAGAAAGAGAAGTTTAATGTTGATTCACGTAAGTGAGAAATGTAAATACTCAGAGCTAGATATTATGTTTAGCAACTTTTATCATGCTCATATTCGATGGTAACGGCGCAGCTGGCCGAGGTCGATTAGGCTTTGATCTAGTAAACCGCTGTCTCTGCGTTCCAGGTACGAATCCTGGCTTGGGCATGGATGTCATGTGGCGTTTTTTCATTCACCCACTTATCGTCTCGATTAGCCTCGTTGCAAAAATATGGGAGGTAAAACCCCAACTATCATGTTTGATGGTAATGGTTATCACTTGTTGAAGTGTAGATTCAAGATTGTTATTGTTCATGAAATAGTTTGGCCAGAGCTATTAGAGAGGTTTCTGTTAGTTGCAGTGTTGGGGGTGAAAATGAACTTAGTTCTGTCCTTAGATTGGATCGTTCCCTCCTATCTTGAGAGTTTAGAGTTACTTGTTGGCTACAATATTCAAGAAAGTGTGTCATACAGTCAGTGGCGTACGCAGGAATATATTTCGGGGGAAGCTGCCCAGAGTAGAACATAACTGTAAAGAGGTGCTCAACAAACAACACAATGGAGGGTGGGGGGGGGGGAAGTCCCCCACAATAGCGCCGCAGGTAATTTTTTTCTAAATCCGTATTTTTGGAGTGGTTTTAATGTGTTTTAGAAGAAGGTAAGTTGTTTTGCTGAACGGAATACGGATTACAACGGCGCCAAATACGATTTCAAAATAATTTCAACAATTAATGTTATAGACAATTATTATTTTGTTACAACTTACAATTTCACCTATACAGGAGTGGTTCCCGACTAAACAAATCGAGAAATTAATACTTAAATCTATTTAATTTTTAGAGTAAATTTAGATGATTCGCATAGTATAATTAAAGCTGGGATTTCGGAGGGGGGTTTCAGCCCCTCCCCCTGGATACGCCACTGCATACAGTTTTCTTTCTCTCGTTCCATGCTGCACTAATTCTGTGAGTAGTCTGAAATCTATTTAAAGAAGTAAATGAGTAACTTAGTGAATAAGCCGATGTAGTGGCCGTGGTCGATTAGGCGTTGGTCTAGTAAACCACGTTCCTGAGTTCCAGGTTTGCATCCTGACCTGGGCATATGGATGTCATGTGGCGTTTTATAATTTTCATATTCACCAATTCATCGTCTCGATTAAAATATGAGACGTAATACTCAAAATCATCATTGTGTACATAATAATGTTCAAACTTTAGTTTGAACATCGTCTAGTTCCTTTTTTCACATATTCAAACTTATTCATTTCTAGCATCAAACAATTTTCAAGAAACTCTTTTTAAAACAATCAATGATGACAAGAAATACAATTTGTTTCACATGAACTGAACGTATTTGTGTAACAGCTGTAGTTCCTTTTCAATTAAGCCTAGGCAGGCAATAATTTATTTCTTTTATCTATGGGGAATTGCAACGTCACATACACTTTAATCATAGATTTTTAACTAAAGTCTCAAATGTGTTTGCAAACTGTGTTTAGCTTGCCAGTATGGCAGCTGCTCCTGCTGGTTCGTTCTGTGTGGCAAGTCCATCCCCTAAACAAGGGAGGTTTCTACCTAGGTCACAGTTGGCCACGACCGCCAACTGATTTATACAGTAGTAGCCTCTACGCGCCCAAAGATTTGTACTGAGTACAGCTGAAGTAGGCCTACACGTGTATTTCATTGCTGCTTTCAATACTTTGCACTTGGTGTTATTTGATTAATTTTGAACTCTTCTGGTACGGATTTTAAATATTCAGTGTACATGAAAATGTGTAACTGGAAAATGTTCTGTGATATTTTTGTAAGTAATATTAATATTTCTTTTTCAATATTTTGGAAAGTTTTGTTAAATTTTGGAATGCTATGAATAAGAAATTTTCAGTGTGAAATGTGTTTGATAAAAATGATGTAAAATCCCTTGTTTACCCCTCTCGGTTACATTTTATTTCCCTATTTTTAAATCTCAAATGAAACCAAAGTTTAAAAAAATCAAATTTCCGGTATATTTCAATAAACGTCCCGATTTTACCTTTTTTTACGCTTAACTATTTTATATTCTCAATCAAATTTTTCTCCCACATCGTAATTACTTAGGTAAAGAATTGTGGTGGCTGTGAGACCAAGTAGTACTATCCGTAGAAATGGGTTATCTTGATCACTGACCACTGTGCCGGAAATAGTTAATTGTTGTTGTGGTATACATATTTGAACCAAAAGTACAGTAGTGGGCCAACCAAGAGACCACATACCTGTAACTCCTTAATGAGGAGTGGGAAGAATCTTCCTGTGTTGTCGCCATGTAAGGGAAATCTATTTGCTTACTTTTTTTTTACGGTGCTAGAGTTTCAGTGGCGAAGAAACATAATGTTGAGCATCACCTCCAGACTTATCACACACCTCATGTAAAAAAACTGTGATCACAGCAGCTAAGGGACAATATGATAGATATTGAATGCAATCATACACTGGATTTTATTTAATTTAAGTAATAACTTAAGCGTGTCTCTACTGGTTGACCAGATCCAGCATGATGGCATAATAGCCAAATGTGGGCATTCGAGAAGAAGAAGAAGAAGTAATAACTTAACATGCAAACCAACTTGATTTGCATACATAATTTAGGTTGTTTTGCGTATTTTTGGTCAATACATTGAATTGAGCTGACAATGAAAAATGCCTTGCTATGTAATTGGTTGGTGCCTGCCATTGCCTTCTGAACTGTCAGTTATAGGGCACACAAAGGTTGCCGCCCCTGTGGTACTTAAGGTAATACCGGTACCAGTGATTAGCATGTTTTAAGGTATGAAACTTTGTGTGCAGATCCAAACATATGTTTGACTCAATTATATTCCTTGAGATTATTAGAATGTTTGTTACTTTACTTGGCAGTTTGTTCAATTATTTGTCACCAATATTTTGATATGGTGGGCAACACTTATTTACAAGAAAAGAACACGTCTTTAAAAAAAAGTAAATATGTATATAGTATTTCAATTTGCAAGGACGACCATATTTAATTTTTACATTTGGATAACACTGATAAATGGTGATCGGGCACATAATAAAAATAAGAACTGATATAATAATTTGTCTAGAATTTATTAGAAATATATAACGCCAAGAGGAATTACATGAGTAGAAGGTAGTTTACATGAGTCGAGTGGCCGGTACCGTATGTGGGTTAGTCAGTCAGGGTTGTTAGTGCCGATACAACATTGCCGTGGTGCTCTCGTAATCGGTGCTCCGCTAACGTCCTCGAGATCTCCATTTCCTGCACCATAAGATCCACGTCCTCCTTCTTGATGGACACCTGCACACGACAAAACACAACATTAGGCTAGTGCAGGGTTGCCACTTTCAAGGATTTTATCCTTTTCTCAGGATTTTTAGAGTGTCTCAAGGATAACAGGATTTTGGGCAAAATCTTAGGATTTTCTACTGTCTTTAAAAAATACATTAAATTAATACATTTTTAAAAATTCAGCTAAAAAAGCAATATAGACAGTAAAAGAACATCAGGTACTAGTAAAAATAAACATAAGTGACTGACTGCATAACATTTCCTGCAAGTGGTAGTTATGGTGTGTAAAAGTAAAACGTTAAAATATATTCGAAGAAAATTCCGATTCTTATGCGTTTCTGCACGTAATGTTGACTAGATTCTTGAAAATCAGGCTGGCATAACATATTTTGGCATGAAACCTGAAAATTTGTAGCATTCCTTTGCAGTTATAATATGCTTATGGTGCTGAATATAACTGTTTTCAAGGATTTCTCAGGATTTTTTTAGTTTTTTTCAAGGATAAAAAAATTGACTTGGTGGCAACCCTGGGCTAGTGGTTTTATTATCAATACCAACGAATACGATAAACAAATAGAACTGAGAGGGAAGACGATTCCTTTTATTTAATCAGCAATCACGTAGGGCTGAGTCGTGTAAACGTTTAAACGTGTAAACGCCCGCGCGAAAATATACGTGTACAAACATTTATCCACGTTTAACTGTGTCTTTTCCCTGCCTAACCAATCCACCTCCCCCACAACCCCACTCCAAAACCCAATTAACAGATTTTTCCGATGTCACAGCTCTTTGACGAGCCGATAAGGCATAGCTTAGTGTGTGGAGTCAAAATGACTGTGGACAGTTGGACACAAAGGAGGGGAATATAATCAACAATGAATATTATAATAAATCAACCGTGTTATTTCGTTGAACATATTTTTTCGCGAACAGTACAACTCATTTTTTTGTTATCATTTTGTGAACAGAAGGGGTGTTATGTAAACAATCCAACCGATGAAAGAGCGATTGAAAGAGCGCGTAACACCGAGTTCTAAATTGGTTCTCGAGACACGTAACGACACGAATATGTCAACGTGGTGGGCATAAGAGAAGAAGACTCTGAGCTCAGCGATCGAACAAAGCCGGCGCAACGTTTAATGTGTGCGTGCGTGTACACTTGCATGGACGTGTGTAGGCTATGGGGAGGCGTACAACAAACGACTACACTGCAGTGCTGCGTGCGTTCCGGCCACTGATCTCCGCCGGCTAGAATGAACCGAAACCCCATCGAGGAGGCTGTGCACTACTTATTATTGTAAAATTATCCAAAGATTCCAAAGAAGTCAAATAGTTTGGCAATGATTAAAGAATTCTTCTTGAAAATTGTGTGTATCCAATATTCAGTGACCGTTGGCCAGATCACTCGCAACGCTCTCTGTGCACTTGTTACTAGGGATGGGCAAATACGTTTAATAGCCTAAACGTTTAACCGTAAACGTTTAAAGGTTTTATTCGCTCTATCCCCTGCCACGAGATGAATAAAATTACCTTTGCAGTAAATTACCGAAAAGTTCCGAAACATTGGGTAAAATTACAATTTGTAGCTAGAAAAACTATACTAGTTTATAATATTATATAACATGGCTGATATTTTGGGCAGCTATTTGATTTACTGGGTTGTGACTGTTTGGAGAACGAAGACCAACAGCTTCCCTAAAACGTGATGGGTGACCGCATGATAAGTACAGTAGCATTACACATGATATGAACATACATCAGAATATACATCATATGAAATGTAACAAATGTCAAACTCGAAACGTTTACATTCAATCGACTATTGGCGACTTAGTGATGCACCTCTACACTATTTACACTTACAATAGGCGAACAAAGCCAGCGGCCCAGCGCAACGTTTAATTGTTTTGGAAATTATGTGTGTACGTGTACACTTGCACGAACGTGTGTAGGCTATGGGGAGGCGTACAACAAACGACTACACTGCAGTGCTGCGAGCGTTCCGGCACTGATCTCCGCCGGCTGAAATTAACCAAAACCCTATCGAAGAGGCTGTGCACTACTTATTATTGTAAAATTATACAAAGATTCCAAAGACATCAAATAGTCAAATAGCACGGTGGGAAAGACAAGAAGAGACAGAATTAGAAACACAAACATTAGAGAAATGCTTGGTGTGGAGAAGCTAGGGGACAGAATGGGAAGGACAAGGCTGAGATGGTTTGGACACATGAAAAGGATGACGGAAGAGAGGATGCCCAGGAGAATATATGAACACAGGATCGAAGGAAGAAGAAGACGGAAAAGACCAAGGAAGAGATGGGAGGAAAAGATTGCTGAAGACCTGTACAGAAGAGAGGAGAGAACTGGGAGCAAGTAGGCCTAGAGGAAGCACGATTGTGGGAAGATAGGAAGAGGTGGAAAAATTTGGTCGTGAAACCCAAGCTGACTCTGCCAGAAGCACGAAACGGCGATGGATAATGATGATGATGATGAAAGAATTCTTGTTGAAAATTGTGTATATCCAATATTCAGTGACCGTTGGCCGGATCGCTCGCAACGCTCTCTGTGCACTTTTCACGCCTCCCCGTATGACGGGCTCACCTTGAGCAGCTCCCTCTCCTTGGCCATCTTCTCCGCCGCCTCCTTGTTACGCCGGTCTCCGATGATGGTCATCGCGCCAGACAGGTCGGCCGAGAAGATCTCCTTCTCCTCCGCGTAGTCCGTCACCCTCTCGAGATCGGCCGCCTGGCTGTCGTACTTGGCCACCTTCTTCTGGGCGATCTCCTGCGTACACACCGGGCTACGTTAGGCGCGTTCTCTTCCCAAGCACTCCATATTTTAAAAAATTATGGTTTTTGTTTAGTTAAAACAGATTTTTGTTTTTCTTTACATTTAAATCACACTTAAGGTGAATCTACCCCCAATTTATTTTATTTTTTTAAATATGCATAAAGACAACATATGGGTTAGTATATGAAATACGCTCATTTGAGAATATCAAAACTAATTTTCAAGCCCATTTTGGAGGAGCGGTATGGTATTTACAACGGGTTTTATGAAAAATACGGCATACAAATACGTTTAAACCACATACGCGTTTGGTATGCGATTTTTTGTTTACACCTTACCCTCACTATTGGCTATGAGGATTTACTGTTTTGAAATAAGTGTTTTCAATATTTGGTTTTCTACGATTTATTTTGTTCTCCGGTACGGAAATTGTATTTGTACCGGCGAGCAAAATAAATCGTAGTAAACCAAATATTGAAAACACTTATTTCAAAACACTAAATCCTCATAGCTAATAGTGAGGGTAAGTTGTAAACAAAAAATCGCATACTAAACGCGCATGTGGTTTAAACGTAGTTGTTAGCCGTATTATTCGTCATAAAACCCGTTGTAAATACCATACGGCTCCTCCAAAATGGGCTTGAAAATTAGTTTTGACCTTCTCAAATGAGCGTCTTTAATATACTAACTCCATATATGTGTTCTTTATGCATATTAAAAAAAAAAAAATATGGGGGTAGATTCACCTTTAAGTTGATTTGATTTTTTTTATTCTATGCTTATAACAACTACGTCTACTCTGGTACGCGTAATATGAGACCCAGTTAATTTGTTTTTCACTGCGACTTATAAATCTACTCTATCAGGTAAGCTGTCATCTTTCTGTATCTTTTCCCTCTCTTGAATATGTTTGCCCATGTTCTTGGTTCAAATTAAAATACGAACTATTCAATTTAATATTCGCTCTAGCTCAAGAACGAATTGTCATGAGGTCATTATCTAACATGGCGGCAACAAGGGATACTTTTGGTTGTCCGTTTACAAACAATTGCAATATCGGCCAATCCGCAGAAAGCTAGACGATGCGCACGCTACGTTAGTACTCCTTGTCTGTAGGGACAAGTTTTCCCGTTAGGAAGCGTACCTAAGCTCTGCGATTGCGAATAGGCCTATCCCGCCTATATAATATGCAAAATTTTGTACCCTAGGTAATACAAGTGATTGGGGGGCATGTGACTGTGTGCTCTTAGTAGGATGAGCCGCGACTGTGAGATAGTCTTGAGAACTGCTTTATCAACATAAGACACACCTGTTGGTCATCGTCAGGATCCACCAAATCTCCGTTCGCTTCGTTGTCGGCCATATTCTGCTGGGACAAAGGAAAGCATTGAGTGACATTAGAGTGAATACATTTATAATAAGTTTCTCAGAAACTCCAATGGATAAGTAGCAAATACACTCAAGGACAAACAAGGTCCAGACTTCGACAGACATCAGTAAGTTTTATTATTTATTTAAACTAGAGCTACCAATAAACCTCTCCAGTACATAACTTGATCAATTTATTTATATTTGTAATCGTGTACCCTTTTCAATTATAAAACTGATTTACAAGGGAGACCAATAATATACATATGTATGTGTAGGGGCTAACGGGCTAGGTATAGGTATGTGCATAAATCGTAAATGCCCAACATGCAACAAGACTTGTACAAGTATCTACAGAACTAGGCATAGGCTAGGGCCTAGCCTACATAGGCTAAGCTGTAGGTTCATCAGAAAATATGCCAGGAGTTTACCGCATAGCTAAGGTACTCTGTTTAATCAATGATAATATATTAGCCATTGAAGTTCCGAGGTAGGTCACAGGCTAGGGTACCCTAGGCCTAGGCCTACCTAGGTCTAAAAATGCATGCAATGGTCAACCTTAACCTAAAAGAATATGGACTTTTAATGTGGGCCATTAACTTAAGTTCAATTTTGCTCACAATTTACTTCCAGTCAATAGGTTAGATAACGCTCCTGTGAACTTTTATACACACTTACAGTTAGTAAAATTCCACTAAATTACGATAAATATTCTAAAGACAAGTCCCTGCACACACGGCTTATATTCACCGCCTTGTGGAGGACTGAACCGGCTTGACAAATATCCAAACAACTTCACAAGGTTCGCGTTGGCGGTGGCTTAAGATAGTACCATTTGTTAAAAGCACCTTTGCGCCTATGAATACTTGAAAATAACAATCAATTTCACTTTATGTAACTTTGAAGACATATTAAAATATTTAACTCTCAAACAAACGACAACACACTTTTTTTAAAGTAGCTAAAAGTATATTATGCATCGAGTTGTTTGGAAAGGTGCAACAGCGGCATCTAGCGTAAAATTTTAAAACTAAGACCAGCAATCGATGCACGCTCCAAGCGAGTAAACTGTAAACTACATAGAGCGGAGCGTTTAGCCGCCAAGCTTTGATTTCAATTTGCCTTGAGGAATAGAACATAATATGATTATGTTGCTACCTGTAATATGTGCTGCCTGCACTCGACTTTGCATACAAATGACTTGATGTAATTAAATATGTATTGCAAATTAATTTGCATGGGGATTATATTATTGTATACAATTTGTTATCTGTGCTTAGGCAATAGTGATGAGCATTTTATTGTTCAACACGTGCCATTGCGATTTATACATACATTATGTAAAATAACAATCACAGAAATATCATAGTAATAAATAATAATAACTCCTAACAATCACTGCCATTGCCATTGAAATGTGCAACAGTTGAGGTTCAAGGATTTTCACGTAATACATTTTGTTCCCGTACAAAGGAAGTGACAGTGTAAAACTTCATCAAGGTCCATGAATGCGGAAGTGATGGGATATTACAATATTGGTCATTCTAAGCAAGATTTAAAAAAACAATTTTCATCATTTTAAATCGTGTGCTTGACAAAAGAACTTCCTGATTTTCAGAGGAATCTTCCCCCCCCCCCCCACAACCTTCCACTCCAGGAGCTGAATTATAACTGTATTTAAAAGTTTTATTTTGTATCTTGTCGTTATAATCAACATTACATCAGGAATCAGGATTTGGCCCAGAGTGACTCTGCCAGTCGTAAGAGGCGACAAAAGGAAACCCTGTCCCTGACTTCAATTGCTGGACAGCCTTCATGACGACCATGATTGACGTCATATTATGACCTAGCTGTCATATGACCTCAGCTATCGAGTTTGTCGTAAAACAACATCACAAACTCCAACCGTGCGTCGTATTGTTAGTTATTGTTGCTGATGGGCTGACTGACTGACTGATGGACAAAAGGTGCAGTAAAGCCACGTGAGGTGCCCAGCAAGCCGCTCATCTCAACTCCAACTCTGTATGGAGGCTACCTTGTTGGTTACCGACTTAGTTACAATGACTGCCGGAGTTGCAGCGGTTTTACTTGTATCTAGATGATGTATAGTATACATCATCTAGATACAAGCACCGCTGTAACTTTGTATACTCTTACAAATGGACAAGTGTTATATTTTGAATTGTATTTGTCCCCATGATTTTTAGATAACGACGTACATTGGATTACTTTTTACTCGGTTGCTGTAAGTTATAGTAACTATACTCCGCCCAGCCTTAAAAAACACAGTGGATGAATGAGGACTCAAAACTAACATAGATAGCGCTGCTAAGCAACCTCCTTTCAGCGCCATTGATGAATAATAACAATTAAACAACAATGAAAATTGACAGCTAAACCACTCCTAATAGAAGTTTATGTTCTTGCCACCAGAATGCATCTAGGCTATTTTGAGTGCTCTCGGCCATAAAAAGAAGGTTTACAGAAAGTCATTAATTACTTTACAAAAGCAAATTGACTGCCGTTCAATACAATACCAAGGTGGTAACTATATACATAATAAAACAGTCGATTGTATCTTTGAATCTACAAGTTACATCATTTGATATGGTATTGTATCTTTTCTTTAGACCTACTGGTACATTCTCAAGGAATGTTTCTATCTAGTGATGATTTCAGACATTTTTCCTAGGGGGGGCTGATAAAAATCTGGGGTGTTGCTAAATTAGTAACTCATTTTATGGCTTAGGGTTTAGAAACAAATTGTCTTCCTGTGTGTGGGTGATACAAGATGCACAAAATGGGTGATGTTTATACTAAAGCCAGTGGGGAGCCTGATACACACGAATTGTGAAATCTAGCGCCATATTAGAGTTGTGTAGATAATCATAAAATTAACAATTCTATTTATTATTTTAAATACCAGGTATTTATTTACATAGTTTAGAGCAGTCGGATTCATCGGGGTTTCTTCCGAGCGTAGTTACCCAAAACTTGGTTGACAAGAGGAAGAAGGGATGCGCCGTGACAAAAGGCAGGGGTGGAGGGGGTTACGGTCTCTGTTGATGCCATCCTTTCAGTTTTCGAATATGAGGTGATTCCTATTTGCCATTCTTACCTTTACCTAACATCGTTTCAATAGAAAATAAAATGTTGCAACATTTATGTAGTTGAGTTTTTCGTGGAAATCGATTTATTTCCTAGTCCTATTATGAGGTGGAAAATATACCTCATTTTCTTATATTTTGCATTTTTTTTTGTGTGCAAATTTACATTACTTCATGTGATTTTTTTCAATCTGCTAGGGGGGGCATTTACAACTGCCGGGGGGGGGGCGGAGCCCCCCCCCCCCGGGATATGCCTGAAATCATCACTGTTTCTATCACTGCCATTTTATGTATCTAAACACTAAACAAATGCCTTGATTAACTCTAGAAAAGAGTTCTAACATTCCATTATTCTCATAGTACAGTGCACAGTAGAGAAACCACAGACAATGCGTTCAAAATTAACTACCTTGCATAGATTTGATTAAACGTTACATTTTTTTAACCTTAAAACATTTCTCAATGCCGTAAATTATAAATTTCTCAAATAGGGGATAAAATGCCATACCGTACTTGGCTTGCTTAGTAGTGTATGTTAATAATCTTTTGGGTGTGTAATCGACATTTTGATGGAATTACTCATTACTGTAACGAATAGAATGGGAAACCAACATAACCATTGATTCCCTTATAAAAATGATATCAAACGTAGATAGCACACTCAAAAGATTATTAACATACAGTGTTGCCAGAGATAACGAGCGCTCTCGCAAATCATCCCCAATCTTCGTTCTAACCGATTACTTTTGTATTCGTTTCCGATTCTATTGCTTTCACATTCTATTCGATTGAACGTACGAATTGCTTCCAAGTCTCAAGTGGCAAAAATATGAGACGTAATACCCCAAATATCATCATCATCCAAGTTTCTACATAGTTAACATTCTATAGATAGATGTGAATTCAGCAAGTGATTAATATTTCAGTAAAAGCCCGTAGTGAACAGCTGTTGAACTTGGCAACTCACCTGTTGAATGAATGATAGAGCGTTAACGCGTAGACTCTAATTCAGGAGATCACCGGTTCGATATCGGCCACCGGCCATCTTAACTAAAGTCTGCTTCAAGGTTTCCCGCAGGCAAAAAGGTGAATATTGGTATTGAGTACTAAACGAAAGCCCTCGGACTTTCTCTCTCAACTTCTCTCACACCCATCTTGAAGAAGGAAAAGTTGTCCCTGGAGCAGTTTAGCAGCTACGAAAACTTATTGATAGTATGAAAGAATTGTAAGTCCTAATCACATTGTTGGCATCATGATCTTCATTGGGATCGGGATCCCAATCGTAGATTTTCCTATTACAATCATTACGACATTACTTACTTACTTAGGGTACTTACTTACTTACTTAGTTACTTACTTAGTTACTTAGTTACATACTTACTTACTTACTTACTTACTTACTTACTTACTTACTTACTTACTTACTTACTTACTTACTTACTTACTTACTTACTTACTTACTTACTTACTTACTTACTTACTTACTTACTTACTTACTTACTAGATGCAATAGTTCAACATTGAACTTTGCTAGAACGCTCTCCCGGGTTGGGCCCTCTAAGCAGATGAAGGAATACAGAGGTAAAAACGCACAAGCCCGAGAACTGGGGTGATAACTACGATTTAGTATGATTTTTAGTAGTGAACAGCGCCATAAGAACCATTGTAAGGTAAGTGGTTTGTTTCCCAAACGAGCAACTCAGAGTTGAGCAACCAGAACCGTAGCAACTTGAGCCAAATGTGTCATTTGCAGAGCATTCGTACTACTCATTTCATTTCTACATTATTAATTTGATCACGCTCAAATTTTGTGTCAACATTCACAATGAACAATTGCAATATCGGCCAATCCGTACAAAGCCAGACGATGCGCACGCTACGTTAGTAGGCCTACTCCTTGACGTACGTACGTTAGTACACTGTGCTTATAAATACTTTGAGTTTTTGTCCAAATTCAATATAGTTGGGACACAAGTTTTTAAACAGGGATTATACATTAGAACAATGAAACATTTTAGGAAAGTATAAAACTCACAAAGAAATAATCTGTCCATAAATCTAAGAAAAGCTCAAGGTGTTAAACAAAAGTTCAGTTATCTATGTTTTGGTCCAAACAGAACCGAAATATGTGGATTGTTCTGCATGTAGTTTGAGTAGTACGAAAGTACTGCACGCCGGACGCTCAGAGTGGTTTTCTGGCCGCACTTAAAACATTGGTCTAAACTTACACTCCTCACGCCTACACTAATAATATAAACTATCTCAAAAATGTCAAATTGATGACTTTCAATACGAAAACACAAGATATTAATCTTGAAAGAGTATTTAAAAAACGATAAAATATGTACATTTGTACAAAACTATATACTTTATCATTTTTTAAATACTCTTTCAAGTAATATCTTGTGTATTCGTAATGATAGTCATCAATTTGACACTTTTATACTATAGGACGAAAAAATAAAGAGAAATCTTGTTATCGGTTTAGGCGTGAGGAGTGTAAGTTTAGACGCATGTTTTTGGGATTGTGGTTGCAATTCCGATACCGACAATAATAATTGTGATTGTCTTCAAAATTTGGCATTGCTTTGGCGGTTGTATCCATCTATATTCGTCCTACACAACTCTAAACCCAGCATTCGCCTCAGTCATAACTGAGGAAAGTTCAGGGAATTCTCCAGTCAAGATTGTACGTGTTGGTAGTCGAACCCATGACATTCCTCTCTATGTTATTGTGCCATAAATGTGTGAGTACATGTGTCACACGCAGAAACTTATTGACCCGGAGTAAATGTTAAAACACACACACAATTGTAAAACGGTACCAAGGTCACTTACTTTTAATAACATTATCTTCCGGGTCAAACAATTAACGACGATTATCTTGACATCGATGCTATGATCGCTGTACTTTGTAGTCTGTCACAATCGGATCCGTACACTGTAGGACAAGACCTGTACTACAGTGTCGGGCAGTACAACCTGTAGTACAGGTTGTATAGTTGTCCCAAGACAACCTTACTGACCTTACACATACTTTCGTCACAGGCGACGGGTTCGTAGCTAATCAGCGATCGGTATTTGCGCGCGCTTGTCTCGGGCGGTTCGCTGTTTGGCTATGAGTGCCTCGCCTGTGACGAAAGCATAATATGTAAGGTAATCTTGGGCCAAGTATACTGCCTGACTTGCCGTTCTACACTGGACAATTAACTGATGCCAATTAACGTTCTACCGTCAACTATACTTGTAGAAGTGAAATATAATGAAATGTAACTAAATCTTGATTTGAACCGTTTGCATCACTTCTACACACCCAGTATGTGAGTAACAGGTTAATTGGCGCCAGTTAATTGTCTAGTGTTGAACGGGCATATCAGCTTGCAGATTGATGAATTAGGTTCATTTCTGAGGACTGTTAGTAGGACTCTATTCAATCCCCAAATGACTGAGGAAATCTCGCAAAAATTTTCAATCAAGCAAGATTATCGTGTGTCTGAATTGAATCTGTGGCCTTCCGTATTAGAGGCTTGCGTTTCACCGCTAAGCTGGGCCACCTCTATATCTTTTAGAGGGCCCTTCAACAATGTACACTTATATAGTAATAGTAGTGATGAACGGGTTGATTTGAAGCATCTCCTAATTCCATTCAATGGTGACACTGGTCTAGATTATGTGATCTATAAAAAAGGATACAATAATAACTATAGGCATATTGTCAGTAGGCCTACACATTTTTTTGGCTTATGGTTTTGGTGGCAAACTCCCGATTTGAGTACTAGTACAAAATACAAATACAGGTGGCTGGACTTTGGGCAAGAAATTAATTTAGGGTAGTAGCTAGAAGTTAATTCTATCTTGATTAATCAGGAATTGGTCTCAAATAGTCGCCAATTTGCTGTTCAAACTGTCACTATCCCAAACAAGGCACGAGGTAATTATAATGCACCTAACTAGATAGACAAAATAATAATTAATGTAGACGTAGTGTTTTGGTAAATTACTCCATATTACGTGGTTATTGGTTTTAACGGTCATTTTGGGTGGTAGTAGTTTGGTGGACTGATGGAGTTCCTGGTGATGACGAGGAGGTTCGCAGAGCGCATGGGAACACGTGGGGTCACCTTTATAAGTACGCGATCACGTTATTATAATTTTGAAATATTTCCCCGAGTCAGTATAAATAATTAACAGTAATATCGGTGAAAATGTAAACTTGGAAATTTTCAAATAAAAAATAGCATATAAGAATAACAATTGGGATACAACTCGCTGACATAAATGGCTATGAAGTAAACAATCGTTTAAGATAACTGAGGCGGCTGAGGCCTAGGGCCCCCTTGGAGTCCAATCCAGCGCCCAATGGGCCCTGCTGTTTGTTCGGGGGACTATGGCCCCCCGAGCCACCCCCCCCCCCCCCCCCGTGTCACGGTCGACCTCCCTACGTGAGAAATGGGTGCGACGCCGAGATAGGCTTGGTTGTGTCAAGTTGTAGTTGACCCGTTGACCCCTATTTTACAGACTCATAATATCCTCAACTTCAAGAATGTGTGTTGCCCATTTCACGGTTCCACTTTGTCTTACTCTGGCCAGCCTAGCTGCTTTGCCCGGCCACCTGCCCGCCAACTCTCAGAACCGTAATCATAATAAATGTAGAAACATTTAAATCATTTTTGACAGTTTTCCATTTCCAATTTTATTAGTCTCGGCTTTTGGTAATAAAATGTATTTACAACCGAACCAAGGCGCCTTGGTATATTCCGGACACTACACTACAATGCAACTAAATAGTCCCAGCGAGACAAAGAGGGGCGCGGAACTAGCTTCAGTGCGGTCGTCCTTGTATTTACAATTTACATCTCTCACTGATGGACAATTATTATTGCCCTGCATCAAGGTACTGCGTCGACATATTGTGTAGACTATTATAGAAGACTATAATGTGTGGCTCATAAAATGTAATACAATGCTTAGAGAGGGAAATAGAGAGGGAATGAGAGAGAGAGAGAGAGAGAGAGAGACGGAGGGAGAGAGAGAGAGAGAGAGACCCAAAGATTTGAGTCGGCCAATTCTCTCACCCCACGTGGGAAATATCCTCCCCCCCCTCCCCCTCCCCTTCAATGCCAATCTGACAACATTTTTTAACACTTTTTTACATTTTCGTACATTTTTTAACAAGTGACTAGTGACTGGGACTCCGATATCGATAAATGCACACATGGATATGTTAATATTTAAATTATAAACAATACAAAAAATTACAGTTAAAATTATCTGAGTTGTTATAGCTTACAACATTTTGACAAATACTATATGATACAAAACAAAACGTAATGGTTAGACTGTGAATAAAACAGAATGTGGAAAAAACGATGAAATAAACTTGATAGAAAACCTCTTCGCGGAAGACAAAAAGACTATTCTGAAACAAATTGTAATAAACAGTGTTTACTACAAGTACACAGTCATGTGTAACGAATTGCGTTTGCTAAACACAATTGCTGCCGTTACACGTCATGTACTAGAGGCATCCTGTAATATCCACCCCACAAAGAGGGTGCTTCAATATGTGTTGAGTTGTTGCATGGTAAGGAAGATGAGAGATGATGACATAAAAACAGTTATTTACAGTGTTGAATTCAGCTATGATCCCAGGGGGGGCGAAGCCCCCTCGGGAATTGTCATTCGCCCCCCCGGGAATGAATTGGCTACAAGCTATATATATATATTACTTAATTTTGAAATGGCACGGAAATATTGCTTTGAAGGTTTAATAAGTAAATACATTTTCCTGCGTGTCACAAAAGTATGTGACAAGAGAGCTGAAACAAGCAGAAAAAAGCAGAGAAGGGCCAGGATTATCTAAACTCCGCCTCAAATTTAACTGGGCATCAAGTGGTTTGTTGAACATATATTTTTGTTTAAATAGTGTTTTAAGTAGTGTTTTTGTATCAGAACACTTGGACAGTTTATTAGTAAAAGTGATGTGGAAGCAGCAGTGATTTTGAAAATTTGCCCCCCTACCCCCCCCCCCCCCCCCCGCTCATTTGATGTCTACACCCCCGGGATATGAAATAGCCCCCCCGGGGACAAAACTCTGAATTCAACACTGGTTATTTACGCGTGAATCGAACCCACATCTTTTGGTTCTATGTGGCTTGACCTGCGCCCTGATTCTGAATGGGTGACGATACGTTTACCACCGATTTCAGTTGTTAGAAGAGTGCTGACACTGACACATGAGATGCAACACACCACCGCCTTGCTATGACGCGAGACAAGACAACTGCGACCAAGGCGGTGGTTGTTGGAGAGTGCTGACACATGATATGCAACACACCACAGCCTTGCTATGACGCGAGACAAGACAACTGCGACCAAGGCAGTGGTTGTTGCAGAGTGCTGACACATGATATGCAACACACCACAGCCTTGCTATGACGCGAGACAAGACAACTGCGACCAAGGCTGTGGTTGTTGTAGAGTGCTGACACATGATATGCAACACACCACAGCCTTGCTATGACGCGAGACAAGACAACTGCGACCAAGGCAGTGGTTGTTGCAGAGTGCTGACACATGAGATGCAACACACCACCGCCTTGCTATGACGCGAGACAAGACAACTGCGACCAAGGCAGTGGTTGTTGCAGAGTGCTGACACATGAGATGCAACACACCACCGCCTTGCTATGACGCGAGACAAGACAACTGCGACCAAGGCTGTGGTTGTTGAAGAGTGCTGACACACGAGATGCAACACACCACCGCCTTGCTATGACGCCAGACAAGACAACTGCGACCAAGGCGGTGGTTGTTGTAGAGTGCTGACACATGAGATGCAACACACCACCGCCTTGCTATGACGCGAGACAAGACAACTGCGACCAAGGTGGTGGTTGTTGGAGAGTGCTGACACATGAGATGCAACACACCACCGCCTTGCTATGACGCGAGACAAGACAACTGCGACCAAGGTGGTGGTTGTTGGAGAGTGCTGACACATGAGATGCAACACACCACCGCCTTGCTATGACGCGAGACAAGACAACTGCGACCAAGGCGGTGGTTGTTGGAGAGTGCTGACACATGAGATGCAACACACCACCGCCTTGCTATGACGCGAGACAAGACAACTGCGACCAAGGCGGTGGTTGTTGGAGAGTGCTGACACATGAGATGCAACACACCACCGCCTTGCTATGACGCGAGACAAGACAACTGCGACCAAGGCGGTGGTTGTTGGAGAGTGCTGACACATGAGATGCAACACACCACCGCCTTGCTATGACGCGAGACAAGACAACTGCGACCAAGGCGGTGGTTGTTGGAGAGTGCTGACACATGAGATGCAACACACCACCGCCTTGCTATGACGCGAGACAGACAACTGCGACCAAGGCGGTGGTTGTTGGAGAGTGCTGACACATGAGATGCAACACAGCCTTGCTATGACGCGAGACAAGACAACTGCGACCAAGGCGGTGGTTGTTGGAGAGTGCTGACACATGAGATGCAACACAATACACCGCCTTGCTATGACGCGAGACAAGACAACTGCGACCAAGGCTGTGGTTGTTGTAGAGTGCTGACACATGAGATGCAACACACCACCGCCTTGCTATGACGCGAGACAAGACAACTGCGACCAAGGCGGTGGTTGTTGCAGAGTGCTGACACTGAGATGCAACACACCACCGCCTTGCTATGACGCGAGACAAGACAACTGCGACCAAGGCGGTGGTTGTTGCAGAGTGCTGACACATGAGATGCAACACACCACCGCCTTGCTATGACGCGAGACAAGACAACTGCGACCAAGGCGGTGGTTGTTGTAGAGTGCTGACACATGAGATGCAACACAGCCTTGCTATGACGCGAGACAAGACAACTGCGACCAAGGCTGTGGTTGTTGAGAGTGCTGACACGTGAGATGCAACACACCACCGCCTTGCTATGACGCGAGACAAGACAACTGCGACCAAGGCGGTGGTGTTGGAGAGTGCTGACACATGAGATGCAAGACAGCCTTGCTATGACGCGAGACAAGACAACTGCGACCAAGGCAGTGGTTGTTGGAGAGTGCTGACACATGAGATGCAAGACACAGAGACAGACATCAGCAATAATGACCCTGCGACTGAGCTACCGATGAATACAATGGGGGAGGGAGGGCGGGTTGGGGGGGGGGGGAAACAATAAAACGGGAGATAAAACGGCGACAAGAGCACAAAGACAAGAATCGGCGACTGAAATTTATTACCCTCCTCTCAAAATTTTATGTTTTATTGCAACTTTCGTCGCACTTGCCCCACTTTTAAAGAAATAAGGTATAGGGAAGTAAGAAGTAAAAATGTCATAAAATCTAGTGACCGTGGTATGATGCGATATCTTCTAGACATGCGACGCGGCGAGCACGGCGGGTGGTGGGGGGGGGGCGTGGTTGGAGGGGTGGAGGTTGAGGGGGGCAGCCGCGTACACGCATGGGTTTAGTGATAAACGGAACAACAAGATGTGCTAGTTATCGTTGTGATTATGATATTATCACATTGTGAGTATCACTTCCGCGGTGGCTCGATACGGTTGGGACTAAGCGCAGGAACTCGTGGGTTCGAATCCCGTATAAAGCATGTTTTTTTTTAAACTATTTCCTTTATCTTCGTCTATCATCCCTCACCAACTCGAATAGCATGATTAGTATGAAAGAGACGGGAAGCAACAAGAATCATCATCAACTTCGTCGGAGCTTTTTAATTCTTAGCTTTAAGAGCGTTCGGCAGTATGAGTTTTTCAGATGTCTTAGCCGTCAACTAATTACTCTTAAACTAATGGTAGGATTATTATAAATATTTACCTACTTGTAGAGGGATGTCATATCTATGCACGGTTTTAAGTACATTTGTCACCAACCTATTCAAAAACAATGTACCCATTTTTAAACAGATTCTCCGTACTATTTCGCCGAACATTTTCGACGAAAGTAATTTATTTGCATAATTCAAACGTGAGTATATTATTTTTGAGCAGGCTTGTCACAAATGTACTTAATACTATGCGTAGATATGACATCCCTCTGCAAGTAGGTACATTTTCATTATAATCCTATTCTTTGTTTAAGAGAAATTAGTTGACTAAAAACGTCAAAACTACTTCCGAACGCTCTTAATGTGAACTCCAGTTCTTATAGTCACAAACTCTCAGTTCTATAAATACTCATACGCAATTGTGCAGCTAAAGTAATACTCAGACAAAGTCAGACTAAATTATTCTGTTCTTCTTATTGTTGTCAAGTCTTGTGTAGCGAGGCGGGCGGGAATCATCTAATCTAACGGAAGTTACTGTTGAAGGGTTTGAGACGATGGTTGGGCGGGAGGGGGGTGGGAGGGGGGATGTTTTACTACTTGTACAGTTTAATGCATCATTATGTAGTATCGTATTGTGTTGCGTAGTTACAGGACGTGGGGGGGTATTTGGAGATGTGAAGACGGGGACAGGAGGGGAACGGAAGTTCCCATATCCGCATTGCAATATAAAAAAAAACATTTTGCTTCAAACAGCCAACACCATTTGCATATCAGCACCGCTTGTCTATTAGCACCAACCAGTGGCGTATCCAGGGGGTGCTCGGGCGGCTTGACTGACCCCCCCCCCCCCCCAGAAATTCCAGCTTTAATTATACACTGTAAATCATCTAAATTTACGCACAAAATTAAAAACATTTTCTCATTAATAATTTTTCTATTTGCCTATAGTAAGGAAACACTCCCGGAGGTGAGATTGTATAAGAAGTAACAATGTATAGTAATTATTGTGTGTTTGTCTTTGTAATGTATCCCGTAACCTCTTCAAAAATTCGGATACAAAAGATGGCTTGCGGCGCTATTGTGGGGGACCCCCCCCCCATTGTATCGTTTGTGAAGCACGTCTTTAAAAAAAACATCTTACTCTGCGCACCCCCCCCCCCCTCCCCGCCCCGTAATATATTCCCCATTGCCACCAACCATGAACCAACCCATAATTCGGTAAAAGTAGCCCGCGCCGTTACATACAGAAGACGATAGTGTAGTGCAAAGATTACCGAATCTTTGGTTTACTGTTAAAGTTTCTTGTACAGAGATACGTTCATTATGGCATGTGTAATAGTAAGGAGTAACTATAATATGAAGAACTCCTATAAGTGATTGCAAGTTCGCCTTAGTACGCTGCCTGTATTCTATGATCAACTCCCATCCTCAAGCGCCTCAAGCAACCATTACCAAACTAAGGGGTCTATGCCAGCTCAGCTCACCCATTCGTCCCCTGTACCCTGCGAAATCCCCCATTTCTGACAGTTGAAATTGCTTTAAAACTGCCCCAACCAAACCAAAATATTGTCATATCCTAGAGAATTTAGTGCTCTTTGTTACGAACGTTTCTTTGCCCCAAAAATGTGTTTACATTTTTCAAATGATATTAAATTTATGTGACATTAAAAAAAAAAGTTATTCATTGGAATGAATCAACATTCATAAGAAATAACACCCAATTCTCTATTAGATTATATATTTTGATACACAGCATTTTAACAGACAAGAGTCGGGGCAGAGTATATATAATATAATAATTTTTGTAGGAATACCCGTTCTAGGGTGCACACCAGCTTTCCCTGATGTGCCCCTCTTCAGGTGACTAACTAGGTTATTAGGGTGTTTGGATAGTTGGGAAGGATTGTCCGAGGGCTGATAGTATGACTCAATCCCAGCATTCGCTTTTACGACAGAGGAAAACCTCGGAAAAAACCTTCAGTCAGGACTGCCGGTGGCCGGAATCGAACCAGCGACCTCCCGAATTAGAGTCTCGCGTCCTACCGCTGAGCCATCTCTATCGGTCAGTGTATATGGGTGGTCAATGGTCACACAGCCTACAGTTGTGACGCTTGTGTCACGCAGCTTCTTATGAACTCGAGTGTCTTAGCATCAGCACTGCAATGCAATCTTAACGAGTTGTTTTGGTAATTATGTCATCTGATAATGTTGAGGACCTCAACCATCTGTGTGGCTGGCCTGTTTCATTGGCGAGCCGTCAGGCCAAGCTCTGTTGAGGACCTCAACCATCTGTGTGGCCTGTTTCAGTGGCGAGCCGTCGGGTCAAGCTCTGCTGAGGACCGCAACCATCTGTGTGGCCTGTTTCAGTGGCGAGCCGTCGGGTCAAGCTCTGCTGAGGACCTCAACCATCTGTGTGGTGGCCTGTTTCAGTGGCGAGCCGTCGGGTCAAGCTCTGCTGAGGACCTTAACCATCTGTGTGGTGGCCTGTTTCAGTGGCGAGCCGTCGGGTTAATTGCTCTGTTGAGGACCTCAACCAACGGTGTAGCCTGTCTCAGTGGCGAGCCGTCGGGTCAAGCTCTGCTGAGGACCTTAACCATCTGTGTGGTGGCCTGTTTCAGTGGCGAGCCGTCGGGTCAAGCTCTGTTGAGGACCTCAACCATCTGTGTGGCCTGTTTCGGTGGCGAGCCGTCGGGTCAAGCTCTGCTGAGGCCCTCAACCATCTGTGTGGCATGTTTCAGTGGCGAGCCGTCGGGTCAAGCTCTGGTGAGGACCTCAACCATCTGAGTGGTGGCCTGCTTCAGTGGCGAGCCGTCGGGTCAAGCTCTGCTGAGGACCTCAACCATCTGTGTGGCCTGTTACAGTGGCGAGCCGTCGGGTCAAGCTCTGCTGAGGACCTCAACCATCAGTGTGGCCTGTTTCAGTGGCGAGCCGCCGGGTCAAGCTCTGCTGAGGACCTCAACCATCTGTGTGGCCTGTTACAGTGGCGAGCCGTCGGGTCAAGCTCTGCTGAGGACCTCAACCATCAGTGTGGCCTGTTTCAGTGGCGAGCCGCCGGGTCAAGCTCTGTTGAGGACCTCAACTATCAGTGTGGCCTGTTTCAGTGGCGAGCCGTCGGGTCAAGCTCTGCTGAGGACCTCAACCATCTGTGTGGCCTGTTACAGTGGCGAGCCGTCGGGTCAAGCTCTGCTGAGGACCTCAACCATCAGTGTGGCCTGTTTCAGTGGCGAGCCGCCGGGTCAAGCTCTGTTGAGGACCTCAACCATCAGTGTGGCCTGTTTCAGTGGCGAGCCGCCGGGTCAAGCTCTGGTGAGGACCTCAACCATCTGTGTGGCCTGTTTCAGTGGCGAGCCGTCCGTATAAAGACGCCGAAGGCGTAAACATTTTCTTGGGTTTGGATTGAATTTAAAGCCCAAAACGCGATTTTAGGACGCGATTAACAGAGGCCACCCTATCATTAGCACTACCGGGCACGTTGTAATTTAATATCAAGAAAACGATATTCGAGGTAGGCAACGGCCATTAGTGTTACTCACAAGTACTAAATATTGTCATTCGCAAGTCGCAAAATGCTGCGTGCTACACAAGGTTTCCCGGGCGACGGGGGTTAAGGCCCATTCACGATTAAACTTAACCGTAAACTTACAACTTAAAGTAAGGTTTGGCTTATGGAAGATCACATGATTGTTCACGACCAAAACTTAAACTTAGTTTTGGTCTACGGTTAAGTTTGGAACGATCAAACTTTAAAATTAAAATAAACTTAACAGTAAGAAAGAACCAATTAGCGCCAGCCGCAAGGCCTAGGCTAGCTAAATCGAAAATGGAGCCGAAACATGCTCAGAATTTATTTGACGAAACGTTATTAAATGAGTTTATGAATTTTAGTTAAAGCTTACTACTAAGTTTTTATCGTGAATGAGCCTTTAGTGATGACTCTCCATGAAATAAAAATATTGATTGAATCATGACGTATTAACTTTTTAATAATATCGGGTTGAGTTAAGATTTTTTAGCAATATACAGAGACTTATTTACATTATAGGAGCTTTCTGGTGGCAGCCCGGGGGCCCGTATTTGCCTAGGGGCCCGGGATGCGATCCCATCCCGGCATCCCTAGCCAGTCCGCGCCTGTCAACCAGATTCACCTGGAGAACGTGTGAGATATAATGAATACTCCACTTGAGTTGAAAAACGTTTAGTCGAACCTCGAAGCGAATATACGAAGTAAACTGAGCTGATTAAAATGTTATGGCTTCGTCTGAGATCTCTCGTGCAACAACATTACTTATAATGAGCAGAGATAACTTAGTAATAAAACATGACCTTTGTTACATTGTAAATAAAAATTTCATCCTATCACTCGTGATAATTAATTTTCTACGTTGCGTATTTCACGCGTTGCTCGGCGGCCATTTTTATGACGATATACGTCAACGACATCGAAATGGTGGAGTTTAGTTTCATGGGCTATTTAGCCGTGCGGAACCTTTGGACGGCTCGAATCCCGTACCAGGAATGTTCTCCAACACATTTATTTTACCTGCCAGATTCAGAGACGTAATACATTTCGAATTTCAAACCGTTGAATAAATTATAAGTATTTTGTAACAAAATGGTGTACAACTTGTCAAAGAAACAATATTATGCTCGTAGCTGCGTCGAATAGGTACGCATATTAGATTAAAGTCACTCTTCTCTACAAAATAGCAAAATTTTATAGGGCTGCCCAGCGATAAAAAATTCATATCGATATCGCGGATGTAATTATCGATATCGTGTCGCGATATCGAATTTTTTAAACTCGGTATCGATATCGCTGATATCGTAATTTTTTTTCAAACCAGCCAGGGACCATTCATTACAAACAATTTAAGATGAATAATTTAACGTCGAAATGTTTTACTATGTGCGTCAATTTGTGTGTTGTATTATTTAAAATGTATCCGGAAAACAGCGATGTTGTGATTGGCGTGACGTGACGTGAGTGTGACAGACTGGCAGAACGAGCGCGGGCGGAACAGACTCTCGGCCGGCGGGCGATGAGGGCGAGTAGGTACCAACGCGAATGTTGAAGTGTATGTATCACAAGGATGCAGAAGCACAACACCGCCAAACTTTTTTTTTTTTTTTTACGATAGTTGACACTTGATCGATATCGCGAAACGTACGATGTATTAATTCTATATCGATATCGAATTATTTTTCTATTATCGATATCGTATCGAATTATCGATATCGTTGGGCAGCCCTAAAATTTAATAACTTTGCCACACAATGTCGTAAAACTTCGTATCTTACATAAATGAACCTTATAAACGTTAGAGGGGGGGGGGGGGGAAGGGGTAAATGAATGTTTTGTATTTTCTAAATGAATACTTTTTTTCGTATTTGTTATCAATAATTTCTAGACCTGCCTTGTTCTTATAGGACCTGGCCTGGCTAAACTTGGAGACATTAAAATAAGGTTTCGAGGACAGTTTAGTATAAATACTATTTACCTGCCCTCAAATTACTTTACCTGTTGATTGCACAGTAATTCACATAAATGTTGAGCGATGTCATGTATTAAATTATCCAAACGTGTGATGGCCAATCCCAAGGTCCGTAAATCCCCTGTCTGAGACTCGTCGAACTCCCAAATCAAATCGTCGCATCCAGTAAATTTAATTTTTTTTTTTAATTTGGTTCAAAATTGCAAAATACCAAAATAAAATACTAAAATTATTGTTGCATTCATCTACATTTTAAATTGAAGCGTTTTAAATCAAACTGTTCCGTTATCAAGGAATATATAATTAATATACCAGTTTTTGTAGTGGGCACGCTCAATCATTTTTCTCGCATGAAACTACCCGACTTTGAGGTTATCAAACCTCCACTAGGGGATTGACGGACCTTGGAGCAAGCCTACCAACTATGCTCGGTATCTCATCACCATTGATCACGTGATTATTGATGGGAGACCTTTACTTGTCCTGATGGAGAGGTTGCCAACATTGATGTAACAGATTTTTATAAACACAGTCATACAATTTCTCTCGGAAATTGTTCTCAAGCGATGCAAGAGTACTTGCCAGTTAGTTTTTCCAAGGTGCTCAAAAGGTTATGCTAATATTGTGTTATACAGTTGTTGATCCGTCTGTACATACTTGTGCTGATCGGCAAGTTTGTCCAGGGTTTCAAACCCACGTGTAGACTTGTAAAGGAAAAACAAAATAATGTATATACATTTGAACAGACAACGTACTTAGCACCTCACCCTAGCTTAGCATATAGATGATGGCACGTCTTTAAGATAAATACATATTTAAGTACGATAGTGTAGATATAGTATTAGTTCCTTACATATCAAATAATACACATACTTATACCTGAGTATGTTACTTGTATGTATGTTACTTGTATTTTGTTACGTGTATGCAACTCTTGAGCGATGAGAAACACACTTTTGAACAGAATATCTATATACTACGTACTTAGCACCTCACCTTAGCTTAGCATATATGATGGCACGTCTTTAAGATAAATACATATTTAAGTACGATAGTGTAGATATAGTATAAAGTTTCTTATATATAGTTGCCCCAACAAAAGTATTCTGATGCTTACGACATAGCATTAGCAAAGATTACCAACTAAGTTTGTTAAGATAACAAACTAAGTTTGTAATCTTTGGTATTAGGTTCCTTACGTATCAACTTATACACAGGCATACCTACGTATGCAACTTGAAAGATGGGAAACAACCTGTTGATCAGAATGTTCCTGACCTCCACAATATTTTACACCTTGTAAAGTTGTTTCAACGAAAGTAGTCCCACACTTACGAAGTAGCCGATTCCATTAGTACCAACTTATTTTTCTACTTTTATAGTTTCTTTGAAACAGGTCCGCTAGGGATAATTTACGACATGGATTCGACAACACAAAATTTCTAACACAGCGGGCGTGCCTAGTTATGAGGCTCGTGGAATTCGCGTGAAAGAACGTCAGGAAACGGTTGATGTTCGACGAAACAACGTGCATGAAAGCCTGGTGAAAGGATCTGAGGTCGGTATGTGACTATAATTACGTTGGCACTAATATAAAGGGTAATTATTTTATTTATTTTATTGTGATTATGGCCAGTGTAGGGCACAATGCCCTCTTTAGAGTGATGATTGGTGAATGATAATGAGGAAGGGAGGAGGGGAAACCCGGTACCGGCACGTAGCCTACTCCTGTCGAAAAGTACCAAGGGGACCATCGGCTATACGTCCCACCCGAAGAATAACTGCAGCATACGGGGCTGACCCAACGACATTGATTTGACATTCCCCCCCTCCGTAGAAATACCTGTTATAGGGTGAACACCAGTTTTACATGAGGTGCTTCTCTTCAAGTGACTAATTAGGATAGTTTGGTAAGGAATGTCCGAGGGCTGTTGCTGTTTTTATGATGACTCAATCCCAGCATTTTGCCTTTACGTCTGAGAAAAACCTCGGGAAAAACCTTCAGTCAGGATTGCCAGTGTCCGGAATCGTACCGGCGACCTCTCGAATTAGAGTCTCGCCTTTTACCGCTGAGCTATAACTCGATCGGTGACCATCGATCAGCAATGACACCGCTTTCAGCGCACGACTTCTGACCCACTGCTAGCAGGCGCGTAAGAACGGGGGGGGGGGGGGGGGAATAGGGGGAGATTCCCCCCCACTTTTTCCTGTGACCCACCCCCAATTTAGCGTGTTAGGCACATCCCGACATACAATACCACACGGATAACCGGGTTAACAAGCACCAACTAAATTTCATATTTCACCAGTGAATAATAATTACAGAAACACAGAGGGCCCCACGCCCCGGAGAAAGCCAAGATCTTCGTCACAAGATACATTTCCTCTGCCTTCGTTTGTAGCATTACACCCCACTTTGTAGCGTTACAAAATAAAAGCTAAAGGGTGCTTGAAGGTCAGGGGCGTAATTAGGAAAGGGGCGGTATAAGGCCCTCAAAACGTATTTATTTAAGCCTAAAAATCGAGAAATAGCTAATATAGCAAGAACATTTTTCACCTTCGGCGAAAAGGTCTTCGGCGGCTGAGGCTCCGCCCCCGCGAGTTGTTCGCGCTTCCCGCTCACAATTCTGCCCCCCCCCTTCACCTGATTTAGAGTTCCTACGCGCCTGACTGTTAGTGCTTTTTTTTTTAGTTTTTCCGTGTATGCAAAATAAATGTAGCAAAAATTTAAACATCTCGGTATGTATGTATGAGTGACCTTTTATAATAGGCCTATTCTATTTTGGTACTTAGCGGCACTTCAAATTGTATTCCATTACGGTACCCGAGGCCAAAAAACAGGATCAGCAAACATGTTATTTTTTTTGTCATGACTGCTGAATTTAAATTAATATCAAATACATGTCTACCGGTTTGACTGTCTATGGTTTACTTACTGTATTATAGGACTATGACACCAAAGAAACCACGCTGGAACTTAGTGCTAAGGGTGTGTTCCAACATGACGTTTTTAGTCGGCTAGCTTCCTTAGCAGACTAACGCAAAAATTAGTAACAATTAATTACAACAATTGTTCATTGTTGTGTTAGTCGGCGAAGTAGGCGAGACAGGCCAAAATAGGGAAGTTGGAACAGGCCCTGAATGTGCATCCGGAGAAGGGGGGGGGGGGGGGGGGGGGGAGCAGCTCCTTCAAATATTTCCATTCATTATCTGTAAAATTAATTTTAACGGTCACTTTACACGGTTAAAAATTAATAATACATCATAATATCAAAGAAAATTGTATTGTGCAGGTAACAATCGTTTATTTCAATACACTTTGTAAGTTGTAACATTAGCTTTCGTAGCTTCGAAATAAACAAACAATATAACAACAAGTAAATACTAATAATTAATAATGGTACCAGTTACATGACCGCATACCATGTTAATACCGGTTTTGATCAAGTGTGTATAGCTGTATAATTATCATACATCCAGTGGTGGTTATAGTGCTCACGTCGAGTTATTATTATTTTTATTATTCTACAATATATAGTATTAATAACTTTAATAATATTATTAATAACAATTAAGATTATTATTATTATTATTATTGTGCAAAATGCAAACACCTAATATCAAAGGAGGGGCAAACACTTCTTAGTCCCCCCCCCCCCCCCCCCCCCCCTAAAAGACGTTCTTTATTCAGACACTAAAAACACAGTAAGTGTTGGTGCAGCAAAATTCTACATTGCAGAAAAATACCTCAAATAAAACAATGTAGTAAAATGAAACGAAAATAGTGTTGTTGTAGCATAGATGCAGAATAGTTCAAGGTAATGACTAATGATATCGATATCTCGCCGGGTGAGGTGGGCAGACTTCTCATGACCTCTGTGTATCTATCAGTTCAGCCATTGCAGACTAGATGCACTCCCAGTCGTTTTACGATGCAAACTCTGAAACGAGTGGGAAACACTAAACACTATCGCCTTCTCTCTCGCTCACACGGCCGCACAAATACCCACGGCAGCCAAAAGTCGTAAAAGTGACTACTTTATTCCCCCCGCCATACTCGCTGGCCTGGCTGTTATGCACTCACTCGTCGACCGTCACTACGCGAGGTGCATAGCACGTCCGCGGTGCAGCGCTGCAGTCGCCGTCTAGCCGCGGGCATTCTACGCCACATCCAGTGCAGTGGCCGTCCGTCATTTCGCGTGCGCGTTCGGGCGGGAAACCGTTGTTGTGTGGTCACATGACTGTTCCATGTGCGAGTGATGTCGGAAAAGAGCGAGGGTAAGTTGGACGTGTTGTCCACGTGTAGCGGGTCGCGTAGTCCGCGAACACCGCCGAATTGTGCGCGATGTAGGAATCATCTACTCAAGATGGGACTCAAAGGACATAAGAGGTTCTGTCAATATAAATATTGCGATTGCGACAAGTGTCGATTGACTGCCGAACGTCAGAGGGTGATGGCGGCGCAAACTGCGCTAAGGCGCAACCAGGCGCAGGATGAAGCTATTATGGCCGCCAACCACTCGGTGAGTTGTATGGGAGGGTAGCCCCCCTAACCCCTACCCCCTAAACCCACCCCTGTCAGTTGTTCCGTGCGCCGCACAGGACGTGGGTTCGAATTCCAAGTCAAATTTGTATTATTATAGAAGTTGTCATTTGTCGTCGCCCTACCCTGTCCATTACACATTGGATTCTGTTTTTTACTTGATCAGAATAGGCCTACCTCGTTTTCTTCTTTAGTTCAAATAACATATTATTTAACATCTTCACTCAAATTTATTGTTTCTTAAAAAATGTCAGTTTTGGGGCATTACATAATAAAACAATAAATGCATTATTTCCCGGCCCTTCGCTCTGCGCCCCCCGAATTGCTGGGGGGAGGCAACGGTGTGGCGCGCCACTGAGCGGTGATTTTGTTATTGTTATTGAACATTGAGCAAGCAAATAATTGTGCAATTCGTCGTAGAATTTGTAGTGCAATATATTGCGCATATTATGCTCAAAACGTCTCAATATGTTTTATTTACACTCTCGTCCAAATTTTCCGCTTTCCATAGGGGGAGGAGTACGGAGTAAGGCGGAAGTGGAAGTAGAAAGAGGTTGCCAGTTATTTGTCTATAATCGCCCCTCCCATGGTTGAAGTATGGATCCGCCACTGGAACAGGCCTAATTCATATAACTAAGATTTGATTGACTAATGAACAAGTTAGGAGTTTGGCATCTATGTGCGGGACCTTTGTGAAAAATTTGTACTAAAGTACTATTCACAGCCCGAACCAGGAATCGAACCCTGGATATTCTGTATTGGAAGCAAATAATCAAAACAAAGTAGTGAGAATCTAATGATTAGATTGTGACACCTCGTAAGTGCTAGGAAGTATGCACGCTGGCACAAAGAGTGGCCCTTGTACTCGGGCCCGGGCCTTGATATGTTTATTAAGACGGGCCCGGGCCGGGTGGGGCCTTCATATCGCTAAATGAGTCGAGCTTTTTTCAAACTTGTTTCTTTTTTTTGTTATTTCTAATCGGCATTAATTTGCAATCAAAGAAATGTTCTTTCACCAAAATTCACGAACATTAAAAAACCTTTAGGTTAAACGGGCTACTTTTTTCCTTGAGGTGGGCCTGGGCCGGGCCCGGGCTTTGATTACCTTACGAATCCGAACTCGCAGTAGTATGAGCCCGGGCTTGAAATACCGGGCCCGGGCTGGGCTTATATACTTTGGCCCGTACACACCTCTACTAGGAACTACAATAGCACACTGTTAGTAGCGAAGGATAGTCCCTACGTCAAAAACTGCAGAAAATGTCCATTATTTAATTATATCTCAAGATTGCAACAAGAAATCGAAAATCTAAATCAACCGCGCACTGTGTTTTGGTAAGCCCTACAGACTGAATGAAGTATATCCATTAGCGTAGTTGTTTTGATTATTCATTCAATAATTAGTAATAAAATTAATTATGTATAAAAAAACATACTGATTACAATGTAAGACACAATTTAGAGCATTCAGTATGTAGAGAGAGAGCTTACTAAACCACAATGCGCTGTTGGTTAAGATTTTCGATTTCAAAGGCCATTCTTGTGATATAATTTATAAATTAAAATTGTGTGCGGTTTTTGAAGTAGAGGTATCCTTCACTGTTAATACGAATCAGACAGAGTAGAGGCATGTTTAACATGTTTAATAGAAGACCTAAGAAGTCTCCTTCGCATGTCCGAAAGCTGCGAGGTTGACAATGATAGCCTACTTCTGTTTTCCATCCAACATCGGTCTGCAATGAACTTTGTCTGGTCAACCGTTGGCCTTGCGGGTTTGGCGACCATTTCTTTTATGTCCTTTTTATGTGTTTCGATATCCATTGGAAATAATATGCATTATTACGTAGAGGAAGTTGTTCATTATTAGTTATTACACAGCGCTATAATATACGTTGCATTGTCAAGTTAATTTCCTATTTTGAATTTTATGATTCAACAATCCGTAAGGAGAGAAGAAAAAAGTTTGAAACTTGCTTCTGATGAAAAAATATAATCACGGTTGCTCTTTTACGTCACATTCGTTCACTGAACACCACGAAAAACGGCAACTTTACAGTGTTTTTTTGTTTTGACTCTGGAGTCAAAAGCGAGTATTGTTTAGTCTTGTATTGTAATTTCCTACCCAATACCATCGGAGGCAAGAAATTGGTGCACAATTTTAAATCTTACAAACAACAAATAATTTTAGTTTTAAACATGACAATAATCAAATGTTTGAGATGGTCTTTAGTAGGCCTACTACAAAATTAATAGCCAATTTATTACTTAGTTCTTGACTAATATCGGCCGTGAATATAACATTCCTGTCTAATTCGAGAAATGAAATTGATAAATACAATGCACAATTTCATTTTGGTTTCACAAATCGGGGGGCACTCCCCCCCCCCCCCCCTCCGCCTTGCGACGCCCATGCCATCAACTGGAAGCTGTTAAAACGGGACAGGAAGCTCGCAAGGCGCTATACTTTCCGTGACGAAATGTCTTGCGATTTTGTTACTGGTTTGAGTTGACTCAACTGATTTGACAGCAACGTAACTCGCGAGCTAGAAGGAAGTATTTCCAGTAAACTACTTCTGGTAGCTGTGTTTGTTGTAAAGACGGAAGTTGAGTAGAATAGTCAGAGTTTTATTAGTGGCGGGGGTTAAAGTAAGAATGGTCAGTTTGTTCGATATCAGTAACGAACAAAAGCAGTTCGAAGGGAAAAAAGTCGGCTCGTAAAATAGTTTATTATTCTTTGAACAAATATGCCAATCTGTCGGTATATTGCATGTGTGAAAACAAAACACTGTCACACATGGACAATTCCAATCAGTATAATCCATAAAGCTGAATCTAGCTTCGAAACTCGTATTATCAACAAATAAAAAATAAATCATTATACTACTTTAATTATATAATTTTAATAATTAATTGTCTGTGCCCTCCCACACTGTTACGTTAACGGATTTTTAGTGGGGATACTGATTGCTGATTACATTATATAATATTTGATTATTAATTAAAATAGAAACGATACTGTACACTATGTGCCCTGCTATGTTTTTTTAAATTGATATATTTCTATATATCCTATTCATTTATAAAAATCGAATCACTGATTTTAGTATTATTATATAAGTACTTCTTAAATTTATGTAAGAGTAATATGATAATGCTAAATGTTATATAGTGTGATAGCACGCAACAGTCTTGTACACTCGCTAACAATACAAACAATGGTGTCCCGTTAGGGTGTACTCGCGTAGCCTATTATGTGTATATGCCTCATAGGCGTGCGCAAGAGGGGGGGGGGGGGGGGCAAGGGAGGGCAGAGGGCAGTTGCCCCCCATAAGGATAGGTGTGCTTTTTTTTTTTTTAGCAGAATGAGGCATTAGATTGAAAAATCGTATTTAGTAGCGTCCTTCTCGCAAGTCAACACAGTAGAAATGTCTCTGCCTCGACTTCTGCCCGCGGTTGCATGTGTGTTCTGTCACAGTTCGCCGCTCGGATTTTGGCTTTGTGACTGACCACTTCCATCACTTTGTAACAATGATATCACTAATATCCAGATTCCAGAAAGAATGTTGTGAAATTAACACCTTGAGCATACAACTGTATTCTCCTAATACGCTTAAAAACATTACAAAACGCATGTTTTTAAAAAATCGCCTGCGGCGCTTTTTCATATGGGCATTCCCCCCATCCCCCCCATTGGCGCCACCGAGAAGTACTTTGGCCGGGAATTTCCCCCAGACTGTATGGGTGCTAGGGCATTGTGCATTATCTTCTCGGCACTGACAATGAACAATGTTAGGTAAGTTCCCCAAAAAAGGAACTTTTAAAAGTTAAAGTGATTCCTCAAATAGATAAAGAACTTTTGTGTTCGTCGAATATTAAAAGTTCATTTGAAAGTTTCTTTGGCGAAAAAAATAATAGTATGTAGGAAAGTGTGTAAACGCCATAATGCTTTTGGCTTGGGTTGATTTTGATAAACCTTATTCCTTAAATCTTAAATAAGTGTGTAAACCGAGCTTAAGTCGACCGTAGAGCAGTGTCGCCATAGTTGATGTACGAACTGTGAAGGACGGTAGTATGGACTTATTACAGTTAGTCACTCACTGGGCATTGTATTCTAAGTTGATTCATTCGCGATTCTCATTTCCTCTAGATGGGATATTGGCCTATTGCCATTGGCAACTATACTTCATATAACTACTTTAACTTATTACAACAATGTAAACAACTCAAACAAAGCGTTGCATTATTCGTAAGTATGCCTATAATATAATAACCTTGCGCGGGATTCGAACCCACGATGTGCAGCTTGTGTCTGAGCTACACAGTATACGCTACTTTCCTGTAGACAGTGGTGTTGTTTCAAGTAAAATAATTTTTTTTAAGTTTCCCACGGTAAAAAAGAAAGTTTTTTTGAGTAGGCCATCTCTTGAAGGAGTAGAATTTGTTTTAAATATCGAGATTTGAGAGTACTGACGACTGTTGCCGTCAGCAGAGGCGGACTAGCAGGGCCTTGATTCTCTATGGTCAACGATAAGGTGATCACCGGTTTTGGTCGTTATGAGAAGGCTTTGACCCAATCACAGCCATCCATTCGCCTTCCGTAACGACAGAAACCGGTGAGAAATTTACCACAGATTTAGAGAATCGGGCTCCTGGTACGGAACTACGGAAACCTGTACGAGGGCCCTCCGAAGTGCCCCCCCCCCCCCCCTTCCCCCCTCCCCCCGAGTTGGAGCCCCCTTAGTGGCCCCACCCAACCCCCCCGAAAATATATACTATACAATAATATCTATAAATAACAAATATCTTACGTTATCACGACGTCGTCATTCGTCAGTCAAAGCGCACCTATGGGTATATTTATTTATTTATTTTATTGTAATTAAGGCCAGTGTAGGGCACAATGCCCTCTTTAGCCTAATGAGTGAAAATTGGTGAATTATAATGAGCAAGGGAGGAGGGGAAGCCTGGCACCGGCACGTAGCCTACTCCTGTCGGAAAGTACCAAGGGGACCATCGGCTTTACGTCCCATCCGAAAGGACGGTGTAACTTTGACCAGTCATATAGGTTCCTCCACTAACCTGGACTGCCGAGCTGACGACGAGAAGAACGAAGCTGTTTCACAAGCTTTCGAACTCTCCAATCTGCTCTCACCAACGGTAACTAGTGTTTCAGAGGAGAGTGGTCACCCATTCACCTCCTGACCTAACCCGAGGTTGCTTAAAACACAAGCGGACGCAACTGCTTGCTTCCATCACTGTGACAATTGAATACCGCAGCTCAGTTACAATACGCAAAATGGAGAAGAAGATGCAGCACTGACTACAATACTATTCGTCCCGTTTGTCCCGTATTTTAGGGACCTGTCCCAGTGTTCCCACATCTGTTCACGGAGTCGCTGTTTTGTCCCGTTTTTGTAAATGTAACGATTCATTAGTGTGAATCACAATAAATACATTAACATTAAAAAAATGTAAAGGAATGGTCAATTTACACCTTCCTTGCTTGGTCAGATCGTTGTAAAGGCCGTCCTGAGAATGACAGTAGTGCAATTTTTTTTTTTTTTTCTAAATTGAAACTTTTTGTTTGGCATTGACTATTCTTCACTTCATTCAACATATAGGTCCCACCATGGTCCCACCAGAAAATAATGTAATATATACAACCTATCGGTCTACAACGGTATTTGGTCCCACGTACCAGTGATTCAACGACCAAACAGGTTGTTGTGTCCACTGAACTCAAAAGATACTCAACGACCACTCAGTCCATCCAACGTCCACTGAAGCTACTCAACGACCACGGTCACTTTCTTTTTACTTTTACACAAACGAAGGCACAAATATTGGGACAAATAGTTTTTCTATGTCATGAACTTTAAATTTACCTATAGAATATCAGATCAAAATTAGGTATTTTCAGTGTATTTGAACGCACAGTTTATATTTTCAAGTTTGTTGAGTAATAAAGTAATAGCTATTGGAAACCTGAGATAGAATATTTAACTACACATAACAGGTTTTATTGATTCCAGTGTTTTAATTTCACAACATAAAGATACATAAATCATAAATGTGTCGTTTGTGTTTTTATTTTATTTGTTTGCAAATGGACGCTCGCTGTTTTAGTGTTCTGAAGTTTTATTTCAAGTAATACACTGAGTAGGCACAATCTTGCTAGCGTGTGTTCTACCTCAGGCATAAGAAGCAGTGGCGTAGCGGCGGGGAAGATATAATAAGATAAGGGGAGTCTTGGGAATTGTCACGCGCTAAAATTAATATAGTCAGGAAACCGGTGCGATACTTGATGCAATCGGGTTATAGAGAGGGGCTGGGGGGATTGGGAGGCCCCCCACAACAGCGCAAAATATTATGGGATAATTTCACCACATTCTTTTAGGATATCATTGGTTATTTACTTACTTACTTTATTGTAATTTAGGCCAGTGTAGGGCACAATCCCCTCTTAAGCCTGATGGGTGATGATTGGTGAATGATAATGAGGAAGGGAGGAGGGGAGCCTGGTACCAGCACGTAGCCTACTCCTGTCGAAAAGTACCAATTGGACCATCGGCTTTACGTCCTACCCGGAAGGACGGTGTAACTGGGTGCTATTGCACTATAAGCATTCGCTAAACCCTGTTACTGACTTTATCAATACGTTATGCTGATGCATATAAATGATTAGGTTTATGATGATTAGGCTGTAGCTTCAAAGCCTCTCTTTGTAAGCCACTATGAGAAGCGTTGCATGCCCACAATGTATTGTGTACCTAGGAAGGTTGATGAGCGTGTGTTCTGTGTTGTGTCTTTGTTCTGTGCTGCAATTAGATTGGGCTGACATTGTTTTTAGCAAAGCAAGACTAGTAAAAGATTGTGCACTTTCGTTTTCAAAAATCATCTCTTTATTTTTTGTTAAGCAAACTAGAATTTCCGAGCTACTGACTTTTCCTTCTGATGTCACGAGTTGAAATTCAATGTCCAGTTAAAGTGGCAAGTAAATTTAACTGTCAGGTAAGCCAAGTTTCGTGTATTTCTATTGGCCGTTGTCATGGTGAAAATAATTTAACTGAAAAGTAAATTTGAACTGGACATTGAAATACCGGCCCTTAGTTGTAATAAGATAATATGAAACAAATCATCAATGCGGTTCACGAGATAGTGATTCATGACATCACGACGCCTAGCGTCGGATCTGAAATATGTTAAATTTACCAACGGTTTAGTCGCGGTTGCTTAGCAGGAGCCCATACGAACACCGGAGTTAAACAACATTGGGCTAGGTCAGGAGGTGGGTGGGTGACCGCTCTCCTCCGAAACACTAGTTAGTTATTGCTGGTTAGAGCAGATTGGAAGCTTCGTTCTTCTCGTCGACTGCTCGGCAGTCCAGGTTAGTGGAGGAACCTATATGACTGGTCAAAGCTACACCGTCCTTTCGGATGGGACGTTAAGCCGATAATCCCCTTGGTACTTTTCGACAGGAGTAGGCTACGTGCCGTTACCAGGCTTCCTCTCCTCCCTTCCTCATAATCGTTAATTAATCATCATATACAGTATATGAAATTTGCACTAGTGGGACCTCGGTCCTGTTGCAGATATAAACTGAATAACTTGTCAAAGAGTTATCATCAAAACTTTCCTGTTAGAAAATCCCTTTTATTCGTTGGATGAGTTCCTCCGTCCTTGATGAATTTTAGCTCATATGACCACTATTTATGTTTTGATTGTTATACCCATTATTGCACTTATATGTAGTATATTATCACTGTAACGAATTAAATAATTGATTGTCCTTTGGTAGGCCAGCTGCATTGTTGATATCCGTGACCTTGATTTTTTTGATGTTTTTAATTGTTGTTCATTGTTGCTAATGTGGGTGAAATATCGATTCCCATATAAAACATTATTATGATGAATTAATTGACTATTTAGTAAATGTGACAATTGATTCATGTATTGTCATTGAGAATACGTCTGTGTGAACAATTTCAGCTCGATCGGACATTTAGAAGTAGGTAAAATATCGATTCTAAGATTCCGTCCAGACAAACATATGAAGCTAATATAAGCGTTGTAATAGAGTTTGATTTTCTCAATCTGAATTGCTTGTCTACTCCTCCCTTGCTGATGATAATCATTCATCATTCTTTATACACAGTATATTAAATGTGAACTATTGTGACCTAGGTTCTGTTTCTGATAACTGAATAATAATAATAGAGTTACATTACTTCTTGTCTGAGGAATAAGTAAACGGTGACTTTGGAGCCGTCCTAGCAATGAAGCACTCAATAAATTCAAAGCTGCTCTGAATCGGCCTTGTTGATTCTGACATTTGTCCGCAGGTGTTTGCATTGTCCTATCACTGATTCATATGTTTCGTATTAGAAATATCGATCTTTGATTGGTTATCGCTCACTCGTCGATGGTGTTTGGAGCCAGTTTCATTACTGAGTGGGTAGACTCTAAATGTAAATTTATCTATTTTATTCTATTTAATAATGAAAAGTGACATGGTCGTGGGTTGCAGGTGGGCTCCGCGCGCACAGAAGACGCTCCGTCGACCAAGAGCTCCATGGAGTCGTGTGACTCCGCTGCGTCGTCTCCAGGAGCGACGCCCGCCCTCCGGACCCCCTCCAGTCGCGGCGCGGCGCCTCCGCAGCCCCCCCACATCCCGGTGCCGGGTGAGTCTCGTGAGTCATCTTAAGGGTCCTAACTCGCTCATGCAATTAAAGTTGATTATTTCCATCTTGAGAACGCTAAAGATATTGAAAATACTATTCCTATCTACGATTTGGTTCTATATTAGCTAAACAATTAATTAATTTTTTTAAATATTATAATTTTTACGATTGTAATTTCTGTAATTAATTATAAATTTATAAATTATAAATTTTTGAATAAATAATAATAAATGTAATGTAATGTAATGTAAATGAAATATACATCAATCATCCTTTTTGAAACAATTTAAGTTAAATTGATTATAAATTATTGGATACATTAATTACAGAAATTACAGTCTGACACATTTATTGTTTAGTTGATAATAAAGCTAAATCCTCGGTACGGATGAATCACTTTTTAAATATCTTGAACGCTCTCTAGATATCATTGAAATTACACTAATTTTGTGTGGTTTATTATATGTAAGGGTTCAAGCGGTATTTCATTGATGTACAGTGTACCACGTTACGGTATTAAAAACACCCATGTACTTTTTAGAACTAATTAATACAAATACTTAATAACAGGAATTAATCGATGAGATCAACACAATTAAACAAGTAAAACGTCTACGTGGATGATACTAAAACGTAAACAAAGTTTGTCCCGTATTTGGGCGATCCAGTTCATTGTTTACCAGCACACGTGGTTGCTGTGTCCTTGAATAAGTCGTCAGTAGACAGGTAGGTTTGCTTTCGTTAACGTTTGCTTGAAAATCAAAACGACTAAATATGCAAATTATAAAAGGTCATGAAATTTGTGAATTATTATTATAAAATTAAATTTAAATGTATTATCTAATAGTAATAGGACAGGTGGCACTAACACCACAGCTACCAATCTTACATTGTACAATCGGGATTATTCGTAATCGTAATTATAAATAATACAGAGTATCTCGATGTACTAGATAAATATTATGATAATGATGGAATTGTTATATGATTCGTTGAGCGGAGAGTGAGGAAATCGGCGAAACATCCGGTAGTATACTTCAATTAAAAACACATTATATCATCAGGTTGCACAAGTAAAGTGTCAGTAAATAGTTATTGTGTTAATGTAGTACTAGTCTATACTTAAGTGTGAGTAAATAATTATTATGTTGATGTATTGTAAGCATAAATATAAATTTGAATTGAGCGCCAGTGTTAGTAATAGTTCCCAAAAGAGGGGTAGTTTTTTGAAGCAGAGGAGGCGGTGAGTTTGTGTTTTTGGCGAGGGTGCGTGAGCGATATTGGCGTGCGTGTGGCGAAGTATTGGTATATTTAAAGTATAGAACAGTAAAGCGAGTTTTCATTTTTTTTTTGTGTGTGTGTATTCTGACCTCATTAAACAATAGTAGTCCATAGTGACCAATCAGTGTTAAATTCTTTAAAAACAACCACCTGTTCAACAACATTCATCCCCTAGCATCAAGGCCACCAGTTTGCAGCAAGGTCTACTGGATTTACTCCTAGCGGAGTAATTGCGAAGCGCAAAGTACTACAAGCGATCTAGTAGACCTTGGTTTGCAGTTATGAACGACGAGATCACCGAAATATAATACTTTACAGTATGCATACGCGTGTGTATTCTTGTGTTGTACGCGGGGTGCGCGTGGCAGTAGGCTAGAGCCTAGGGCGCCCAAAGCGCAGGACACTCTAAAAAAAAAAATGTAAAATTTGATTCCTATCCAAATAATGAGGAATTTTGTGTTCTAAGCTTAAACAAAGAGGATGTACATTGTTTGAGGTACCTGCCCCTGCCGAGTATTTAAACAAGAGAGTCGACTATTCGGGTCCTTCGCTGTGCTTTACCAGTCTTTACAAGTAATTAATACACCACGTTCTGATTCGTGTATGGTTCTTTTCAGTACCGAGAAGTGAGTAGAAAAACGTTTTTTTCTAAACTACAATATCACAAGTATCCGATAAACCTGATTATTATTCTCATACGTTTGAAAGAAAGATTCACTTTATGTAAGTTTTAGCTAAACATTTGTTGGCAGTCAAGCTATGTGATCTTTCTGTCAAGTGTCAACTGTCAATCTCCTTTCACTCTCACAGTTAATGACGGGAAACCACTACAGTAACTGGAATATGTAAATAGATCCAAATTATGAATGTCGTCTAACACATTCCAATCATCAACTGATGAGAGTTTTGTAGATTTGTATAAACGGTGACTTTGGAGCCGTCATAGCAACGAAGTGCTGAGCACAGTCATATTAAATTATATAAGTGTATCCCACTGAAAATCAGTTCTTGTAACTGAATGAGCTATTTATTTTTCAAACTGAATGGTGTAAAAGTGCGTTGTACGCTGAAACTGAATCAAAGACACGTTTGTTTCAATTGATCGCAAGCAGTGCATATTCACGTAGCACAAACATAAACATTTATACGGCCTTGGTTGGTAACGCTATTCACTTCGAAACTGCTGATCTAAGGAAATTGCACGGAAGTAGCTTGCGTCATTATCCGACAATGATGAATACTATCAAGTTCATTGTTCTATGTTCCAAAATGTCGCGTGTGCTCAAATATTGTGATATGGAATAAATATAGCACAAGTACACACAGTAGAGTCTCTATCGATATTCAGAAGACTAGTAATACTCATTTTATGAGGAGATACTGTTCAATTTGGTTCAATGTTGCTATATTCTGTATTTGTCAAAGGACAGATTTTAACGAACACATACGTTGACGTCGCAAACCGCAGCAAATTGTCATGTTCTAATTATTTCTTAAGAACTTACCTCGAAATCGAAAATGTGAGTGATAAGCGGGCTGTGGTAAACCCTACAAACTGAATGATAAATTAATTTAACATTAATTAGTATGACTGTGATTTTTATTTCATTAAATTACTTATTAAATTAGTATCACAGTCATACTGATTATAATGTAAGATACATTTATCATTAGGGGGAGGGGGGGGGGGGGGGGGGGGGGGGGGGTTACCAAACCACAGCCAGCTTATTACTTAGATTTTCGATTTTGAGGTGCATTCTTGAGATATAATTAAAACATGACAGTTTGCTGCGGTTTTTGACGTAGAGGTACCCTGCAACCACGAACACTAAAGCCATCTGTGGTTACATAGTCCTTTCGGATAGGACGTAAAGCCGATGGTCCCCTTGGTACTTCTCGACAGGAGTAGGCTACGTGCCGGTACCAGGCTTCCCCTCCTCCCTTCCTCATAATCGTTCATCAATCATCCCTCATCAGGATAAAGAGGGCATTGTGCCCTACACTGGCCTTAGTTACAATAAAATAAATATATAGACTCTCCAGGCCACGCGACCTATCCGAGGAGGCGCAAAACAGTAAGCACAAGACGGTCTCTCTCTCTCTCTCTCTCTCTCTCTCTCTCTCCCCCCCTCTCTCCCCCTCCCCATCACCCGGGTATGCATCATGTGAGTGAGTGCAGGCAGCAATCATTGCAGCTCTTATCAATGCGTCAGTCTGTCAGTATAGAACGAAAATGTGCCATGCACGATATCTTATCAGCTGGGCTTAGTCGTGGCCTTCGACTGTTGCAGTCAGGCCACATGTCTTGAGTCTTGAGTCTTCCTTCGTCTACTAGCGAAACTAGCATCGCAAACAAACACAGACGTCGTTGCCATAGGCAACGGTTTTCAAAGTCTGGTTCGCCGCGTCCCAAATTTGGGACACAGGAGATTTGGATTTGAGACACCAAACAAATTTATTTCGTTTAAAAAGTCATATACAAATTGTATAATTTTTATACCCTGTCTTTAAAAACGAACAATACTTGTTCTTTCATCGAAGGCGAGTTGAAAGATGTCGATATTTTGTGTATCACCATACGCGTACATCTGAAAAAGTAAACCTTTGATCTAAAATGTTGTAGTAGGGGTGGGTGGGGGGGGGGGGGGGGGTTAAGGGTCAAGGACGAAAAGATTTCCAGGTGTAAGAAATGGGACAAGTTTGAATACCGCTGAGAGTATTACCTAAACATTTGACAAGTGCTTTGGAGACTGCCGTAACGTTACAACAGGACGGTAACTGTTCCAGTGGGGTTAATAATTAGTCCGGGGTAGCTCTGCCTGTCGTAAGAGGTGACTGAAAGGGCGACATCGTATGGCCAAAGATTACTATATGACATAGCTGTCGAGTATTCGTCGTGAAACAACAAAAAATAAATTAATGTTCCGACTTTTAACAACTCGTACGGTTCCCTTCCGTGTTGATCGTTGCCATAAAAAGGTACTATTAGAGTATTCCAATATCTTTGCAAAGAGGGCTTTCGTTCATCTCTTTGGAACATCCTTTATTCACGTCACGCGGTCTTCATAATTTTCCTTATTCCTACTTTCTCTCTTCTTTCATTCCTTCTTTACCGATAGAGGTGGCACAGCGATAAGACGCGAGACTCTAATTCGGGAGGTCGCCGGTTCGAGTCCGGTCACCGGCAATTCTGACTGAAGCTTTTTTCCGAGGCTTTCCTCAATCTTAAAAGCGGATGCTGGGACTGAGTCCTACTATCAGCTCTTGGACATTCCTTCCCAACTATCTAAACACCATAATATACCTAGTTAGTCACAGGGGCACATTAGGTAAAGCTAGTGTGCTCTCTATAACAGGGATGCATACGAAAAATTACTATTATTATTATTATTATTATTATTATTATTATTATTATTCCTTCTTCATGGGATTCGAACCCGCATCCGGATATTAAACACATAAAAAGTATGGCCTATTTCAGAAATAAATGCAAAAGGTGGATTATAGAGAACAGGACGTGAGGTTATAGTGTTACATTTAAATTTTAGTATGTAAGTTATATAGTTTTCTCATTGTGTGGAAACGGGTTGAGTTTTTGTTCAACATTGTATATTATTCTATGGAATTTGTGTGTAAAAAAATGTCTTTCTGCGCCAATTAAGAAATATACAATACAATTAAGAAATATACAATACAATACAATACAATACAATACAATACAATACAATACAATACAATACAATACAATACAATACAATACAATACAATACAATACAATACAATACAATACAATACAATACAATACAATACAATACAATACAATACAATACAATACAATACAATACAATACAATTCAATACAATACAACACAATACAACACAATACAATACAATACAATACAATACAATACAATACAATACAATACAATACAATCCCTTGGTGCGCCACAGCTCTAGCTCACAAGAACGCATTCACCAGTCTCACATTTGACGTAACGCGACCGTTTTATCCGCAGTAACAGAGTAATCAGCCACTCAAGTTATCGTTTCTCTTTCATTGCTAACCATTTCGCGATTAATGTGATTGATAAAGCCATTACAGTGTAATTATTTCAATCGATTGGAATACGATACAAGGCAATTGTTCGCGCACCTTTATGTTGCGTTTAGCTCGTAGAAAAAGCTGTTTTGATTCGTTATGTGTCATTAGAATTCTTACTTTGCGACACACCTTGGCCGAGAAGGGGCCCGTTAGGTGTGCTTTTTGATGAGTGCGCAGAGGGGGGTTGGGGGGGGGGGGGCAGAAATAAATTCCGACGCCTCCCGCACAAAAGCGCCGTAGAGATTTGTTTTATGCATTTTAGGAGTAAAGGGCCTGGATTCACAAAGATGTCTAATTCTAAGACCGATAGAGGTGGCTCAGCGGTAAGACGCGAGACTCTAATTCGGGAGGTCGCCGGTTCGATTCCGGCCACCGGCAGTCCTGACTGAAGGTTTTTTCCAAAGTTTTCCTCAGTCGTAAAAGCGAATGCTGGGATGAGTCATACTATCAGCCCTCGGACAATCCTTCCCAACTATCCAAACACCCTTATAATAACCTTTTTATAGTCACCTGAAGAGGGGCACATCAGGTAAAGCTGGTGTGCACCCTAGAACGGGTATTCCTACAAACATTATTATCATTTCTAACTCTAAGGCGTCACACAGAGGGTTTTCCTAGTAAAATAAATAACTATAAATACTGCTATAAATAATATGTATTCACAAATAAAATATTGTGCGTTTAATTGTTGATACTTTACTATATTTTATCTTTATGACATTTCAGAACGACATTGCGTGAATTGTATCATTAAGATTTGCATAAACCACGACGTCTTAGCAATTATGCACCTTTGTGAATCTAGGCCCAGATGTTTCACAAAATGATTTGTGTTTACCATTGTATTACGTGTTTTTATTATTGCTGATTGGTATAAACTGATGTAAGTGATCGGTTACAAAACTTACAAAACCAACCCCTTGGCGGTAGGGGTTGAGGCGAAGTACAGGCCGCGACCTACCATCTATGATTGTGTTTATAAACTTACAGAACGTTTTTACAAGCAATGTCAAGCTCACTCTTACAATGAATGAACTTATATTCTCTCTGGGTAGTTATTCCATCTTTCATCACTTAAAAAAATATAAACACATAATGCCAAAACACATTCTTTTATTAGATACTATGCACTTCATTTCTCTTTAAATTTCTCTTTTGTTTTTGTATTCTATACTAATAACTCTTATGCACAATCCTTAGTTGAGAAATCTGTAACTATGTTTTGCAATCACATAACACTTTTGTTTGTATTATTTAAGGTCCATAATTATTTTCACGTCTTGTTGTGCAGCAGGTTTTTTTAAAAATAATTTTTCCTGCTTAAACAGTCTTTTTGTGCGAAAAAGCAAATTTACCTTTATTCTTGTTTACTATAGTGTTGAGAAAGTCAGGGGATTTTTCCCCAGGTATTTCTTTCCACATTCTGTATGTATTATTTTTGTTTAAAAACTACTAATACAGTAGTATACTATCTACAAAAAAAGAGACCGCGGTCAGCTGATCCCCGCAGTCCATATAATGATTACAGAAACGTTGAGTGCTTTGAAGAAGTCTTCGGAACGCAGGGATACATGTCGAAAAACGAGACTGTTTCAAATAATCCGAAACTTATGGATGTTGTGTTACACGGAGAAGTAAGAAAAGTAAAAAGCAGAAAGTGAAGAGTAGAGATAGCGTGTAGCTTACGGGAAAAGAAAAAAAGTGAGAAGTTCTCTCCAAAGTAGGACAATGTTGATCAAGTGAAAAGTGAAAAGTGAAAGTGAAAAGTCCCGTAAGCTACACGCTACCTCTACTTTTCACTTTCTGCTTTTTACTTTTCTTACTTCTCCGTGTAACACCCGCTTCACTTCAATCAACACTTGTAATCAACACTTAGGGCCTGATGCACCTCAGTCGAGTTAGGTATAGGATTTGTTCTTGGTTGCTATGGCGTTTGTTTTTCTTATGGAAAATAGCATGTAATAAAACAATTCTATTAGCAACAAATCCTGTACTTAACTTGACCCTTGACTGTGCATGCGGCCCTTAAACATTTAGCACTTAATTCAAAATTCAACCCGTGATTTGCTCTATCTAAGGGCCGGTTTTTCAATCAGTTTTGTAATCAGTGATTAGATCAACCAGAGCTATTACCAACTTGAGAATGCATGTGATACTGTTAGTAACCAATTATCAAACGTCTCCTAATTACTCTTATCAAATTGATAGAATTCTTATTCCAGCGACTTTAAATTCGTTTGTAAACCACATTGTATAAAAGTTCAAATCAGCAATATCATACTATTTATATACAAACTAATAAATAGCTATAATTTATATTGGTCAACATGTGTCTTATGATGCAATAGTGTTTTGTTCAGGTAAAAAAACACACCTCTCAACAGTGATTTAAAAGAATTTGGTACAGACAGATCATTGTTGTCTAAACACTGGATGGACCATCAATTTACCAAAGGCTGGTTAGGTACTTCCACGGCCTCTTTTAGGTTGCATAATTTAATATCTTTGTGAGCTTGACAAATGACTTCACTCATCTCAAGCAAAGCAATAATAGCCAACCAGGAAAACATATACATACACTATTTTATTTCCTATTTATCAAACATGCAGGCTTATGAATTCAATAAATTAAAACTGAGTTGTGCTTTTTAAAAATTGTTATAATATAGGCCTACAAAATTAGTTTGAACTAAAAAAAAAAACATTTTTAATATGTTTGGGTTGCATCTACATTTTACATTGACAATGTTGGTAAAAGCCTTGGTTACCCCAACCACTGATTAAAAAACTGATTGAAAAACCGGCCCTAAGGGTCCTTGATCAATTCTGAAAAAGGTCTATTAAGTTACAGTAGCAAACCTATTTATTTGTAATAGTTGACACATGATCGATCTTACAGTAGACTGCATTCACGCAATATACATAAGTAAGTAAGTGATGAATGTACATTTATATGCGTACAACATGTTAAAGTCGATCCACTGTTTATCCAACTATTTGTAATTGTGCTACAAATCATGTTGAATATACACTTAAATATCATGTTTAATATTAGCGAAAAATAAAGTAGTTTCATCGACTACTTTTTTTAATATAAATATTTGAAATCCGTCGATTTCCCTATCCCCTACCATTGAAACGGTCAAAAATCATACACTTTCGAATATAAAGCATCGACTAAGTAGATACTAAACATTTGTCATTTTCTTTATTTTATACTCAATTTGAAGATAATTGAACGACAATTCTAAATATGTATGTATGAATACAATCTCTCGACTCGTTTTCGGTCAATATTGGCTTCACTACAAGAACATTTGATGGGAAATCGGGCGAGCCGTGAAACTATGGCAGCACTGCGTGCGATGACGTCATTTCTCTTTGAGCCCGCGTCCGCCTCACGTCAAAACATGAGCTGGCTGTCACATTTCCACGATGCGACGTGACTGGACGCTTTCTTATTTACATTTATTGTCGCTTATTTCCAATTAACATTTTGCGTCATACAAATAATGCACTCAATTCAAATTGAAGGCACAGTTAGAAACGGGAATATATCTGAATACGGTACGTGAGGCCTAGCCTAGGCCACCTTTATTTAGACTTAGGCCTAGGCCTATATTGCCTGATCCGAAATGAAATTCATGTATTGTACGTCCGTAAACGCAAACATTTTCCCCAATGTAGATATGCTAAGTATAGTATGCCAGGAGGCATCTGTATAATATGAAAGAAAATATGCCAAGCCCTAAGGCCACTCAAGGACGTTTTGTGATCATTTGACATGTGCAAGGCCTAGGCCTACCATTTATGTAGCCCCCCTACACGCATTTGAAATAATTTACATCCATTGCATGCCTTCACATGTCCTAGATGGACTTAAGTTACTTGAGATCACTTCGTCAGGTAAACAATTGCACAAACAACATGATACGATACGATACAAAATATACAATCCTATCATTTTCTTTTATCGTAATAAAACGTCCTCCGCTTCGTATTCCGTATTTTTTCGACGCCATTTTCACGATCTGACAATAACATTGACTACGTATATCACGCAATTCTAACGCGCTTGGGATGAAGGCGCCTTGCTTTCAATCGGTAGCCGAGTGAGGAATCTGCTCCGTATATCACGTCAATCTGAAGCGCCCTTATCTACACCGGCTGCGAATTCAGCCAATCACATCACAGGCCGTGCATCGCGGAGCCGCTTTGACGTGTATATCACTTAAATCAAAGTGATTTCTAACCTCCAACTCGCTTGCCCAAGCGAGTTGGATCGCCGCCGCCTTGAGGTAAATTCGACGTGTATACCACACTATGCAACCGATTGGAACCAAGGCGCCTTCATCCTAGGCGCCTTAAACTTGCGTGATATACGTAGTCAATGTCTTTGCAGCGTTGCCAAATATATTGAAGGTTGGCAATACTTTGTCGATGAATATTAAAAACGAGTTTTTTGTTTCCTTGGCTTTGTAAATCAATTAAGATTTGTACCCATTATAAAGTCTATAATTTGTGAATGTGTTGTGGTGTAATTAAAGCCAAAAGCGAGATAAGAAGTTGACTACTATTTGGAGTTTTGATGAACTAATTTCGTTTTTAGGGATTGGCTATTCTGCAGTCAAACTAGTGTCTAGAATCATGCCATTATAAATAACTGCATTTTTGTGTAAATACTGGATTTTAAAATAGTATTCTTACTTGATTACTGAATATATTTTACATTTTATAGTAATTTAACATAATAATTGTCAAAGAAATAATTATTTGTGATTTTAAACAAATATTAAAATCATTGCTTGAAACTGGTAGTTTGATCAATGGAACGACTTTAAAACCAGTTTTTCCTTACCTAGCTTGTATCAATGTAGTGCAACAATGTGTGAGCTAGGCGTGTGTGGCCTTTGGGTCTACTCTACACGCGCGCTGTGCTTGCAGCCCTGGCTACGTCATCTCAATTGCACTGCACACAATGTTGCAAGGTTATTCTGTTGACGATCAAGTTATTTGCGTCACTGTTGCCAAGTATATATTTAGTGCGGCAGCTTGGTCGATGAGGTCGGTTTCAACATAGGCATATGGATGCACATCGTGGAATGCTGCATTAGCATTCGTTTACATGGCTAATTGTCGCTTCATTATGTTGCTACTGCTGTGGTTGTAAATTGATGGATTGCTTTGAAAATGTTTACAAATTATAAAGGACTTTTACCCTCTATTGGGAGAGTCAAGACGGGTGTTCCTCAAACAGTGCCAACTAGTTTTTGTTGCGACCGTAATATATTATAAAGCGAAAAGGTTTTGTATGAATACCAAAGCAAAGCCAGTTGGAAGTGTACTTACAATGTATCTTAACACTTACGTAACACTCGACAAGATTTGTGTTGGATATGCATTAGAGGAAATAAATATTATAAAAAGAAGAAAAATCAGCAATTATTATGAAAAAACTGATAGGTGATCAATGCACATTGGATATTCTCATCCGTGGGTTTGTTATTTTGTCTTTAATTAGAAGTATTAGTGACTAAAATTAACACCCTGCTGTTTTGTAATTATCACTATATTAGTGAACAATATTAGCAACCCTACTGTGTACAAGATTGGATGTGTTTACACAGTGTTTCGTACATAACAGGGAATAGTTATTTATGACCCGGCTAATATTCGAAAAAAAAATAACAAATGTAGGTTCATTTTTTTTCGGGTTCGAGCTCGGCTTCATAATTTATTATGATTTGATTTTACCATTTTCTATTTTCATTGTATTTGTGTAGGTGATAAGAGTTGTCATTAAAAACATTAAACGATAATAAAACTGATTATAATATTAAAAATGATATTTCATTTTATTAAATTCATTCACAAAATTAATAATATAAAGCAAAATATGGTAAATTGTAAAAAAAAAAAAAAATCAATAGATCAAATATAAGTAAAACTGACATTCCTTCGTTTGACGTGAAGAGTCGAAAGTTACACGCAGAAAGCCTCAATCAAGAAGTATAGAGAAAGTAGGTACTACTAGCAACTGCAAATCCTTTTTGATACACGTCCAAATGTAATTTTCTTTATACGAAGGCCATTGCCCGGTTAACCTCATACTAAAATATTCTTATGTACTTATAATTATTGTCAACGTGTCATGCATGTCCTGATGCGCCGAGTTGAGGTTGTACTTGTATTGTGTCCTGGGGTCATGTGCGACTATCACGACTGGGGTCGAATTTGACTGGTGTGGGGTCGAATTATCAAATCAAAAACTACCTCTCAGGTCGAATTCACCTTCTTTTTTTTAAATCAACTTTTATAGTTTAGGTGTAATGATACAATATGCAAGAACCATAAGTTGAACTTGAGTAATGACTTACCCCAGTAAAACGCATGTGTTAAAAATTTAGATCTGTCGGGGAAAACAATAATACCTAAATGTAAAAAAAAAAAAAAACGATAAAATACAAACATTCCGTAATATCTTTTTGATAGGATCGTTTGCATATCTACAATATCACGATAAAATATATATATAATATAATATGGTATTTAATTATACAATTTAATGCATGTGCATGCAGTTTTATTGGTTTTACCACATTTTTTATGGCGTTATATTAATTTTAGCAGGTGATTGAAAAATCATGTCTATGTGAGATATGCAACTGCGTTATATGACTGAGGAACTCTGGCCAAACTCCCTCAGTCAGTAATCACGTCAGTACAGATAACTATTACTATGACATTAGTCTTTCCGCTACTTCTAACTAGGTTACCTAATGAATGCATCAGTATGCAACGACGCTTTGCAGCCAGAGTGAAATGTTACATTGCAAAGTGCAGGCGTTCTTTATCAGTACAGACTACAGAGTTGGCCTGAAAACAATGTTGCCACTTCCTGAGTGTGATAGAGGATCGACGGTGCTGATTCCACACTGTACTCTACTGGAAGATGACAATGACAATATTGAATCCCACTGGAAAGCAGTTCTTGTAACCTATAATCCTAGTGGCTAAACAGTAACTACCCATTTATTTATTCATTTATATATATATATATCTATTTATTCATTCACTCATTCATTCATTCATTCATTCATTCATTCATTCATTCATTCATTCATTCATTCATTCATTCATTCATTCATTCATTCATTCATTCATTCATTCATTCATTCATTCATTCATTCATTCATTCATTCATTCATTCATTCATTCATTCATTCATTCATTCATTCATTCATTCATTCATTTTTTTTAAAATTTATTACCTAACTTCAATAAGAATTCATACAATATTTCAGTATCTCTGTATCAAAGTTACAAAATATAAAAATAATGTCCGGAAAACATTCGAAATGTTCACTGCATACTTAAGGTTTAAAATGAGTAATTTTTCCCGGCAAATAAATATTTTAAATGTTTCTTTTTTTTTTACCGAAAACCCAAGTCATATACCTGAACTTAATATCTCTCATAAGCAACGACGTTAATCGAGAGGAGGCAGGGGTGGACAAACGAACAACATGAAACGGTTACAATGGATGGATTATTAACTTATTTTATTATTATTAGTCTCATTAAAAATTCTTGTGCACATTTATAATTTAAAATGTAAAACACTTAATTAATTAACATTTTTTGTATTTTTTTATATTTATTTTTAAATTTTTTTAAATTATTTTTTTTAGCATAATTTTTCAATTAATTAACACAAAACTACTTATTCGCGCACGTCCACAACTGCCACAAATCTGTCTATAAAATAATGTAAAATAGAATTTTGACAGTTTGATAAAAATTCTCTTATATATATTTGGTCTCGTTGCGCGCACCGGTTACCTCATGACGCCATTTACATCTCATACAGTGTTGCCAAGTGTACATGAAGACGTTGAACAAAGCATCCACTGTACCCGCAACTATTTGCCAAGCACGTGTACACAATGTAATGTAGCGTAGATGTCGCTTACAAGTTACACCGACAGGTAGATAAACACGATATATTCACTGCAGTGACCTGGCAAATATACCTGTCTGTCAGTACACTGTAGGCTGGCGAGGCGATGCGCAATGCCCCCTCCCCCCCCCCCCCTACACCCACGTGTAGTCTATTTGAAGACACTATAAATACTGCAATGACACGCATTTAATCGGTGTGTTCACCTGTCTTGCGAAACACACCTATTTCGTTCTGTTAAAATTGTTTTAAAATAGGTATAAAATGTCCCAAAAGAAAATCAAATTATGTCGTCATATAGAGAATTTAATGCTCTTTTGGATGAATGGGTTTTTTCAAATAATTTTTTTTTTCCCAAAAAATTTTTCAATTTTTTTTCAAATATTTCCGTTTTGAAGATGTTCTTAATTAGGTGTGAAAGGTGTCCAGCAACATTACATGAAGAACATCTGAAAAACTGAAATATTGATTGGAACAAAGAACCATTCACAGTATGGATAATATGGATTCAATTCCATCACTTCATGGGTTATGAATAGGTAAACGGTGACTTTGGAGCCGTCATAGCAACGAAGCACTCAATAAATTCAAAGTTGTTCTGAATCGGCCTTGTTGATTCTGCCATCTGTCCGCAGGTGTTTCGCACCGTCCAATCACTGATTCATATGTTTCGTATATTTGAAATATAAATCTTTGATTGGTTATCGCTCACTCGTCGATGGTGTTCGGAGGTTTAGTTTACCATGCACAGGGTTGGTTAGTCGCTTTAAATTAAAGTTCTCCCGTAGAAAATTAGTCTTGCTACGTAGTGGGTACACTCTATAAATACGAATGTATTTATTTATTTTATTTATTTAATAAAGAGTACTAAATTCTCTACATGATGAAATATTTTGATTTATATTTGGGACAATTTAAATACAGCAATTTCAACATACCGAAGTCTGGAGTTCCTTCCGCAGACTAAGTGATCAGCAGGCAAATTATAATGCTATTACTAGAGCTACGATGTTAATAACATGTTAATCATTCTTGGCATCACTTAGCGCGTCCGAAGTTGAATTTAAGCACTACTCGTGTGTTTCTGTGTTAAAACATCAGTTTTATCGGTCATAAATTATGGGAATTTTTATGTGTTCTGGTTGTGTGGTCATATTTTTGTGGTGGTATTGTCATATTTCACGAGAATATAAGCTTTTATCTTGGCTTACTTTAGCCATCCCATGTTAAACGTAAAACTGCATTTATTTTTGAAAGTCTGGCAGAAATTTGCATTTTCTAGCCGAAGCATATGGTTCGTTAGGACTTTTTACGGTACTCATGTAAATAGTTTCAGCTGCAACTGATCTGGTCAGAATTATTTAGTAATGTAGTATAAGCTATTAGGTCATATAATCATATTTCATATTTATAAGCTTGTAACTTCTAAGGTCATAAAGTCGTCGTACAACAACTTCGGTAATGCTTTCGTCTTCAATCAATGACGTGTTTACGGTTCGGCCAACCAGACGCAAGTATTTGAATTAGCCACGGCCGCTGGTTTTGCTGCCGCTTATCCACCCGTGACGGAAGCAATACCGAAGGTGTTGTACGACGACTTTACTATATGCCATATTTATGATTCTTAGGCAATTTCTTTTATCAACATCCTAGCCCTCCCTATAGGTACTATTCTTTGATGGATATGATGATGAAGTTCAGGTTTAAAAACGTGTTACATACATTTATTTTTCAGCAAGGATAATATAATTGGTAGGAATAGCTATTTTCCCCTTTCTCATTATTGGGGTATAATAATGTTGGGGCTACTACGAAATTAAATCCGCAACATAACACAGCTGTACATGTGCGTTATGTTTTATTAATTTATTTTCTTGTGCCGATTGCAGTACGCTTATGGTTCAGAGTAGCTCTGTCTGTTGTACGAGACGATCAAAGGTCGGCCATCATCATTTGAGCTCGTTATCAAATTTTTTTTTATTTCCAATATTTATTCGGAAAATAATTATCATGACGAACGACCAAAAGGTTTTCCAATATTCCAGAACAGATCTTTTTTAGAAGTGTTCTGTTGCCCCTACCGTGCCTTGGTCTTGGAGTGGGGATACAACCTAGGGTGCTTACGGAAACCTCTCGAGTTGAAGAGATCGGATGGATCTGGTCACGTGATGGATTTGATCAGATTCCCTGGATCTCATGTCTGTTTCCGAACGAAAAGTTGTAGTTGTTTATAAATCTAAAAATAATTATAAATCGTGCTTCCGAAATTAATCTTATTTAATTTACTTTCTACATGAAAGACATCGAAATGTTCTTGAATGTCTTCAAATAATTCTTTAATCCCACAAATCCCACATTGTGCGTCGTCCATGATGGCAATACTGCCTATTGTTTATAGGCGTAAATTTTGAAAAGGCGGTGAAACAGGCTGTGGTGTGAGATCCAACCCAACAGATCCTTCTTTTAGCAGGATCACTAAGATCGGATCGGATCACTTGATCGGATGGATCCGTGAAGGTTTTCGAACAGAGGTACTTGCAATCTTGTATGTTTCCGAACGAACAGATCCGATCGGGTCAACCAGATCAGGGTTTCCGTAAGCACCCCTAGAGGGATAAAAGTGAAGAGATGCTCGGCCATGCAACTAACCCTAATGAAGTGCAACACTCTTGCGCCGGACTGTACTTCATGTTATCACACAAGTTCGCGTCACGTCCTTGTCTGGGTGATATAACTCGACCACCGCCATACAAACATTGTTGCCAACATTGTCTAGGGTAAACACACTCGTCGTATCCTGCCTGATTTCATTAAACTTTGAGCAAAAACATGTGGCTTTAGTTTTTTTTTTAGAGGAACATTCACTCAAAATTCCTCCATTTTATCAAGTAAATTAATAGTTTTAAATTAAATATTGTAAACTTATTTGTGCAAGACTTTTTTCGTAGACGTATATAAAGCTAAAAAAAAATCAATTGACTGAAGCATCTCGCGTATACCAAAAATTATCATAGATAATTCCGTCCTAAAATAAATACACGACAAACAAAATTTAAAAAAAGTTCAATCAGAACTTAGTGCACACACATGATAGTGATACTGAGTCCAAGTCTCGCTAGGAAGGAAATAATACCAACACCGAAATAATAATATTTTTTGTACAAAATTCCGTAAGATCAACATAACGCATTAGCCAAAAAAGTTTCTCATGTTACGGCAAGTTGATAACAACTGAATTTACTTGACTGTGTCTCACATCATACAATATAAACCACTTCTCATCAACCTTTTGGTATCATACAATACGCTTAGCTTTTTTTGAGTGTGTAGGGGAGGGGGGGGGGGGGTGCATAAGTGTGACAACACAAATTGAATACTGTACCATTGACTGTACCATCGTGTTGCCTTGAAACTTGGCACTCCACTTACAAAATACTCTGTACGTGCATCTTTCATGAGGACACAAATCAGTAACAAAATTATAATTTCAAGGTAATTAATTACATAAGGGGGAGTGTAATGGTTATGACAAGAAGAAGGGGGAGGGGGAGGTACCAAAAGGTCTAAAATGTGTGACATAATGTACGACCGTCTCCTTATATCACAGGAAAGGCTTACGGCTATAGTAGTCGTACAGCAACTACGGGAACGCTTTCGTCATCAATCAATGACGTGTTTACGGTCTCGGCCAACCAGAGCAGATATTTGATTTAGTCACGGCCGCTGGTTGGATGCCGCTCACCCACCCGTGACGGGAGCATTAGCGAAGTTTGTACGTGGACTATATTAAAGCGAGGCTAGACTTGTTTGTTCGGGTGACGTCATCACCTCCAACCAATGATTGTGCAGGTCAGGAACACACATGGACTCACTGTATGCATATCTATCACTTTATCACGAGAAAAAGTATTCATTTTTTTTTTTTTTTACGTAAATAATCAGTGCTTTATTTAGATAATTTTTGTACATAGTTGCTATGCTGCAGCCTAGACTGTCTAGTGTCTACCGATAGTGTGGTGTATATTTTTACATCGTTATCTTTGCTATTTGCTGCCATAATTCAGTAACCCCCGACGGGTGATAACAGGGACAGTTAACTAACTTCCAAGGCGACTGGAAATGCAAATTTCACGTCTTGCATCGTTGCGACTTTGTTAGGCGACATGTTACCATGGGACGTCTTCAGCCGACTATCGCGACCCGCTGAAGCGTTTTGGTGTCTTTGCGACTTTGTTTGGGGGCGACTTTGTGTGTGTGTGTGGGGGGGGGGGGGGGGGGGGGGGGCAGCTTTCAAATGTCGCCACACGGCATTTTGTTTATATTTTCTACGCTTTTGGGATGTTAAAGTAGGTTCTGAATGAAAAGAATTGAACACCACGTATTTTCTCAAACATGGTTCCATTTTGGTTCTAAAACATGCTCGTATACATAAAATTAAAAAAATAACAGTATAATTATATGACATAGAAAGCATGAACACTTAGAAACAATATCAATTGAAATTTGCATATGGTACCTAGCCCTCAACCTGCCCATGATTAACTGGTCACAAGTATTAGTTGAACAAAACGTTATAAATAGTACTTATATTTATACATTATCGTGTATAGGCTTACTATACATATATATTATCATCAAACTGGTAGTTTAATTTTAACCCCCCCCCCCCTAAATTAGGAAGGGGCAAGTCCCCCCACCCCCTCGAGGCGCCCATGTACTTGTTGCACTCAGGGATTATGATAACTCAATAGTAGTCTCGTGGCTTTACTACCTCTAGTTAGCACCCTTGTCCGACAGCCATCAGCTGAAGATAGAAGCGGGGGGGGAAGGGAGGGAGGGGGGGGGGGGGGCACTGAAAGCTCTCTCCGCTCGTCAAACAACCATCACTTTAACCGTAAACGAGCTTTAGCAGTCTCAAACTATCAATACATTTTGCTCGTATAAAGATTACAATACAATTTACATGTATTAGATGTTAGCATCTGTTGACAACCATGATCTAATAATATTTCTCGTCGTTACGGGAGATATTATTAGATAATGGTTGACAACCTATCGTGTGGCGATCGAATGATGATACCTACTCGCAATTGATTATGAGTGCCTGCCTTATGATGGTTTAGCAAAGTGCTCAGGCAGTCCAGTGAACTGGCTTCCAACTATCGAAGGCTTAGAGCAGATTGGAGGGGTCGAAAGCTTGTGTAACAGATTCGTTCTTCTCGTCAACTGCTTGGCAGTCCAGGTTAGTGGAGGAACCTATATGACTCGTCAAAGTTACACCGTCCTTTCGGATGGGACGTAAAGCCGATGGTCCCCTTGGTACTTTTCGACAGGAGTAGGCTACTTGCCAGTACCAGGCTTCCCCTCCTCCCTTCCTCATTATCATTCATCAATCATCACTCATCAGGCTTAAGAGGGCATTGTGTCCTACACTGGTCTTAATTACAATAAAGTAAAGTAAAAGTAAGGCTTAGATAGTTCAAAAATAGTTGATTATAGATTCTAAGCAACTATTTTTGAGATATCTTTGACTGTTTTGTTCCAGTCTGATTTTAATTGTTTGAGCAGATTCCATTAAAAATGTAATGGACAAACTTGTACTGGAGCTAGTCGATAAATAAAGCACCATACAAAACAGTACTGACATAATCTTATATAGATATGCTAACATGATAAATAGCTACATAGATCAAGTGGGTAGCTCTCGAAAAAAACTTGATAAAAGAATACTTTGTTGTAAAAAGTATCACCTTAACTTATCTCTGTGTCAACTGCTCGACTACATTGCTTTTAAACTGATTAGATTTCGTGTGTGCACTTGCGTTTGCTCCCCCCCCCCCCCCCCCCCCCCCCCTCCTCTCCCCCCCCACCACCTCCACGCTGCAGTGAGGCTCCTTGGCGTTGTATTTATAATCACATATTCCAGTTCGACCAGGGAGAAGTAGACATGATTAAACCCTTATATTCATACAACATTTAATTTTTTTTTAAATATAAAAATAAATTATTATTCAGGTAATTCAGTTTTATTTTTTCAATTTCGTATGAATCTTGGAAAATTTACATTTCAATTCCAACATACCAATACATTTGAAAATTACGTTTTTAAATTTTCTTTTTTCCTGATGCTGGATACCTACTTATAACTTATACTGAGTGATAGGTCTGGAAGAAAACGTTAACTTTTTTCGAATTTTTCGAGTTTAAACGTAACACCCGTCCTGATCACAAAATGTTAACACAAAAATGAGTTGTAATGTTCACGAAAAAAAATTGTTCAATGAAATTACACGGATGAATTATTATATTGATGGTTGATTATATTCTCCACCTTCGTGTCCAACTGTCCACAGTCATTTAGACTCCACACACTGAGCTATGACTCGTCGGCTCGTCGAAGAGCTGTGACATCGGAGAAATCTGCGAGTTTGGGTTTTGAGGGGAAGGGGGGGGGGGGGGGCAGAGGAGGGGGATTGGCTAGGTAGGGTATAAGGAATATTTGTACACGTAAATTCGCACTTTTACACGACTCAGCCCTACTGCATGTCGCTTCAGATTGATAATATTAAAACTGTATTTGGTGGCTCGTTGGTCCAGTGGTTAGCATCCCTGCTTCCAATGCAGAAGGTCCCGGGTTCAAATCCCGCTTTAGGCAGAAGTTTTTTTACTTCTAATGTGGATTCAATTCCATTACTCCTTGGCTTAGGAATAAGTAAACGGTGACTTTGGAGCCGTCCTAGCACTTCACTCAATAAATTCAAAGTTGTTCTGAATCGGCCTTGTTGATTCTGGCATTTGTCCGCAGGTGTTCGCACTGTCCAATCACTGATTCATATGTTTCGTATTTGAAATGTCGATCTTTGATTGGTTATCGCTCACTCGTTGATGGTGTTCGAAGCCTACAGGGTTGGTTTAGTCACTTTAAATTAAAGTCCCCCACTGCAAATCAGTTTAGTTACTGAGTGGGTAGACTCTAAATGTGAATTTATTTTATTTATTTAAAAACAATAACAGCCATGTGAAAAGCAGTTTGTGTTAGTGTATATATAGTGTATACTATTACAAACCCAACAATAATCATATAGTATTTCTTTAGTATACCAGGTGTTATGCTCATGGCATTGTGCAATGTGCATGGCTGCTACTTCACTAAAGTCTTTTGGCCTTTTTTTTAGACACCGTATGAGTAGAGCCAAGTTAAATTTGCGTTACGAAATAAAACAAAACTGCAGTTAAATCCCTAAAAATGATAATTATGGACGAGACGTCGTGTCAGCATGCTATATGCAAACTGTGAGTCGCGAAATAGCTTGATTTGGAGCTTTAACCACGAGATCCACGAAATGTATATATGTGTATTCGCGAAATAAGGAAATAACGAAAATGTGTTGAATATTAACAATAATAAGTGTTGTGTTGTGTAAAAAAAAAAAAACGCGCAGAAACATTTAAAATATAGAGCAAATAGATAGGAAATACGCTTTATACACACGAATGACTCGTCTTTATCTGAGTGATATTCCTAAATTGATTATGTACAACGTTTTTTTTTTGCTTGTTATGCGCCTTATAAAAATAACACCGCCAAAACGCGAAATTAGCATTTTGAAAAATGAAATTTGGGAAAAAATAAAACCATTTCTGTAGGGTTCCATGCATCACATAAATGCATGTATACACCGTTGTTACCATGCAGCAAGTTCACACGTTGGTACGTATTTGCAACATCTGTCAGTACATAAACTAACTTACCATTCTTTGAGGCTGGTAGACTGCCGCGATGCACTTCGCGGGTTGTACTCAGAACTCATAATATCCGTCACACACACCGCCAAACGTCCTTCCTGACTTACGAAAACAAACATGGCCGCGTTTATTGTTTTTGTGGTTTCCTTTCGCGCGCGAATTACAATTAAATTAAAACCCCACACACTTAACGTTAAACGTATCTTAACTTACCCCAAGACGTTTATCATATACGTTATCATAAATCCGCCATTGATAAGTAGGTTATTTGTTTTTATTACATCTCTCTTTTATGAATTGTCTAATTTACAACTGCCGGCCATGCATTAGCTATTAACTTTTGGGTGTTCCACGCGTTGAGCTCGCTCGTAAACCTCGCTGACAGCTGCATCTAGCTCTTGCATCGTAATTAGATTATATTGCCGGTGCACCCTCACCCAACGTGCATAAAACCACCTATGTACTTTTCAATTACTCTACATACTTAAGTTTTATAGAGGAAGTGAGAAATTATGTTTTCATTAAATCTTTTAGGAAAAGTATACTGACACTGAATGTTTTATGGCAGGCTTCGACACAGGTATCGCGAAATATGCTAATTTTGGTGTCGCACGATTATTTAAGGAACTTTTATCACATCGATTAAGTCTTGACTATGTTTGCACCTATATTCACTAGTCAAAGGTAAAGAAATTGACTCGATCACATTTGTATCACACGCAAATTGGTGCAATGGTATATTCATGTTCAATATACAAAACGTAAAACGAACACCTGTACTCAAACAATTTGCGTAGGTAACACGTGAACACGCGAATTACGGTTATAAATAATAATTATTATAATGAGGACTTTTATTGCATGAAGGGAATTCGTCAATTTACAAGCTAAGATCAAGGGTGTCGTTTATAATTGAAAGGAACGAAACCACTTTTTAACTAATTAATTAACTAGGCTTCCGCGTATAGCCGCGTCGATTACTGCTAAAAAGCTGACGTTCCGGGTAGGTTATACTGCCCATCTTCAGAGCTTATCTTGAAGAAGTCACAGAATGAAACCACTCGGTCCAGTGATCGACGCGGCTATACCTGGAAGCCAAGTTCATTAATAGACTCGGGCCGCGAAAGCCTTTTTAACCCTCAAAATTGTAGGTGCTTTTGCACGATGTGTAATATTGTGCACAGTTTGTTTTTAATTGGATATGAGAGGAGGATCAAACGGGTGTCTTTCATTCTTTGTCGACCACTAATTTTAAGCTTTGTTTGTTAATACTATTATTTTTACTAATTTTAAATTTAATTATAAATATAATAAAACACTCTATACCATGGGTTTGGAACATTTTGTAATCATTTAAAAAACTAATATGCTATTTCGTCGTTTTTTTTCGGATAAGAGAAATGCTTCTTCAACTCTTCAACAGACGATAATACTGTCCTTACGGCTGCGCAGTTGTGTCACATGACCGATAAGCGGTCTCAGATAAACATTATAACATCAACAATCTGAGATTCAGTCACATCTGGCGTCAACTGATGGTGGCATGTTGCATTGCATCTCACACACAAGTAGCCAACTGAATGGGCACTACTACTTAGAGGTCTGCACGGGTACGGGCCTTGATATGTTTATTAAGACAGGCCGGGGCCAGGCATGGGCCTATACATATCACTGAACGAGGAAGGATTTTTCGGGCTTTTCTAATTTTTTGTAATTGCAATTAAAGAAAAGTAATGTTGGGAACAGATTATTTACTTCTGGGTTATTTCGTCGTGTCGGTATAGAGTTTTCACTCGACGTTTCGCCACCCATGTTGGTGGCTTTCTCAAGACTGGTCCATGATGTATGAAGTGAACTACTTAAAAGCCTTAGTGAAAGCCTCCAACAAATTAAAAGTTATGTTATTTTACCAACATTTCCAAAACTTAAAACAAATCCGAAATAGTATAAACTTCCCGTCACAACATTTGTGTTGTAATTCTTTGTGTTACATACTCTCACTGGCAAAAGTTACTAATTTCGTTTCATCTAATTTCCTTTTTGTTCCCACCCTGTTCGAATTCTTTGCCAAATACTATAGAAATCAAGTTGAACGGGCTTTTACGGGCCAATTTACACTTCAGGCGGGCCTGGGCCGGACGCGGGCTTTGTTTATCTTAGTCAGTACGGGCCGGTACGGGCCCGGGCCTGAAATACCGGGCCCGGGCTTCTATATTTGGGCCAGTACAGACTACTCTCGATGATTGGCATGTCGATGTATCTGGGCCTGGATCCGTGGTGCTCCCTATAAAGTCTGTCCGCTCACAGTAGAAACGAAACGTGTAGAACTAATGACCCATGTTTGTGTATTGAAGCATTATAATCGGCTTGTAAATTAAGATTTACGAGAAAAACACGGTTGCCAATTTTATAATAACGGAAGTCGAAAGAATGTCAACTTTTGAAAGAGAAAAAGAATTGCAATGAAATGACAACTGCGCGCTACTTGTTGGCCCTCTAACTAAACCCTAGTTCGCGATTGGTCATTGGCTCTAAACGTTTCGTTTCTACTATGAGCGGGAAGACTTTACACACAACTCGAGATCGTGTATAAAAATAAAGTTTTATATAAACTGAATATAAAATAAATAAATAGATTCGTATTTATAGAGTCTACCCCATCAGGGCTTCTCAAACTATGGGTCCCGACCCCGGCAGGGTCGGGAAGAATCAAAATGAAGTCGCGAGCTTAATCGAACTTTTTAAAGAAAGCGTATAAAAAAATGTATATACAAATGTTGAAGAGACTGCATCCGCTAGTAAGAATGTCAACACAGAGCGAAGCGAATCGCTGCACATACCGGTTAACAAGCGACCATCTAGCTCAGTGTACAGACTACTCAAATAAGGTCCGATATAAGACGGGGTCGCGAGATTTTTCACCTAGAAATTTGGGGTCGCGGGTAAAAAAGTTTGAGAAGCCCCTAGACCCACTTCGTGGTATAACTGATTTCCAGTGGCGGACTTTAAACTTTAATTTAAAAGCGACTAAGCCAACCCTGTAGGCTCCGAACACCATCGACGAGAGAGCGATTGATAACCAATCAAAGATAGACATTTTAACTATGAAATATAAGAACCCGGGCCTGGATTCACCCTAAGTTAGGCAAATCCGAACTAGATAAATCATCTCTGGGTATTACTAGTTACTACACATTCACTAATAAAATATCTTAAGTTAAATTGTTGATATTTTACTATATTTTATCTTGATGACATTGCACAACGACATATGCGTGACTTATATCACTAAGATTTGTCTAAACTAGGTCGTCTTAGCAGTAAGGCACTTTTGTGAATCTGGGCCCAGTGGTTGGGCAATGCGAACACCAACGAACAAGTGCCAGAATCATCAAGGCTGATTAAAGTCGATCGATGAAGTGAACTACCCATTCAATACAACAACTAAACTATTCAAATTAAATGGACATGAAAAAATACTTTTTTTTATTCTAAATTATGAATTTCAAGAACTATTACATGTAAGTAGCATTTAATACTGAACGTCTTGATATTATATATTTTTTTTTATTAATAACGTATATTAATAGTTTCTAATTTGAGTAGATTTGAGGTAAAATTGACACACCAGCGCAAATATCTCGAAACCGGATCGCGTTCGATCATCTTTTTCAAACGTATTCATGTTAGTCATGAAGTTATCTACATTTAGGATGAAAATTTGTTACAATATATTACTTTTTGAAGGTGCTACGCAAAGTTATACGTTTGAAAGTGTAGGTTTTTGTTCAGTTACAATGTATTACATAGGGAATTCCAACGCATTTCAACACTCAATAAATAAAAAACTAATAGCGGTAGGTGCATATTTTTTTCTACAATATTCACAAGCTCAATCTCAACTTTCTGTACATACAATTTGAATGATTTATATTACATGTGCAGTTATCATCGATCGACTTTAATTAAGAACAACTTTGAATTTATTAAGTGCTGCGGCTCCACAATGTCACCGTTTACTTATTCCTAATATAAGCTTATAAACTTTATATAAACTTATAAACTTTATAAAAAAAATTATATAAACGCCATGGACGTCTATCTAAGAATGTGTGTGGTAATTTAGAATTTATATCATGCGACAGCTGCTTGCTCGCAACATCTGATCGAAGCATCAACTATTTCCATGGCGATCTTGGCCTGTACGAATCTTATGATTTTATTAAAGTGGATATAATCACCAACCAGTTTTAATAATACTCTTCTAGTTCGGAAATTTATTTCGAGTTTACTTCGGCCTTGACTGATCGTTTGCTGCAGTCAGTTGGAACAATCAATGCAATTCGCTTACAAGTGGTTATATTGCATTAGCGTGAATATGGATTATCTTTGCTAGCACCAAACAAAAAACCATAAACAATGTATCTTCTTGTGATTGAACTTCGAACATATATATGTTTTTTTACCGTAATGCCAGGCGTCTATGCCAACATAATGTTATCGTTTGTTTATCTTTTCTAAATGTTTGAAATATTGATGTCAGTAAACAAATAATCAAACTAACATAGTTTGAGTTGCATAGCCTAAAGTCGCGTTCACGATCTTGACTAGTACTATGGTTTAATGATTAAGACTAACGTTTAAGAACTAACCATAATACCAAGACTCCACCTCTAGGTAACGCCAAATCAAATCAAAATCCAAAACCAATTCAAATAATGTGACGTATCGATCGTTGATTGGATGTTATTAACAATCTCACCTTGAGTGACTAAGAAGTTGAACGTTAGTCAACGTCCTTAGTTGCTCTTTTGAAGCCGCCACGGCCAAGTCATCTGCCATGTATTGTAAGTAGGGCATGGATTACTCAAGATTGATTGATATTTGGGCTTTACGTCTCATATTTGTGCAACTTGGCTAATCGAGACGATGAGTGGGTGAAATATGAAGAAGAAATCGGAGTGTGTTAGGTGAAAAGGGAAAGTAGGAGGGGGGGCAGGAAAAAGGAATGGGTAGGGTGTGGACTGCATTTCGTCTGACTTGCCCTCGACCTGTCCGGCTAGGGTGGCCCTACTAGAAGCATACGCTTCCGCGGGCATAGCTCTGGGGATCATCAAAGCACGCAAACCTGCCCACCACGATAAGGTAGCAGTCCCTGGGCAGGATGGATTACTCAAGTGACGTAATGAAAAGACATCCAACTTGCACGAGTTACAGAATAGGACAAGTTAGGTTTGAAAGCTGCAATAATACCACTCGTCTACGGATCCGAAATTAAATGGATTTTCGCAATTCCGAAGTGTGATCCGACGAAACGGGGATTACAAAGTTTGTGATCGCTTTTATAAACTTGCGTCTATCTTGTTACTTTAAGAGCAGCGCCGTCACGTGCGGTGTCTTAATGAAAGTCGATCGATGATAACTGCACATGTAATAAAAATCATTCAAATTGTATGTACTGCAAGTTGAGATTAAGCTTGTGAATATTGTAGAAACAAATATGCACCTACCGCTATTAGTTTTTTATTTATTGAGTGTTGAAATGCGTTGGAATTCCCTATGTTATACATTGTAACTGAACAAAAACCTACACTTTCAATCGTATAACTTTGCGTAGCACCTTCAACAAGTAATATATTGTAACAAATTTTCATCCTAAATGTAGATAACTTCATGACTAACATGAATAAGTTTGAAAACGATGGTCGAACGCGATCCGTTTTCGAGATATTTGCGCTGGTGTGTCAATTTTACCTCAAATCTACTCAAATTAGAAACTATAAATATACTTTATTAAAAAAAAAAATATATAATTTCAAGACGTTCAGTATTAAATGCTACTCACATGTAATAATTCTTGAAATTCATAATTTCGAATGCAGAAGGTCAAGGGTTCGATTCCCGGTTCGGAATTTTTTTGTTGTAAACTTTGGAAATTGACTTTGATATGATACTGGCATAATATAGGGAGTATTCACGTATTGCGCATGGTGGCCACATTGGAGGCTATAATGGCATGTGATTGGTAGTTCATTGTTATGCAAATTCAACTGTTCTCTAACTTTGGTTTGCTATTATTACTTAAAATCAACATAAACAAACTCTTTTGTCTCGATTACTCTTTTAATCGTTTACAAAGACTTACAATAATCATTTTCGTACTCTTTAGCGGGGGAGACACACGTTCAAACTTGTCATATTTCCCCATAAACAATATTATTCGTTTTCTATTGACAGCTAAATGAAACTTGAAATAGTACTATAGGTGGCCTCCAATATGGCCGATGTGACGTCACGTGAATACTCCCTATATTGCAGTGTCCTCAACTGAAAATCAGTTCTTATAACTGAATGGGTAGACAGTAACAAATGTATTTATTTATGGTTCTTCCAACGTAACTACTCTCATGTTCAAAATCAAATAGTACCAACTTAAAATTTCTACTCTTTTAGTTCATCATAACATTCATTTGAAACAGGTTTATTTGAGATAATTGCGACCTTGGACTGGAAACCTATAGATTTCAAGCACAGCTAATGAGGCTTGTGCAGTTTACTAAGCGTAAGACCGCCTTTACGAACGTGTGTGAAAGAACGCCAGGAATCGGTTGATTTTCGTTGAAAGAGCGTGCATGGATCTGGCAGTAGATAAGGATCCGAGGTCGGTATGAGACTCCTACTGTCTCTACTCTATCTGCCATCCTACGGTTCCTTTAAAACCCTCCGCCGAGTGATAATTACATTCTCGGACTGGCTAGGGATGCCGGGATGCGATTGCATCCCGGGCCCCTGGACAAATCCGGGCTCTTTGGCAGTCCGGGCCCCCGGGCTGCCACCAGAAATTTCCTATGATGTAAATACTTCTCTGTTTATTGCTAAAAAATCTTAACCCCACTCTATAAGTATTATTTTTAAATTATAATTGAATCTATTGTAAAATTTATTGTAAATATTCAATGCTATAAATTGAATATAATTGAAATTATTTTGCTACTGGTGGGGTGGCCTCTGTTAATCACGCCCTAAAACCGCATTTTAGGCCATAAAATTGAATGCAACCCCCAAATATTGTTTACGCCTTCGGCGTATTTGCCCCCAGCGGCTTGTGCTGGGGCTTCGCCCCAGACCCCAGCTACACCACGCCACCTCGTGCGGGCCCCCCCGAAACCCAGCATCCCGGGCCTTTTTATGCCAGTCCGCCCCTGGATAATTATGATGTTGCAGTGTACCATTCGTAGGGTGTCCATATTTTAAAAGTGAAAAACCGGGACAGAGTAAGTATCAGCCAGCCGACTTTGTGGGTTGTAGCTGCGTGGGGCTTAAGTGGTTTGGCTGGGTCAGAGTCCGATGCATGTGGTCCGATGCAGATGCAGTCCGATGCAGTCCGATGCAGAGTGTGATGCATGTGCAGCCATCTCTTTTCAGTCTCGCATAACACGAGATAAGATGCAAAACGATGGCCACACATTGTGGTGTCATGTTTTCTTCTATTCATCGGCCATCTCTTTTCAGTCTCGCATAACACGAGATAAGATGCAAAACGATGGCCACACATTGTTACCATAAAATTATACAAACAGTAATGACAGACAAGACAGACAAGACAACCAAGGGCGTTTGCCTGTATCTAACTAGAGCGGTTATCAAAGTTGCAACGTGCATACAAAGTGCAACAAGGTCTCGCGAACCTGCATAGCCGACATATAATTAACATAAGTGAAGTGCCGGATCTTATTCAACTGGCGATTTCGTAAAATTAAAATAATATGGTGAATGAACTTTGATTCTGCTACCAGCTAGACAACGAGACGATTTGTTGTATAGCGCACGAAGTGACGGTCGTGATAAAAAATTTAATGACAACCATTTATAATTTGATCACTGCAGTGGATGGAAAAGATTATAAGGTCGTGCGTTTTGTAGAATCATCCTGTTGGCTGTTGGGATCGTTTGGCTCTGATTGGCTCTTAGCGCTGATGTGGCCGATGCTGCCGTTGCCGTGCTGGGGTCGCTTGGCTCTGATTGGCTCTGAGCAGTTCGACGTTCTGACCAAAATAAAAATATAAAAATATAAAAATACAAAAATATAAAAATATAAAATATAAAATATAAAATATAAATTATAAATTATAAATTATAAATTATAAATTATAAATTATAAATTATAAATTATAAATTATAAATTATAAATTTTAAAATATAAAATAAAAATTATAAAATATAAAATATAAAATATAAAATATAAAATATAAAATATAAAATATAAAATATAAAATATAAAATATAAAATATAAAATATAAAATATAAAATATAAAATATAAAATATAAAATATAAAATATAAAATATAAAATATAAAATATAAAATATAAAATATAAAATATAAAATATAAAATATAAAATATAAAATATAAAATATAAAATATAAAATATAAAATATAAAATATAAAATATAAAATATAAAATATAAAATATAAAATATAAAATATAAAATATAAAATATAAAATATAAAATATAAAATATAAAATATAAAATATAAAATATAAAATATAAAATATAAAATATAAAATATAAAATATAAAATATAAAATATAAAATATAAAATATAAAATATAAAATATAAAATATAAAATATAAAATATAAAATATCAAAAATATAAAATATCAAATATAAAGATATTAAAATATAAAAATATAAAAATATGGAAATATAAAAATATAAAATACTAGTTATGCGTGATATATTCACTAAATTTGCAGACATTATTTTGTGCTGTAGGAATTCGGAGTCAAAATACCTTGTTTTTCAGAGGATTATTTGCTTGAATTGTGCACCCCCAACAATGACAAACAAACTGGATATCATGACCTGCAATCATCTCAGTGTAGGTAGCTACACCTGAAGGCGATAGAATATAGATGTCAGTTTATCAAAGAGAAGAACCTGTAAGACTTGTCAATTAGAAAACAAGGGAATAAATAAGGAAGCTATTTACCTTCTGTAGATTAGTTTAATACTTTTAACTTAAATAATGTACAAGTCAATGAGTGGGTATAATACATGAGTTTATTCGAGCAACATATTTATCTGTTTATAAATAAGTACAGGCTCATCTTCCCGCAATCAACGCACGTAATTTTGTGCATCTCAATTATTTTATAAATAAGCACACTCGCTGTCTTGCTTATCATATAATATGTTTTAAAACATCTCAGTGAAATCTCAAACAAGGACCATGTTTTCTATTTATTTTACTTTATTTATAGCCATGAATAACACTGACTTCATTTATACAGAACAAGATACATTTTCCCTTTCAGACAGAATTATGAGAGGAATTTTAGAGGGAATTGATAAACCAAGTGTAAACCTTACACAAATAAACACAAATCCGGGACAGTTAATTTAAATCTGTGATTCATTGAAAAAAGCTTTAAAAACAAATACCAGCTACAAATCGTATCTTATGAAATATTTTCAACCGGAATTGACCTTTTTTAGCAATGTCACATTCAAAATTAGTAATTCGTTCTTCGTATGAGAAACAAATTTATTTTTTCTCGTACTGGCATAGGGAAACATATAACATGAGTAGGGAAAAAATTGCGGAATATCTGTTTTTCCCTACAAAGGGTTAAGCAAACCACAAACAAGAATAAGTACGGAGATAAGTTGGTGGCGACCCCGATATCACGAGGAATCCAATGGGATCGCTTTTTAAAGAAAATTTATAAAATGGTGTATACAAAAAAGTTGAAAAGGAGGCTCAGCGGAAAATTTACTTACACCTGAATCCGCTTATAAAAATGGTCAACAAAGAGCAAAGCGAATCGTGCAAGGATTGTCTAACAAGTGACCATCTATTTGAGTGTATAAATTACGAAAATAAGGTCCGAAATAAGACGGGGTCGAGAGATTTTCTATGTAGAAATTTGGGGTGGCGGGCAAAAAAGTTTGAGAAGCCCTGCTTTACGGTAACAAGCCACAATTATGTTGTGTATCTCGACCAATACACATAATAAATATATCAAGACGAATTATACTACCAGAATGTATTGTATAGTTATCATTGAAGAATAAACATACACAAGTAAATGTGTACATTTTAAAAGTACAGTGGGAAATGATTTCGAAAAAAGTTATTCTATTTTAAAATGTTCTCATTCGTGTGAAGTAACAAAATCGTTACATTTAACTTTAATCCACACATGTATACGAACAATATTCAATGTTAGTTTAAGTTTACGCGGAAATGCCCTATTGTGCAGCCATTATATTTTTCTTAACCTTAGTTAAGATAACTGAGAATTTTAATAGAAATAGCCTTCACAACACCTTATACCTCATATTAACGTCTCCTGTCTGTCACGGTTGACCAAGCATGGGAGTGGAGTGGCCAAGCTGTGACCTTGGTGTAAACTCAATGAGTTGTGAATGCACCTAATTGAAGTTGTGTAACCTCCACCCTATTACGGTATAACTTCACTTCTGTATGTTCTCGTGTAAGGTATACAAAAGTGTTCGATACTTTAAAACAGGCCTGAGCAAGCTGAAGTGGACCTTTTAATCCGGTCTGCAAGACTGTGAAGACTATTACAAATAACCCGCAGTTTGGTTTAAAAAAAAAAAAATGTATATATGTCTTGAAAATTTTGTGTAGTCTTCTATATTGTCTGTGAATCAAAATAAATAAATGTACATTTATTTGATAATTCACACAAAATAAGCCTTACTTCTTTGCTCAGATCGTTGTAAATGCTGTCTTGTGGATGAAAATAGCGCAAACAGTTTTCGCTTTTGGCGAGACTGGGGCTCCGCCCCAAACCCCTTGCAGCCCGCGTAACTGAACATCTCAAAGTTTGCTACTGATAGCTGCTTTGTCCCGTTTCCCACTTTTAAAATATGGACACTAATAATTTGGCCTGCAGCACATACAGAAAATCAGAATTCGGCCCGCGGATGAAAAAGGTTCCCCCCTTGGCTTCGTACAACTGATGTTACAGCTACTCACATCCCCAAGTTCAGTTGCTGGACAATTCACGCAGCGAAGATGAAAAATTCAACAACTCGAATTTGTTTCCTCAATTTCAATAATTGGCAAAAAATTAATGATCGGATTTTGATGAGAGTTCTTTAAAAATACACAGCTGGCATTCGAGACAAGAAATAGATAACCTTTCTAAAGTACTAACATGCAGGATGCTTATTTTCACGGCCCAACCACATGTCGAAACGACATATTATTGTAAGTTATATTTTGTGAAATAATTCTGATCTATAATTAATTAATGATGTATCGTAGGCCTATATGACCAGGTTATGTTTTCAAAATTGGTATTTGTTTCTATATAAAAAGATCTCGATAGTACTGGCTTCTAAGATATTAAAATATTGTATGAAAACGGTTGTTTTTCCTATAGTGGCTACCTATGTTTTATCACACATCACACTTATCGCGGAGACTAGTAACGCTATCTCTTGGTAACTTTACAGACGTACTATACAAAAAGTTCTCTATCGCAAGTGAGCTACAGTGCGATCATGGTATACAGGTTTTGCCATGCGTATAGACATAAGTATTTGAAGCATTTATGCCCGCGGACCCCTAAAAATTATAGTTCTGAACACGGACCCCCATGTTCCACAGAAGAGCAAAACGTTTTGAACAACGAAAACATATTTTTTATACACAAACATGCACATCGCTGTTTCAGTTTACTGCAATGATGTGGTCGAGCCTGCTTTTTGGAGCACAAGGTTTCAATATTTGGAGCAATTTTTGACAATTTGAATAAGAGATTCTAATTGTAGCCGTCTGCGGATCCCTTCGATACCATTCGCGGACCCCAGATTAAGGGTGTGTTCCAACTTGACGATTTTCGTAGTGGACTAAGCTTTGTTATACTAATCGAAAGGAAGTGACGTCACAAGCAGGCGACCAATGCTCTTTATTTGGCTAGTGGGTAGTGGGTTGTGGGTAGTGGCCGAAAGTGTACACTACGACACCGACTAACCCACTAAACCAAGATGGTTGATACCAGCCATCACAGCTGATACTTTTAGGTTAGGAAAATACCCAACCAGTGAGTGGAAGTATTATTATCGTATTTATTTAGGTGGTTCATAACAATAAACTTTGTATTAGCATACTAGGTGGCGTGCCCAAAGCTGTTAGCGTTTAGTGTGTAGCAGGTAGTTGTTAGTGATTAGTGGTTGGCAGGCGAAAAATCAAGTTGGAAAACACCCTAAGAACCGCTGATTTATGCGATTGTAAAAATTGACCAACTACGAATGTTTTCTTGATCCATGCAAACACTGAATATTAGCCAATTAAGAGATGCAACCACAAGTACATAACTTGGCAGCCGATCTGTGTCCGTGTAATGTGCCACACTTAAATTGAAACCAGATTGTAAATAGTGTTATTGCAGTGTAGGCTGTCTAGGTTTAGAACATCGTCACGTCAACGCCGGTGACGTCAGAAGGTCAATCAAGGCGGCTTTAATCACTTAGCGTGCTATGAGACGTGTAGCCAAATATCAAAGGTTTATACACTCTAATGATAAAGTTTTTACTTTCTTTCCTTCTTTCTTTCTTTCTTTCTTTCTTTCTTTCTTTCTTTCTTTCTTTCTTTCTTTCTTTCTTTCTTTCTTTCTTTCTTTCTTTCTTTCTTTCTTTCTTTCTTTCTTTCTTTCTTTCTTTCTTTCTTTCTTTCTTTCTTTCTTTCTTTCTTTCTTTCTTTCTTTTTCTTTTTCTTTTTCTTTCTTTCTTCTTTCTTTCTTTCTTTCTTTCTTTCTTTCTTTCTTTCTTTCTTTCTTTCTTTCTTTCTTTCTTTCTTTCTTTCTTTCTTTGGCGTACAGCTGTATTCTTAACCCACTCAGACATTTTCACGCGTTGTGCCTGTGGTACACTTAACAGGGGTGTTATAAATATAAAGGGTCATTTAATTGAACATATTTTTAGCGAAACAAAACAAAACATTACCACATTAGTACAACACAACATAACATTACATATTATCACACAAAACAAGGCAAATAACACTAGAACTATTATTTGTATTGAAGATTTAATTGTAAGAAAAACAGAAGAATGAGAAATCCAAGAAAGGTCTGGTTATTTAATAAATTTTTTACATGAAAAACAAATTCAAAAAATTGAAGTAAAATACTCTATCCAGATTGAATTTAAGAAACGAATGGAATATTATAATTTAAGATGTATTTAAAATGCAAAATTTGGCGAAAATTTGATGTTTTAGATCTCATTCAAAAAAATCTGCAGTTTATTTTGATTATGGTTGCAGTGCAGAAATTAAGTTTCTAAATAAGTTATTTCACTACGCAAATAAATAATTACTTCACGACAAAAACCAAATTCTATAAATACTTGGTTATAACTGGTGGTGTGAGAAAACTGCTCGCGAGTCTGCGGTATAGTGGGTTGCTGCAAGCGTAGCTTGGGGCCTAAGATGATTACAGTCTAAAGATCTTCGAGCTCAATGTTTGAGAGGTATGCCTTACAATTAGCTTACAAGGTAGTGTACCGAGTGACTCCCTATAGCGGTTGCAATTTAATTGCGCATCGTAGTCATGCAACCAACAGGTAAGCGCGCTTTTTATGTATTAAATACACTCAAATTTATTCATAGTTGAAATATAATAGCAGAGATATTTAAGAGATTTTCCCATTTAATGCATTTACAGACCGAGTCAAAAACATTGATGGAACCTAGTTCGAAGTATATTATGAGCAAAGCGAATATAAACTGAACATTCCAAAGAAACGAAATAAATATCAATAATAATTTGATTACCAAATTGCAATTATAATCAAAATTATGCCGATTTCACGTTTTGGCCTTGGCGAAAATACTTTCTTACTTCCAGGAAGATTTCGACCTACCTGAAATAGAAACTGCTATCATTGAAGAATGAACAAGTTCCTAACAAAGTAACTTAATTTCAAATTTTATTTACCTTTATTTTTAACTTTCCTAACTGATGCGTAGTAATTTAATAAAAAGTACATGCATCGGCATAGGTAGCGTAATTTTATTTAAAGCGTATAGTTATAGCAATAGCGTATAATTATTTTTTTTAAATTTTAAATTATAAACTTAATATGTTCACAAGGCGCAAATAGAGTTTATAATACTCAATATCCACAATTGCGCCGCTGGTCTATAGGTCAAGGCATCCACCCGGGAAGTGGGAGATCTGGGTTCGAGTCCCAGTCGAGGTTGGGGTTTAATTGACCCGCATTTCACAACAATGTACATGTCATTGAGTATTTCCGTTAAATCAAATCAAATATGTGCAGCCATGGATTGGTTTTAATACAAACGTGGGAAATAAATTGCTTGCAATGTTGAAATACGAACAAAGTAGTGAACTTTACATTTTTCCTGCACTTTCGTCAAGGCCACAAATATTCATAATCCCAAACGTTCCATCAAACCATGTTTTTCACCCTTCTAGCACCTGCATAGCTTCTAGAAATAAATTTACAGTACATCAGCCTTTGAGTAAAGACCACGTGATTTAAACTAGAATCGAGGTTGCATGAACTTCAAAACGAACTGACACAATAATCAATACCGACCTCCAAGGGAGATTCAGAAGGTAAAACATGTTTGCGTTTGAGGGCAGGGTGTTGATCAAAAAGCGATGAGCAATGTTTGATAGAAGATCCCTGTTCTAATACCGGATGTTAAAATAAGTTTTGGTTCACCATAAGAAATATATTCATGTTTCCTATTTTAGATCTAAATTTCACTCATAAATGTGAGCTGGAATTTCTATACGTCATAATGACAAGTTAACAGGACATAACCTATGAATAATAATTATCAATTCGACCTTGTCACCTAGATCAGATAAAGCGGGCACATTTTGTCATCATGTACGTGCACTCTAATGTTTGTTTCTAACATGTGCATACATGAAATAATTGTGAACAACAACTGAATAAAATGTTGTCAACATTCTAAAAATAATTTCAGTAAATAAATGGTTGGAATTAAATAAAGTAACTCTGAAGCAATAGATGAAAATCAGGATTGAGCTAGAAAGCCGTGATTTGCTCTATCTAAGGGTCCTTGATAGTTATGTAACAGTGCATTTTTCACTGTTGTGCATTCTTATCAATGAAGATCTAGATTCTAGAGGGCCGTGATTAGCTCTATCTCAGGGTCCTTGATAGTTACGTTAAGGTGCATTTTTCACTGTTGTGCATTCTTGTCAATGAAGATCTAGAGGGTCCTGATTAGCTCTATCTAAGGGTCCTTGAAAGTTATGTTAAAGTGCATTTTTCACTGTTGTGCATTGTTGTCATTTGTCAATGAAGATCTAGAGGGCCGTGATTACCTCTATCTCAGGGTCCTTGATAGTTACGTTAAGGTGCATTTTTCACTGTTGTGCATTCTTGTCAATGAAGATCAAGAGGGACCTGATTAGCTCTATCTAAGGGTCCTTGATAGTTATGTAAAGGTGCATTTTTCACTGTTGTGCATTCTTGTCATTGAAGATCTAGAGGGCCGTGATTACTTCTATCTAAGCTTCCTAGATCAATTCTGAAAAAGGTTCATTGGCTTGAACGAATGATATAGATATGTCTGCAATGCTGCATTCACTTATCATTGACGACAGCAGCTGCTGTCATGGCATCTTTCCCTACAACAGAACGATGCGCATTTGACATTTAAATCTCATGTAGGCACCAGTGTTTGCAGATAGTTGCCAACCAACCAACTCAGACAGAGTCACTTCCTGAGGTAGGTGGCTGGCTGCATCACAGTTACAATGTTGCAACCGCACACAAATTGGCTGATTATCTCCACGCGTCTAGCTTGCGACATTTCACTTCAGGGCTCATTATACCTGTGCTGGGCTGTTGCCAAGATGCTGCTAGGCTGATGCACTTCTTGGGCTGCAGTGCGTCTCTCACACGCAGACACACACGCACACGCACACGCACGCACGCATGCACGCACACATGAAGACGCTTGGCTGATGCAGTTCTTGGACTGCAGTGCGTCTCTCACACGCAGACACGCACGCACACACACATACACACACGCAACTAAACGCAGGATAAGTAAACTATCTCTCACAATGCTCATTTGGAAGGCGCGGAATTGTTACCACACGGAATTGATCCCACACGGAATTTTGTTCACGCGGAATTGCTTTCACACGGAATTGCTCGCGCGGGGAATGTTCCCATACGGAATAACGTCCATATGGAAGAACTCCCGCATGGAAGAACTCCCACGTTTTACAGTCCCAAATGTAGCCGAGCAGTGGTGCGTCACCATGATTAATCACAAATATTGATTTTGGTGTTCGTTATACACACTTAATTTGCGTATAGGTTAGATGTGTGTGTTATTAAAATCGATATTAAACTTTTGGCAACGCAGCACCGCTCGACTATCTTCGGGATTGCAACATGTGAGAGTTGTGGCGTATGGGGGTTGTTCCATGTGGGGGTTGTTCCATGTGGAAGTTATTCCGTGTGGTAGTTATTCCTCAAAAGATTAAACATAGACACTGATTAGTACCTTAAAACAATAAACAACAACAGCAACTGAATTGTTGATCAATGTCAAATGTCAATATACATCAAAACGTTAATTTTTCTATGAAATATTTCATGTTATGCGTTGTTTTCGGTGACCTATGTATCTAAAATGTTGCATTATTTCTAACGATGTACACGTATAAAGACACCGATTTGTGTACATTAACAATGTAAGTACACAAATATTCGGTTGTAAGAATTAGCGCTTTACGAATTTGTAAAACTTGTAAAATAAAAACAGCACTTTCATGATTTGATAAAAACAATTTCCAAAACTATTTGAAAAAAATGCACCCGTGGAAACCTTGCTTATTTTTCATTTTCAACCGTGGAAAATTTCAAACACGTCAAATGCTTAATGAGTGCAGAAAACAGTGTCCTATTAAGCTTCCACATTTTTAATCACAACAGTAAAAAAAATCCTAATCAAATAATATGTTGGCCATAGCTGCAAACCATTTTCGTTTTGTATTGAATGGTGAATTGTATGTAATTACGGGACATGGGAAAGATTTGATGATAGCATTCGCAAGTGTGATTGATAACCATTACAAGTATACTTTGAATCATGCGGCTTCGCAATAGATACACGTTCAATTACAAAGTACACTCGACATAACCTTGTAATTACAATATTATGTGTGAAGTTTACTCACTAACACGTGCGATAATATTGCTGGAGCAGTGGCGTACCGACCATACAGTACGCGGACCGACAAGTGTTCAGTTAGCATCTCTTAGATATGTCGAACGAGGTGGTAACAACGCGGCTGTTCCCGGTGCTTAGTTTCAGGGCGGACACGGGTGGACGCGTCAACCCACTTCTTTTTTGAGAAAACCCTTATTGAAAAGTCAATACGTTGCAATAGACTGGATAGCCTGTTTACCCTTGTACTAATGTGCCGATTGGACTTTTTTCCACCGTTTTCGTCAATGGTGAAATTGTTTTTGGTGGTTTTCTGGTTTTTGCACTACAAAAACTACAGAGTATCGCATCCAGTTTGGTATTTTTTTTCGTAAACGCTCAGAACGCACTCTAAAAGCCCGATAAAAAAATCGCCTGGGGTGTTTTTGTTGGGGTCTCCCCCCCCCCCCCCCCCACCGCCGAAGAAGATCGTCGAGCGTCCGCCCACTTATTATTTAAGTAATTAAGCACTGGCTATTCCTGAAGGAATATATTATATTTCCTGAAAATATTTTGCAAATTTAGTTCATGTACTTATTGCTTGGTTAATTAAACTCACTATTCATATCAACTGACTATCACGGTGTAGGTTATGTAGCACATGTATTACAAACCATTATTGTTTATGATTAAATTTAATAAGCGTTTGATCTTCCAGTGCAGATAGTGCCATGATATTGACAAGGTGCTATGACATGACGCTATGATGGTTTAACACGATGCTATGACAGGATGCTATGACAGGATGCTATATTGCTTCAACATGACGCTGTGGCAGGATGCTATGACAGGATGCTATATTGCTATAACACGACGCTATGAGAGGATGTATGACAGCACGCTATGTTGCTATGACAGGACGCGATTTCTCTCTCATGACGCTGTGACAGGAGCTATAGCAGGACCCTATGACATGGCGCTATGACAGGACGCTAAGGCATGGCGCTATGACAGGATGCTATGACATGCCAGTACGCCACTGCACAGCAAGGAAGTGTGCGAGGCCAATGCCAAGTTTATTTTCTATTCTCTCCACTCATTGAGTATATTTAGTAAAAATAATTAAACAACAATAGATATGATGAATCCAACAGCCACGCGTGTTTCTCGGATTAGTTATTCAGTGTCGCAACTCGCAATCACCACTGATCACATTATTGTAAATTACTTACTTACTGACTGACTGACTGACTGACTGACTGACTGTCTGTCTGTCTGTCTATCTGTCTGTCTGCCTGTCTGTCTGTATGTCTGCCTGCCGGCCTGCCTGTATGCCTGCCGGCCTACCTGTATGTCTGTATGCCTGTCTGTCTACCTGTCTGACTGTATGTATGTATGCATGTATGTATGTCTGTTTGTCTGTCTGTCTGTCTGTCTGTCGGTCTGTCTGCCTGCCTGTCTGTCTGCCTGTCTGTCTGTCTGTCTGTCTGTCTGTCTGTCTGTCTGTCTGTCTATCTGCTGTCTGTCTGTCTGTCTGTCTGTCTGTCTGTCTGTCTGTCTGTCTGTCTGTCTGTCTGTCTGTCTGTCTGTCTGTCTGTCTGTCTGTCTGTCTGTCTGTCTGTCTGTCTGTCTGTCTGTCTGTCTGTCTGTCTGTCTGTCTGTCTGTCTGTCTGTCTGTCTGTCTGTCTGTCTGTCTGTCTGTCTGTCTGTCTGTCTGTCTGTCTGTCTGTCTGTCTGTCTGTCTGTCTGTCTGTCTGTCTGTCTGTCTGTCTGTCTGTCTGTCTGTCTGTCTGTCTGTCTGTCTGTCTGTCTGTCTGTCTGTCTGTCTTCTGTCTGTCTGTCTCACAACCCTCTCACTCAAACATTTAAATACACACCATCATTTGGCGGTTTCAGAATAAGATTGATTAATGCAACAATGATATTCAACATAAATCAGTACAAATAATTAGTGGAACAGAAAACATTGAAGAAAAAATAAATTCTATTATAAATAACACTTTTCGAAAATGTAGTTTTACTCAGTATCACAGGAGCGCTACAGATCCAAACCACTTTAAAATATTAGGTTATATATACGTATTGGTTTAGTTTAGTTTTATTGATAAATACATGCATTAGGTACACGCGCACAAGTCTTCTGACTTATGTGTGTAGCCTACCTAATAGCAACAACATAATGTGTTATTCTAATATGAAATACATTGTTAAACACATTGTATAAGTACCATGCAAAAAAAAAACGTAAACCATTCTAGTGAGATCTTGTTTAGTTGACTAGTTCCTACAAAACTCTGTGTTTAAACTAAACTGCCTGTTAGAATGAATTGATATTATTCAGGCAGATTCCTTAGACTGTTTTCCCAAGTGTATTCGACGCATCTATGACCTCTACAGTAGACACATCGTCATTCCAAACCGCTTCAGTCCAACGCCATTCTTGGCGCCATAGCGCATAAACGGCTAAAACCCATTAGACAGAAACAATATGGAATGTTAGAGTGTTGCCGTCTCTTTGCCTACGAATGAATATATTATCATACGCGCAGCCGGAAGAACGGCCATCCGTGTGCAGTGTGTGTACTGTGTACTGTGTAATGCAACTAGTAAAGATAATGCATAAAGATAAAAGATAGCACTGACCCTGGTTTCCAATGCGTTTTACGAGTGTTTGCCACAGCCAATGGGATTGTGCCCGCGTGTGCGTCGGTTTGATGGCTGGCGACTTGCATAGACGGGCGAGCGAAGCCGCACAATATACGTCATTGTATGCGTGAGTCGTCGCGAACCTTTTCCTAACTTGTTATGAGTATGAAAGTGACAGCTGTAGTAGAATATTTTGTAGTTTCTCTGTCATACATTGGGGTTTAAAGTTAAACAACCTATAAGATAAAATTATAATAGTTCCTCGCCATATGTTAGTAACAGAATAGTCATCTTTTCTCTTCCACCTCTAACACTCTTTTACATACTTGCCGACCTTCTTTAGATCTGAACGAACCCACCGCGACCCCACGACCCCACCCCCACCCGTCACCCCTCTAAACCCACCCCAGACTACGGCTATGTGTGATGCATCTTATTCTGTCGACGCTTTATGATAAACCAAATATTATGACTAACAAAACATAAAAAAACAAAACATACAAAACATAACTTAAAAATTACAGAACAATGTATTTAACTATTGCATATTGCACTACATAGATCTTGTCCAGAAATCGTAGTTATAAGAAGGATCAACTACCCATTCAGTGATGATTTCAGGCATATCCCGGGGGGGGGGGGGGGGCAGAGCCCCCCCCGGCAGTTGTAAATGCCCCCCTAGCAGATTGAAAAAATCACATGAGGTGAAAATCACATCAAAATGAAGTAAATTTTTCCACCTCATATAGGACTAGGAAATAAATCGATTTCCACGAAAAACTCATCTACATAAATGTTGCAACATTTTATTTTCTATTTAAACGATGTTAGGTAAAGGTAAGAATGGCAAATAGGAATCACCTCATATTCGAAAACTGAAAGGATGGCCTCAACAGAGACCATAACCCCCTCCACCCCTGCCTTTTGTCACGGCGTAAAAAAAGCCATAAAATGAGTTACTAATTTAGCAACACCCCAGATTTTTATCAGCCCCCCCTAGGAAAAATGTCTGAAATCATCACTGTACCCATTTTCACTACATTGCTTTCTAAATACATCAACATTTATTGAATTTTTAGTTATATTGTTGAGTTTTTAATTCATCTGAAACCAAAAATCACCCTTTAGTTCCTTCACATGTTATGCATGAGTCGGTTTCTTGCTCTAATGTGTTACTTATCTGTACTTCCGGCGAACAGTTCCACTAGACATTAGTGTCGCATTTTCCCGTTCATATTTTGTCAAGCTTTCCCAGTCACCGTATTTGTCTCCATGCCAGACTTATTTATTTATTTATTTATTTATTTATTTAATGTCTATCCTATTCAGTTATAAAAACTGATTTACAAAGGAGGACCTTAAATAAAACTAAGCTATGCAAACAATGAATAGTAATGAAATCATAAATAACAATAACAACAAAAACAAAACAAACTACTGAACTATATAAAATATAATCAAGAACAAGAAAAAATAATTGAGAAATGAAATAAAATCAAATGAAGTGGAAATTCAACATATTTAAAAAAAAAAAAAAAATAGAAGTATGCAAATAAGAAAGAACATGAAGAAACAAAAAAAAATTGTTGGAAAAATAAATATATGTATATATATAAAAGTGAAAAAGAAGAGAAAAAAGAAGAAAGAAAAGAAAAAAGAAAGAAAAAAGAAAAAAGAAAAAGGATAAAGAAAAAAGAAAAATGAAAAAAGAAAAAAGAAAAAAGAAAAAAAAAGAAAAAAGAAAAAAGAAAAAAGAAAAAAGAAAAAAAGAAAAACTGATTTGTTACGGTCCCAGCTCAAACGAAATGAGGATTGCAAAAAATCAGAAACTGCAATCTGGGAAAAATAAAATTCCACGTAAAAGCAACCCGGGAAACAGCACACGCCTTCTATCTTCACTTCGAATCTTGAAAGAAAGATGGTCTTGAAAAACTTGATCCGAGAACCATTTATAAGTAGAGATCAAACTGAATCAAGAGAATTCAGGAAATCGGATGTAGATTCCCAGAAGACCAACAATCATCTCCATCTAAAACAGATGAAAAACCACTTACAGTAGAACAATCTTAACTTAAACACGCCTAACTCTCATCTTAAGAATTACAGACTCAATCTTATTCCTAAATTCTAGGAGCCGCAATCTCACAAACTGGCTTCGAAGATCATGCGGAAGGGAATTCCAGAAGTGTACACCTCTGTACAAGAATGACCTGCGGAACGACTCGGAATTCATTATAGGAACCTGTAAAGTTGTTTAATTGTATTCTTTTATTTTCTGTTCATTTACATGGGTGCCAACCTAACCTAGTATTGGTACAGTGACATCCAGGTTAGCCAACTTAACCTAGCCCGTGCAACATCTTCTCTCCAATAAACACAATGATAGATTAGTTAGTTACATTCACTAATTATAATTATTGTTGCGATTGCACTCTACATTCTATGACGTTCTTATCTACATGTATTTACAAAGTCTTTCCACGTCGATGGAACGTTTATTCTTCTACCGGATCTGCTGCGCTGACCTTGCCATGGTAGTGTTGCATCTGCCATCTCCCGTGTTCCAGGTTCCTCTAAGCGTCTGCTCTGCTGGCGTGTTCTTGTTACTTGACTTGGTGATGCCACTTCTTGTTGTGCGCTTACTCCCTGGGAGTTCTCTGCTCTGGCTCCGTCTCCATCAGCGGGTCCTTGATTAGGAGTTTGGCTCGGTTGTTGCTGTTCCTCGGGCCGAATATGCACTCGGTTGCGACGGAATTGACCACGGCCTTCCACATCTACAATGTATGTCCTTGGGTCAAGTTCACGTACCACCGTCCCTCTCTGCCAAGCTGCTCCTTTTCTGTCCGGATTGAGTTGTACCCGGATATTTTGTCCAAAGACTAACCCAGGCAGTTCTTTTGCTTGTCTATCATAGTTCACCTTATATTTCAGTTTTCTTAGATTAATTTTTTCTTTCACATCTTCTGGGATCTGGGGTAGAAGGAGATGACTTGCTGTAGGCAGGAGTGTTCTTGTGCGCCTGGACATTAGTCGTTGAACTGGGCTGGACTCCATGAACTGTGTCGGTGTGTTGCGCCATGATAAAATGGCCATGTCTCTATCTTCTCCATTTCTGTTCGTGCGTTTGATAATTCTTTTAGCAATTTTAACAGCCGACTCTGCCTTGCCGTTCGACTGGTGGTAGTACGGTGAGGATGTGCACATCTCGAAGCCCCACTCTTGCGCAAATGTTCTGTACTCAACACAATCCATCTGGGAGCCTTTGTCTGTGTCCAAAAAGTTAGGTATTCCATACCTACTAAAATTCTGTTTGGAATACTTGATTAGTGTTTTGGCTGTCATGTCTTCCAGACTGTTAATCTCCCAGAAATCTGAATAGTAGTCCACAGTTATCAGCCATGGCTTGCCATTTACGTGAAATATGTCTAGTGCAACTCGTTCCCACGGTCTACTTGGTGTTTCGTGCGTAACCATTGGCTCTTTTTGTTGGGCTGTTGCATCTTCATTGCATGCTTCGCACGTTGCTACTTTCTCTCTGACATCTTGATTCATCCCCACCCAGAACAGCACATCTCGCGCTCGTCGTAAGCTTGCTTCAATGCCCGAGTGTGCCGCGTGGATTTTAGTCAGCATATCTGGTTTCATTTTCTGTGGCACGATAACTTTTGTTCCTTTGTATAGGACTCCGTTTTGTATTCCCAATTCGTCTCTAAACTGCCAGTAATCTTTTACTGTATCCGTGACTTCTTCTTTTGTGTCCGGCCAGCCTGCTAGGATGAATCTGGACAGGTCTTGCAGTGCTACGTCTGTGAGAGTGTTGTCTCGGATCATCTGAATCGTTTTGTCCGATACCCCAATGTTGCTTGCCTGATTAATTGCAGCTAATTCTTTGCTGAATTGTGTTTCTCTGGACCCCTGTACTCCATAGACTTCTTGATCCAAGGTTTGTTCTTCCAACCCCTCCGGAGGAAATGCTCTTGACAACGTGTCAGCCAAATACATTTCCACGCCTTTCTTGTATGTGACTGTAATGTTGTAGCGTTGCAGACGTAATAGCATTCTCTGCAAGCGTTTTGGAGCCTGAAGAAGACTTTTCTTGAAAATAGTTTCAAGGGGTTTGTGATCCGACTCTATGGTGATTTGTTCACGGCCCCGTATATATGAATCAAACCGCTCACAACCAAACACAATCGCCAAGCACTCTTTTTCTATCTGAGCGTATTGTTTTTCAGTTTGTGTCAGGGCCCTAGATGCAAACGCTACTGGTTGTCCCCTTTGCAAGAGTGCTGCTCCCAAGCCTGCCTCACTAGCATCACATTGAATTTCAACCGGAAGTGAGACATCGTAGTAGCGTAATATAGGGGCAGACGTTGCCATTTTCTTGATCTCTCTAAATGCTCTCTCTTGCTCCGACTGCCAGGCGAACTCCACATCTTTGCCCGTTAACTTCCGTAAGGGTTCTCCTACTTGCGACAAAGCCGGCATGAATTTTGCTAGATAGTTTGTGAACCCTATGAACCTTTGGACTTCTTGAATTGTCTTGGGAGTCTGCATTTCTTCAACTGCCTTGATCTTTGCTGGATCTGGTAAGACACCACAATCCGTTAACAAGTGCCCGATGTATGGAACTTGAGTTAGCCTGAAACGAATCTTCTTTTTGTTCAGTTTCAGGTTTTTTCTTCTTGCTAGTTCCATTAGTGCTAGGAGTTTCTTGTCATGGTCTCGCTCTGCGTCTTCTTTTGTGTCTCCACATCCGTAGACCAAAATGTCATCTGCTATGACTTCCACTCCCTCTAGCTCGTCGAGAAGCTCGTGCATTCGTCGTTGGAACTCCTCTGGGGCTGTACTAATGCCGAATGGCATCCGCAACCATCTATATCGACCTTTTGGCGTCCAGAATGTCGTCAGCTTGCTGCTCTCTGTATCCAGCCGCAGTTGCCAGAATCCGTCTTTCGCATCTAGGACCGAGAATATTTTGGCTCTCGCAAGCGTCGGCAGGATCTCTTCAATGGTCGGCAATTGATAGTGTGATCTTTTCAAAGCTGTATTTAAGTCACGGGGGTCCAAGCATATCCGTAGCTTCTTCTCGGATTTTACCACCACCATGCTACTTACCCACGGTGTTGGCTCCGTGACTTTTACGATTATCTTTCTTCTCGCCAGATCTTCTATTTTTAGCATGACCTCATCCTTCAGCATCACTGGTATTTTACGAGGCAAATGTTGTACTGGCGTAACCTTCGGGTCAATGCTCATTTTATATGTCCCAGGAATCGCCCCAAGTCCTTGAAATACATCTGGGAACTGTGCTACCAGCTGGTCTAGTGATGCAATTGTAGGCCTAGCTGGTTGGTGTGAATGACTCACCTGGTTCGTTAACTCTGCATGTACTGAGAGTAGCCCCATTTGTAGACACGATTCAGCGCTGATTAATGGTCGTTCTGATCCTTCTATTATCTGGAAGACAAGTTGGTACTTCTTACCACTGTGTAGGCATCTTATCGTGGCCTCTCCCATGGATTTCGTTACATTACCATTATAAAATTTCAGCATGACCCTGTTCTTCTTTTCCAGCGCTGAACGTTCACCTCCAAGTCGTTGGTAGTCACCCCAACTCATTACGTTGCATGAAGCTCCGCTGTCGAGTTGACACTTGATTTTCTTCGTTTTTTCGTGCAGCTTCAATGCGAGCATCGTTAAGAGTTGCTTGCGGTCTTTCGGGGAGTTAACACTTCCTACTAGTCACAAATCCGATTCGTCACTGCTGGACATGCCTGCCATAGCATTCACTTGTTTTTGTCTGCAAACTGCCTCTGTGTGATTTTGTCTCTGGCATTTGCTACAAGTTTTGCCATATGCCGGGCACTTAAGCTTGTCCCATTCATGGGCAATACCACAGTACCGACACTTGCTCAGGACTCTCTTGGCTTTTCCTTGCCTGTCTTTCTTGTTAGTTTTCTTTGAGAAGTTAATTGGTTCCCCACCAGCCTCCTCGTTCTGTGAAAACTTGGCCATTTGCAAATCTGATTGTTCCGCTGCCTTGCATACTTCTATAGCTGACGTAAAAGTAAGCCTTGGGTCTTTGATCAGCTGCTTTACGACATGTTTGTCGACAATTCCCAAAACTAGTCGATCACGCAGGGCTTCGTCAAGAACACGTGCCGGACTGAATTCACACGTAGAGGCCAATTTACGCAGTTTGTTTACATACTGGTTGATCGATTCCTCTGGTTGCTGAGCAGTCTGGTAGAAGACGAAGCGCTCATATATGATATTCTTCTGTGGTTCAAAATTCTCCTCCAGCTTGCTTAATATGGCCTCCACCTTTGATTTTTGTACTGGTGTTAGCTCCAGATTGTCTAGGATGTCAACACAATCTCGCCCCATAGCAATTCGTAGAGTGGCCACCCTAACCTTCATGTCCTTGTTACACAACTCACTCGCCACCTCAAAGTCCTCCCACTCGCGCCTAAACACTTGCCAATTGCCTGCCGTCTTCTGTCGGTCACTGACATCCATGTAGGCTGGTAGGGGAATAGTAGCCGCCATTTTGGGGTCGTGAGATAGTCGGCCTAGGATATTCCCAGAGTTTTCTCACTATTGCACACACTGGGGTTTCTATAGTTGATTACACTCGAATCTCGAAATCTCTTGGACGTAATTTACTCTTTTATTGTTCACTAGCTGACCGATTACCTGCTTTAAATAAGGTTTCCGGCTTAGCTGTTCACTTCTGACACCATGTTTAATTGTATTCTTTTATTTTCTGTTCATTTACATGGGTGCCAACCTAACCTAGTATTGGTACAGTGACATCCAGGTTAGCCAACTTAACCTAGCCCGTGCAACAAAAGTAAAAGTTAATATAGAATCACGAGTACGTTCAACAAAATTAAACATAGTTGGCATAACATCTAAATACATACCTTTCATCATCTTAAAAGTATTTACCAGCACATGGAACTTCATTCGCTCATCAATTGTCAAAAAATTGTCCTGCATGTCTTGGTGGAAAGGAACTTCATCAAATAAATGGTCTATTCTTCTTTGCAGCACAATATAATCTGCAGATGGTCGAACAGCCCACACAACTAAACAATAATCAATTATAGAGTGAACATACGAATCAACAAGTAATCTCAGCATTCTCTCAGTCACAAATCTCTTCATTCTTACAATCATACCTATTGCTGAAGACACCCTATTACAAACATATTCATAGTGCCTTTTAAAAGTAAGACTACAGTCTAAATAAACACCAAGATACTTATATTCAAATACTCTAGAAATAATGTTACCATTACAAGTTAACACTTGAGGAAATCTATTCACAGTATTATCATTAGCCTTATGAAAAATCATAAAATTAGTTTTACTATAATTAATATTGAGTTCCTGACTCAGAAACCAGTCATCCATTCTTCTTAAAATTTCTTGAAGCCTCCTGACAATTTCTTCGGTATTTGTACCTTCTAAATAAAAAACCAAATCATCAGCATACAACAAATAAGAAATACCAGACATTATATCAGATATATCATCAATGTAAAGAATAAATAAAAGTGGCCCCAAAACTGAACCTTGGGGAACTCCACACAGAATATCTATAAAATCTGACGAATAATTAGGTAGATTTATAAACATTTGCCTATTTAGAAAATAATCTGAGAGAATAGCTAGCAAATGTGGGCTAACACTATATCTAGCTTTCAACTTTTTTAAAAGAGGTAAAATGGGTACCGAATCAAATGCTTTTCTAAGATCAACAAACACAGCACCTACCTTGCCATTTCGACAGTCAATCTTCTTCGAAATGAAATCAGTGAACGCCAAGAGAGCACTCTGAGTCGATCGTCCTTTTCTGAAACCATGCTGATTAGTACTTAAACCTATAGATAAATCAATTTCATTCAGCAATCTTTTATACAAAAATGTTTCTATTATTTTACCCACTATCGGAAGAGTAGAAATTGGCCGATATGAATTTCTATCATCTTTCTTACCTTTACCCTTATAAATGGGTGTTACCTTAGCCAATTTTAGTCGTGTCGGGAAAACACCTATGAAAAAGAAATGAGATATTAAAACAGCTAACAAACCAACTATAGAAGAGCATTTCTTAAAAACAATACATGGCACTTCCCAAGAAGCTGCAGCACTATTATTTTTAAGACTACGAATTGCAGAAATAACTTCATCATTGGTTACCTGTTTAAATGGACGACTTCCAGCTTCCCGTACACTCAAATCACGAAACTCACCAATATCTTTGGAGTAATCTGTAGTGTTTACTAAAAAACTCTTCTGCAACAGACTACAAATTTCATGATTAGATGTGTAGGACACTCCATTTTCAATTAAAGATGAAATATTACTGCCTTGTTTAGATTTATTACCCGTTAACTTATTATAAACCGACCATAAAGATTTCGAAGAAATATCAGTATCAAAAGATGACTTAAAATACTCACGTTTAGAAAAACGAATGCAATTATTTACCTTGTTCCGAATATGTTTATACTCATCCCATGTGGATTGCTGTCTCGAAGTACGATATTGTTTCCGCAAGTGGTCCCTCCTGTGCATCCAAGGGTGTCCAATTCTCCCGACAGTAAGACAATAATTGTTTTCTAAATTTTCAATATTTCTCCTTTCTTATATGTACTAAAAGTTTTTTGAAAAACATTTTGTGTACTTTTATACTTCATTTTTAACAATTTTTTGTTAGTAGAAACAAAAGCGCTATATATGTGGCCAAATGTAGCAACTTATTGGCGAAGATTTCATTCCGCGGTGGAAAATAGTGCCGGATATCATTGTGAAATATCTTGTTTTTTGTTATAAGTTTGTTTGTTTTTTCTTGTGTTTTTTTTTTAATTTTTTTGTTTTGTTTTGTGTTGGTTGTGTTTGTTGTTGTAAGTATAAAACGTGTTCTGATTTAAAAGGCGCGTTGCGCCGTTGCTTCATCAGAAAGTTGCGTGACATTGCCACTTTGAGCGCTTCATTCGTTTTCACTAGCGGGCCCTCAGTGGCCAAACTCGGTGCCTTTATTTTCACCATGGCAACGGGACGCCTGCTTGAGTGCTTGCCATGAATATAACAAGTTAGTAGCTTACTAAATATTTCACAATTCCGGATGTTGTATTTTTCCTATTTTGTATTTTGTATATTTCATTATTCTTAGGTTAAATTGTTTCATTATTTTTTCCCGGTTTTATTATATTATTTTATATTATGTTCATTGTTATATTTACGTTATATTTTTCGTTGTTATATTTATTGTTATATTTATTTAGTTTTTAATCACTTTTAGTATGGGTTGGCCGTCACTCTTTGTGTTTGGAGCTGCCAACCCCAGAAAAAATGAATAAATGTTATATGTTTATATATAGGCAGGGCCGTTCTACTATCGATGACAACATAGGCACAGCTTTTTAGGTCCCCCCTCCCCCCCCCCCCCCACTTTGGAATCCAAAATATCGTTATTATTATTCATTGGTTGCACGTGCGTCGCATCATTGCGCGTGGCGGCCACATTTGTGATCAAACGTTGACATTGACTTGACACCATGGAGAAACAATTGAAGCCTGTTGTGGTAGAACACAGGAATTCTTAGTTCTTTAAAATTCGGCCTTTTTTTAAACAAAATTTGGTATGTGTAGAGTGTTGTAACGTTTTATTTTTGTATTATTTATGTTTACTTTTTAAATTCTCAATAAGCATTATTAAATTTAATTATAAGTTGCCAATGATTTAGGATTGGTCCTCATCAATTGTGTCGCAATCATGGCCGCTGTGACGTCACGTGGGAACTATGAATTGTGTATTATAGACATGTTACATAATAATGTAGGGGTTGACAGTTGACACTGTTGGAGTTACGGACCATAGAACGAAACACGCTTGGACAGAGCAGATTGTAATGTTTGTCACAATGATTGTCTTTGTCCGTACTGCAAGCAGAGATGGGCAAAATACTCAAAAAAATGTATTTGAAATACAAAATACAAAATACTCTACAACACAGTATTTTCAAATACAAGATACAAATACATTGACAATTTTGTATTTCAAATACAAAAATACATATGTATTTTGAAAATACTCAAAATACAAAATACATTGCTGGTAATAATGGTAGGTAAGTAGTAAATAAATAAACGTGAATTTCAAAATTTTTTTTAATTCGATTACATTTGATTTTTTGCGAGGAGGCAGATCCAGTTGTGGGCGGCATAATTAAAATAAATAAATAAATAAACATTTATTTTTTATTACAACGCTTATATTAACAATTGCCTTGTTTGTCTGGACGGAATCTT
>OX246738.1:97966365-97998325 GCA_945910005.1 Isoperla grammatica
GTGGGTAGAGTGGTAGATAGAAAATACAAAGGGATTGATGCGTTGTATTACCGCTCGCGAGTTACATGTTACTCTGTCGTTCATGCTAGCTTCACTTATGCTAGCTTTACTTATGCTAGCTTTACTTATGCTAGCTTTACTTATGCTAGCTTCACTTATGCTAGCTTCACTTATGATAGCTTTACTTATGCTTGCTTCACTTATGCTAGCTTCACTAATGCTGGCTTCACTTATGCTGGACTTATTTATGCTGGCTTCACTTATGCTGGCTTCATTTATGCTAACTTCACTTATGCTGGCTTCACTTATGCTGGCTTCACTTATGCTGGCTTCAATTATGCTGACTTCACTTATGCTGCCTTCAATTATGCTGGCTTCACTTATGCTGGCTTTAATTATGCTGGCTTCATTTATGCTGGCTTCACTTATGCTAGCTTTACTTATGCTAGCTTCACTTATGCTAGCTTCACTTATGCTGGCTTCACTAATGCTGGCTTCAATTATGCTGGCTATAGTCAGGATACGGGATGGACTCATGTAACTAATTCTGTTTCATAATGTATTTCGCTCCCTTGTTTTCTATTTTCACCCGTTGACAACGTCTATGTGACATCCGGTTATTTCTACCAAGAAACATTTCAAATTTAAATATAAGAATTCGTTTTTTCCTTCAGCTTTGGACTGTAAAGTATTGCAAAATTATACTGCCATGTTGATTTCCATCAGCAATCTCCTCTTCTACTTTGATACTAAAAAAATAATTACATTAAAAATAATTGTATGTAGTTTTTAAACTGAAAGACATAAAAATAAAATTTTATGTCTCAAATACTTCGAATTTACATTCGCTCAGGAGTAACTCATTAGAGAGAAATAAGTTAATTATTTCCTTTCATAAATTAACGATTATCTTCACAGTGAAAGAAACGACGCACATTTTTTGCAGCCGATGGCAAAGAAACCCAGCACAGGCTTCCCAGTCACTAAGGGCTCAATATAATGGCTAATGAGGGATTGGAAAGTGGAAACTAGCTTTTTTAAATCGAACGATCATCGAATCTTGACACTATAGGGAGTATTCACGTGACGTCACATCGGCCATATTGGAGGCCACCTATAGTACTATTTCAAGTTTCATTTAGCTGTCAATAGAAAACGAATAATATTGTTTACGGGGAAATATGACAAGTTTGAACACGTATGTCCAGATTTCAGATTTCAGATTTCAGATTTCAGATTTCAGATTTATTTCATAGTGGTTACATACCCCCGATAAAGTGTACGAAAATGATTATTCTATACCTTTGTAAACGATTAAAAGAGTAATCGAGACAACAGAGTTTGTTTATGTTGATTTTAAGTAATAATAGCAAACAAAAGTTAGAGAACAGTTGAATTTGCATCAAACGCCAGCTGAAACATATTAACAATGAACTACCAATCACATGCCATTGTGGCCTCCATTGTGGCCACCATGCGCAATACGTGAATACACCCTATATTATATAGATGTAGATTGCAGACTGAAAGCATAGTCTTGTGGAATATATAAGCGAGAATGCCGTGAAAGCACGAGGGTTCGAAACCCGCTTCATCACAGTCACACAGCGGAGCAGAATATATGGGCAATATTTCTATGGAAGGCGAAACAACAAATAGTCTAAATTGATTCAGAAATTGAATGAATAAATGTCTTTAAAGACAAATTAAAGGTAATACAATAAAAAACAAATTAAACTTGTTCTAGAATTCAGTTAGCAACTTGTACGTTTGTCATATGTAACCGTTTAGCCTTCCCGCCTTCCCTAAGACAATGGGTAATCGGGGCGCCACCCCTTTGGGCAGTGTTGAATTCAGCTATGATCCTGGGGGGGGGGGGGGGAGGGGCGAAGCCCCCTCGGGAATTGTCATTCGTCCCCCCCGGGAAGGAATTGGCTACAAGCTCTATATATTACTTAATTTTGAAATGGCACGGAAATATTGCTTTGAAGTTTTAATAAATAAATACATTTTTCTGTGTGTCACAAAAGTATGTGACAAGAGAGCTGAAACAAGCAGAAAAAAACAGAGAAGGGCCAGGATTGTCTAAACTCCGTCTCAAATTCATCTGGGCATCAAGTGCTTTGTTGAACATATATTTTTGTATAACTAGTATTGTATTGTAGTATTGTATAAATAGTAGTTTTTGTATCAGAGAACACTTGGACAGTTTACTAGTAAAAGTGATGTGGAAGCAGCAGCGGTTTTGAAAATTTGCCGCCCCCCCCCCCCCCCCCCCACGGCTCATTCGATGTCTACACCCTCGGGATTTGAAATAGCCCCCTCGGGGACAAAACTCTGAATTCGACACTGCCTTTGGGTACTGGCGTCCAGACGGCGCCATTGCTGTAGTGGCTTGTGGTAATTGTGGGTTGTGGGTTGTGGGTTCTGCACAGACATGTATATGTGTGACTATGCAGCTACTACCACGCGAACCCTCAAGTTCAGGTCATATAGGGAAGTCGGGGTTCGAACCCATGTCAGTTTGGCCACCCCTGGTGCAACTGTGGCGCTTTACTGCGGCCGAACGTGTCAATTGACACAATGCAGCTGGGTTGGTTGCGTTTTATTGACACCGGACCGGGAGTCAGTTATTCGTTTTATTCGCAGGTCGTGGTTTTATACCATACCGTACAATTAAACACACTGTTCGGTTAGTCAATCAAACGTCGTGCTAAATAGCTGCCACGCTGAGTTCCAGAATTCATCGGATTACTAATCTCCAAGTGGTGCGATAAAATTGATGGCTTCAAGAATCAATCCCAAACAACTTCAACCCAATCTTTTTTAACCGAGATTTCTCAGATTACTTCGATTCGTTGTGACGATTATTAGTCACAAGTTTCAAAAATATGGGACGTAAAACTGAAATATCATAATCATCATCATCGTTATGGCGCGGGTTTGAATTGATGAACTTTTAACTGATGATTATATGCTTGACTGGAATTCTTAGCCTATCATTCTGATACACAATTCCACTTTTGTACGGTTATAACCTCCAAATGCAAATTTCTCTCAATTTTACCAAGTAAACCAAATCTGACAAGAGACCACTTTTTCATTATTATTTCTTATTTTTGTTTTCTTCTTTTCTTATGTTGTATCATCCAATACTGATGTCACGTCAAGCTGCCGTGACGTCATGATATTTAAATTAAAAATAGTATTTTTTATTAAAGAGGGGCTATAGATAAATCAAGGACTACCAATAACCTTAAAACACAAGGACGCAAAATACATTGCGAAATATTATTAAAAATGTAATGATCTGTTTTTATCCAATCAGAATAGAATTTGGATTAGTTTCGAATATATTATCTGTACACCGTGACAAATCTATAAATCTAGCCGAATGAACCATTTAGACCGTAGTAGGCCTACTATGTTTCTTCCAAGTTCCCTTAATTGAACTCAAGGACAGAAACGAATCTAAGAACGTAGAGAATTGTTGAATTTTATACTTGGAAAACGCTCTGTTAGACGCGTTGATAAGCGAGCGCGTCCATGCCCACGAACTTTCTGGCGAAAAGTTCGCAAAGCTGTCGTCATTGCAGTTTAATGTAAAAGATATCATAAAACATAACATAAAACATAAAAGTGTAAAACACAGCAACTAAAAACAATACAAGAATGCGCATTGCAACATTTTTCTAATTTCCATAGCTATTACCGGTACTCTTCCCGCAATGTGTAAGATTTTTCGTTGTCATTTCGTCTAGTGTTTTCTACGCGGTCCGCTACCGTTACTAACACATTGACTTCAATATAAATGTAATTTCGGCCTCTTATACGTATCACATCGCTTTTAAATTAGTATATTCGTGACCAAACAAAAATCTACTATAATATAGCCACCTCACATTTTGTCGTTAATATGTCTCAGAAAGATATTTTCGAGGAATTTTTGTGTAACTTTACTTACACATCAAATCGCCATAAAATGAATACATTCGTGACCGGAAAAATCTTTATAACAATATGGCTATCGCATATTATGCCACCATTTTGTTTCATAAAAACATGTTTCAGTGGTGTAACTTTGTAGCTTTTCAGGCGATTTTGCCACAAAACTGTACACATTCAATCCACATCAAGGCCTGTAGACGATACAAATTTCAATTTGATCGGACTTTCTTATCGCGAAAAAAAAAAAAAAAAAAACGAACGCGTGCCATGAGTAGAATGAAGACGCTCGCTACGCTCGCGCTTAAAAAAGTGTTGAATTCCCACAGCGTTGCAGATATTGGCACAGATCAATGGTTCATCTAGAGCTCATTGATCTCTATCGCAATGTATCTGTGATAGAGAGAGCATTAACCCGTATCAGCCGTTTGTTTACACTCTTGTCCATTACACAAACAGTTCGCAGGCGCACTTTCAAGGACTGTCAATACGTTACATGATGATCAATCTTCAGCTAGGGAACCACTTATGGGTAGTTTCCCACGTGGCGGATACACGTGTCAGAAGACTCGTCATTGAAACGTAGGCGTTGAGTAATACTCTCACCCACAAGTGACGTCACTGTGAAAACTAGAGTGATCCGATAATAATTGGTACAGAGTTATCGAATATCTGTCACATACGATAACTTTGATTTTTACTTTTTTTAGTCACCAACACTGTTAGTGTTTATTTTCTGTTTACTTTACTTTATTGTAATTAAGGCCAGTGTAGGGCACAATGCCCTCTTTAGCCTGATGAGTGATGATTGGTGAATGATAATGAGGAAGGGAGGAGGGGAAGCCTGGTACCGGCACGTAGCCTACTCTTGTCGAAAAGTACGGCTTTACGTCCCATCCGAAACGACGGTGTAACTTTGACCAGTCATATAGGTTCCTCCACTAACCTGGACTGCCGAGCAGTTGACGAGTAGAACGAAGCTGTTACACAAGCTTTCGAACCCTCCAATCCGCTCTAACCAACCGTAACTAGTGTTTCAGAGGAGAGTGGTCACCCATCCACCTCCTGACCTAGCCCGAGGTTGCTTAACTTCGGTGTTCGTATGTTGCTGTGTATAAGACTTACCAGATATTTGTATACGAATCTTTAAACGTAAGACGTGGCATACACAAATGAGGTAGACATAACTAATAACGCCTTATGTGATCTGGTTCCGCGTAACTATCAGTGAAGTACGTTTAGGCGTGGCTGGAAGGTAGGTGGTTGTATGACCGACGAGACATAGAGGTAGGTTCCTCTCTTCCTCACTCTTTCTAGAAGCATCGGTGCCCTATTATTTGGCGTGGGGGCCCAATCGCAAAAAAGAAAACATTATTTTATGTACTACCAAAATGATGAGTTATACAAACAAACACAACAACATAAATATCCTTCAACTCAGCTCTTGATCGTAGACATATTCTTCCCTCTGTTTACCTAAATTTCAAACACTCATATCTAAGTATTATTAATATTATTTTCAGATACTCATGTAATTTGTATAATCTCGAAATTATAAATGATTTGAATCAAAGCCCAACATAACGTTCACGTATAGAGTTACTGATTCTTTAGCCAGTCGCAAATGTTTGTTTTAACTTTGAACTTTGAAACTCATTGCCTAGCAATTTACATTATTTTGTACATTGATTTAAGATACAAAAAAACACATGATATATTATGGTACAATACAACAACACAAACTAAACAAGTACAAGGATTTGTTTGTTGAGTTTCGCTATAATACGAAATTCTTAATATACAATGGCCAGGGAACGCAGAATGTCAACCTGCAGAAACTCATCTACACGGAAGTAAAAGGAAGCCGCTATCTATCTCTGGTGCAGAAACTCGAACAGTAGGCGCGATACCTTTGGCGGTAAAGGCGATAAGATAACGCGCTATCAGTACACAGGTTAGGGGGTCATCCACTGTTGGGTTATACCTTTGGCGGTAAAGGCGATAAGATAACGCGCTATCAATACACCGGTTAGGGGGTTATCTACTGTAGAGTTTCTGCAGGTCGACTTTACGGGTACCCCAATGGCCATACTCATAACACTGAAATAAAAGTACAACCCACAATTCAATTAAAAATAGAATTCAAACTAACTTGTATATCAAATAAGACTATGCAATAAAGACACCTTAGAAAGGGTGCCGATAGAAATAAGTAACAGTCACTGACACTGGAGAGTTGAACGCACAAGTAGGAAACGACCAACCTGGATGCGGGACAACATTGTAGACAATTTACAGTCAATGTCAAGCCGACAGCCCTGGAAGATGTAAAACTCCCTATAGGTTCAACATTGTAGACATTTGATAGTCAATGGCAAGCCGGCAGCCCTGGAGAAGACGTAACCCTCCCTATAGAGCCTACTTTAAGTGGCCCGCCCTTTGTCAAACACGGACAAAACGTGAACCACCACTTCATTAATTTAAACAACTTTTTATTACATTCTCCACAAGCGGATTTTATGTCTGTGTCCAACTGCTTTGGAAATATGAACATGTTCTTTGCCTCATTGTGACGTCATGCTCTACTGCGCAGTTAGTTGCACTAATCCCCGCCAGGCGCACGAAGCGAATGTCTATGACGAATGTATTGGAGCTCTCGCGATCGTAAAGACGTTTGATATCCTCACCTGATGAATAGACTCGCGGGAACAGCTGGACTTTCTGAACGATGTGGACGTTTTGATGACTCAATCCGAATGAGAACTATTCATCACGTGTCAATGAGACTAAACGACCCTAACTAGATCGCATTTGTATTATAAGGAGACGTTTGCAATAATGTACTGTGGGAACTGTGAAAATATACACCATAACATTCGACACTATTAATTTTGGCATGAAAAACCCATGTTTATTTATTTTTTTTTCAACAAGCGTTCGCTCTCGCTTTCATAGCATTAACGTTTAGGGTGGTATAGTAGCATAGCATATATTCGTTATTTAGCCATACTTGTTTTAGTTTAGTATGGAGCGTATACATTATAGAACAAAACACACCTTTTATACCGAATTTATTCGATGTCTTTCTCAAAAAAGGTGATGCACCCACATGCACCTTGAAAATATTTATTTGGCGAGAATCGACAATTATCTTCCTTATATCATGTTATTTCCGTGCATCATTTTGTTAAAAATTGAAAAACCTGAATGAAATATCATAGATTTGTGTTACTCTTTTTTTCTCTATATTTTTGGGCCAGAATTAAACTTAGATACTTTTATAAATCCATGATGTGAGAGAGCGTCTCATATTAATACAAGATGTGTAAAAAATAAAATTTAATATTTCTTCTCAACATCATGAAAACAAACATCAAGTTTTATATTAGCCTAATTAATATGTGAAATTAAATCATGATAACTTCTGTTCAATACTTTGCGCGGAAAGCACAAATAAATAGCTTTGAGTCATCCACATACACACACGTACCACGCTGGCAATAATAACAGCAATTAGGGCAAGTTAAATCATTATTACCAATACCAGTTTTAAGCTGTTTATGTGTTTACGACATGTTATAAAAATATAATTGGCAAATTCACTCTTGTCATTAGGACGCGAACTAAAATGAATTGAATTGGTATAAATACTATGATTGTATAGATATAATTATTATATTGCCACTGCAGGCCACGATCGACGGCTCAATTATTAAGAACATAGGTATTCCGTCTACATACACTAGTTACCGTTGGTAAGAGCAGATTGGAGGGTTCGAAAGCTTGTGTAACAGCTTCGTTCTTCTCGTCAGCTGCTCGTCAGTCCAGGTTAGTGGAGGAACCTATATGACTGGTCAAAGTTACACCATCCTTTCGGATGGGACATAAAGCTGATGGTCCCCTTGGTACTTTTCGACAGGAGTAGGCTACGTGCCGGTACCAGGCTTTCCCTCCTCCCTTCTTCATCATCATGCATCGTTGTTAATCATCCGTTGTTATGGTCACTGTTAAATGGCATAAAATGCTGTATGGGACCAATTCATAAATAAATAAATAAATAAATACATCGTGACTCCCAAGTGGTGAACACTGGGCATGTGACGCCTCGTACGATATGCAGAGCTACCCTGGGGAGGAGTTTGGAGAGGAGGGTTAAATTGTACTGTGAGGATCTCATTTTGTCGCTTCGTACGACCGGTAGAGTCCACTTTTGTACTGGGGCAAACCTACCCTGGACTCTCACTAGGTTCAGACCAATAGGATAACTAGAAAATGTACGGCAAAAACCGCAGCGTAACTGTAGTTTTGAAACAAATTCCGAATCAATTTAGAACTTTAATAAAAGATAGAAAAGTATGTTTGAAGCCATACTGAAAGAATTACTAGTGAGGACCGTATTTACAATTACTTTTCAGTGTGTTCTTACAATTTGAACTATTTGTTTGTTTGACCTTTTAGTGTGTTTAAACAACTTTACACCCTGTTTGCCACTTTCTATTATTAGTTATTACTTAGTCTAGATTATAAGTCCACTTTTGTACACGGCTACAGAGGGTTATTTGTGCCCTACATTGGTCTTCCCGCTCTCGGTAGGGTAAATTTCAATAAATACAATACAAATACAATATACTCGATCGATGTAAGAATGTTATAGAATCGAAGTTCCTTAGACATGTATAATGCCCATTTAAAAATTTCAAAATCACTGCTTATGTAACTTTGGACTGTCGTGCGATGATTTTTACATAATCTTCCAGAATGAATGTAATTGTATTTGTACATTTTGAACTATAAATAAAGTTAATCTTTTGCTCTCGGATGTGGGTGTGGCCAGTCTTCTCATATTGTCAAGTTATGAAGATACACATCTTCCATGACAATTCTAAATAGTAACGATATTACATATTTTATGGATTTTGATTATGTAAATACAAAATATGGACCATTTAACTAAATAATTAAGTATCATATAGTAAGTATAAGTAGACAGTAGAGTATTTATTGTTCATACCACCACTACAGTTCCAAGAACTGATTTTCAGTGGGGGACATTTATACAATTTATTATTTACTCCAAAGACACCGTTTACCCATACATACCAGTGTCATAATATTGATATAACCCAGCCATTCTACATAAAAAAGAGGCGTAACCTCAAACTAATTATAACATAATTTTTTGTTCGTGATTAATGTTAAGCATGATAACCTTAACTGATTAAAAAAAGGTTTTTCTCAATTATAAGCCGCCATTTTGTTTTTTATCGAGTTTTAATCAATTTCGATTTTATTAAAAGTTTGCTCAATTATGAGCCGCCATTTTGTTTTTAATCAATTTCGATTTTATTTTATTAAAACAAATTTTTGGAAGTAAAAAAACCCCAGCCTGAACCGGGAATCGAACCCTAGACCATCTGCATTGTAAAACAAGAAGAAACCCTCAAACCATCGATATTTATTTCAGTTCTGATCTATACCTTGTCGCCCATGACTGTAGCGAGCGTGGGTTCAAGTCTCACCCAGGGTATGCTATCACGTCATCAAGTGACATGAATAATGTGGTGCATCGTCATGAAGCAAACTGAAACACATAAAACGTGTATCATTGTGTTTACGTTGCATGATTCCGGGTAGAATGATCGCTGATTGGTCTAAACGCCATTAAACTCCTGCAGTACACAGCTGCACTGTAATTCGTACCAGACCACCGGACAGCAAGAACAGTTCATTGTCTCTCTGGCAACACTTAATATACTATCCCCAATGTAAATACTAACTAGTAATTAGGTGCAGTCTTACAATGTCACAATAACTACTTATTCGTCGAATAGCATGTTTTTTCAATGGCAACGACCAATCAAAACTGTTATAACTTATTGTGTTAGTGTGTTAACTTATTGTGTTACCTTCTGTTGCAGGAGACAGCTACCACGTATCGTGTTGTTATAACTTATAGTGCTAGTGTGTTATAACTTATTGTGTTACTGTATGTTGCAGGAGACAGCTACCATGTATCGGTGTGTTAGTGTGTTATAACTTATTGTGTTAGTGTGTTATAACTTATTGTGTTACATTCTGTTGCAGGAGACAGCTACCATGTATCGGTGTGTTATTGTGGTATAACTTATTGTGTTAGTGTGTTAAAACCTATTGTGTTAGTGTGTTATAACTTACTGTGTTACCTTCTGTTGCAGGAGACAGTTACCATGTATCGGTGTGTTAGTGTGTTATAACTCACTGTGTTACTTCTGTTGCAGGAGACAGCTACCATGTATCGGTGTGTTAGTGTGTTATAACTTATTGTGTTAATGTGTTATAACTCACTGTGTTACCTTCTGTTGCAGGAGACAGCTACCCAGAGGTGCCTCTAGGGCAGATATCAGCCCTGCGAGAAATGTTCCGTCTTTCCGCTGAAGCTCAGCCGCTCATACTCGCCATCTTGAAACAGTCCAAGTTCGACGTGAAGGAAGCGTCCAATCAGATCTTGGCTGGTGGGTACTACAACAACAACTACAACAACAACGTCTGCGCTCAAGGATGGAACCAAATCAACGACCATAATATATTTGAATTCAAAATTTAGATTCATTTTTCTCTTGTGGTCGTTTTAAATTAATTATTTTGTCATGATTTAACACTTAAAATAAGCAGTTTAAAGCCAAACATATAACTGCAATTTTATGAGTATGATTAAAATAAGTTCTTTTAAAAATTTGCATGAAAGAAAGATATAAATTCATCAAAAAGCATTTAAAAACAGGCATATTTCACTCGTGTTGATTTTAATTTTAAAGTCATTTTTTATTTATTGAAAACTTCTCCGCTCTTTGAATTTTTCTAGAAATTGTCCAAGAGATTTTCAAAAGTAATGTTTCATTTACTATTACTGCATAACAGTAACACAACAAACGCAAGTTACTTGGGATAAGCCAAACATCATGTTCAACATCCCACAATCGCACAGCCCACGACACCGAAGACCGTTATGGAAACATTAACTGAGTTTTAATAATATTTTGACATGAAGCTAGTAAAGTAAATAATTAAAATTCAGAGTCACTTGCTTTGCTCTGGCCTTCTGCCATGAATTACGACCACAAGAAACAAATTGCGGCATAACACAACGAGACCAAGTCATTAATATAACTAATGCGAGACCAGTGTCAATAAAAATTAACGATTTATAACAAGCCGAATGTAATTATATTATTCTTGGTCTTAAAAGGATAAAGAAGAAGCTAAGTGTTGTAATTAAATTAAAAACACGATTTTTATTACGAACGCCACTTGTTTATAAAAAAAATTGCAATATTTTTTAATAAAAAGTCGATTAAAGTAAAGTTCAATCTTATAAACGGGTTATCGGAACGTTTCATGATTTAAATTTTCGTAAATAAAATTGAGACTTCAGAAGAAGATTTGATCAACGGGATACAGAAGGTTTTGAATTACACCTGGCAGAATTACAAGATGTCAGCTATTTTAATCCGATGGAAACAACGTGAAGCAATTTGTTTTGAAGAGCTGCAGAATCAAGAAGATACATCACTTAGAATCGTCGACTCTCGTACGGCTGCTATTCAAATCTCAACGAATTCAAAATTGAATTGAAAATTGATTTATTCGGGAAGTAGCCACCTTTTAACGCAATGAGAATTTTTTTCATAAAATTGAATATCTGGCAGAGTTTTGTTTAGTAGAAAAGGTACATTTTAGCCTGAAAGATGATTTTCCTAAATTTTTGAATCAAATACCAAAAAGTACGTTCAACTTAAATAAAATATATTAAAATAAACTCAAATATAAACGATTTATTTAGGAGATGCATTAATGGAATGTAGTGCACAGCAATGGGTATGGATGGATGGTCCCGCTCAAACTCTCAGAGGTTATATATTATATATATATACAGCAATCCAGCAAGAGGACATAATCATTATCTTAGCTTTAGAACAGAAACGGGCCATTGACTGATTCCTCCAAACGCCATATTGGCGTTCAAGCAATATCCACTGGCATAGTTCCCATTTCATATAATGTAAATAAACATGTTTTAACACTTATGAAAACCAAGATACTTGAAATTCTAATTGTGCAATGTCTAGCAGCATAGCAGATATTCTTGTAAGTTGGAAAATCATGTATATACATTTTCGAGATAATGCATATGTTACTTAATTTGACAGAACGAAGTAAAGTTCCTAACACATACCAATTCATTTTACACAATTTTAGTGCGTACATTTTCTTTCACTGTAATTTCTTGGCATAATTATGGTTTACACATTTAGCGTGATTTCAAAATTAATCGGTTAACTGTCACTGCTACTTCCCACATGACATTCGTAAATTACGAAACTAGCCTAATGGAGGAGAGGATACGCAAGCAATGGCGTCTATGTGATCATATTTCGAGGCCGAAACTTCAACATACTCCATAACTAAGAAGACTGAAAAACATTGGTAACCATCCAGAGGCTATTCTTGCTGGTTACCTCCAAGATATGACAAATAATGACTGTAATGTACCAAACGAGTTAATGAAGTGACTCCTGCGTTGACAACTCGTTAGTGGCAGCGAGGGAGGAGAAAACAAGACTTCTTGCGACATTCTAGTAACACGTGTAGAAATCTTGGACGCGAATCACCGGCATGTTTTGCGAGTAATGTTTCTGTCAAAATATAAATGTTTGTTGCGCATCTTGGAAACATGAAATTAAGTTTCACAATCAAAATAATAAATTCAACGTTTTTCTTAAGTCACATTTTCTTGCATAGATTGTGAAACGAAAATTCGTATTGTTTAAAATTTAAAGTTCAACTAATTATACCACTCAAAATTTTAACTAGAACTAATATTTTTAATCAACTTTATCTTTTAAATTTATCTTTTGAAACTTTCAAGTTAAAGTTTTTTTTAAAATCATTCAAACATTTATTGACTTTGGTTCAAGTTCTATATTTTGGTCTTAATCGCAAATTGGCAACAACGAAGAGAAGATTAATCTCGACTCAAGAGAAGACAACGTCTTTCAACAACAACTTACAAGCATGGGTGGACACTGGACAGATTCACGATGTAGTATTGAAGCTAGACGTGGGTTCTTGCTTTCGTTATAGGCCTACACACACATTGCTTATACACAAACTAGGACACACTCGTAATACATAAACCCAGACATTCATGAACATAAACATAAACACAAACATTCCCAAGCCACTCATTATCATGTTGTAATTCACAAACACATGGTCACATTTAATGCATCACATCTAGGCACACACGTAGCAACAACGAGACCTGTGTTATTACTCGTCCGTACTTATTAGACCACCCAGTCACAGCGTGATATCAAAGGTAACGTAGGACAGACCAATAGACCTTTTTCAGAATTTATCTAGGACCCTTAGATAGAGCTACTCACGGCCCTTTAGATCTTCAATGACAGAACAATGCATAACAATGAAAAATGCACCTAAACATAACTATCCAGAACCCTTAGATAGAGCAATCACGGCTTTCTAGATCAATTCTGAAAATCATCTATGTGGTAGCCTCGCTTTGCTTGACTCTCTCAAAGACAAGGTATGTATCTAAGTTTTGCTAGGCGCCGTCTTACTTTGGAGCGCCATTGTCTGTCCGCCCACATTGTGAAGTCACAAGGAGAACTCATCGCCTAGTTTCGCTAGGTGCCACCGTACATCGGAGCGCCACTGTCTGTTCACCCACATTATGACGTCATAAGGAGAAATCGCCGCCTAGTTTCGCTAGGCGCCACCGTACATCGGAGCGCCACTGTCTGTTCGCCCACATCAAGGAGAACTCACAGCTTAGTCTCACTAGGCGCCGTCTTACATTAGAGCGCCACTGTATGTACGCCCACATCGTGACGCCACAAGGAGAGCTCACCGCTTAGTCTCGCTAGGCGCTGTCTTACATTAGAGCGCCACTGTATGTTCGCCCACATTATGACGTCATAAGGAGAACTCACCGCTTAGTTTCGCTAGGCGCCACCGTACATCGGAGCGCCACTGTCTGTTCGCCCACATCATGACTTCACAAGGACAAGTCACCGCTTAGTTTCGCTAGGCGCCACCGTACATCAGAGCGCCACTGTCTTTTCGCCCGTATTATGACGTCATAAGGAGAACTCAATATGGTTATGTCATCATCAAGCATATTTTACTCGGCAGTCATTTTAATTCAAGAAGAAACAGCAAGTTACAAAAATATCAAAATAGAATTGTGGATAGTGATTAACTTTTTTTAAATATCTAGTTTAATTATCTTTATTTTTGAAATTTATTTATTCAAACTTCAAACATATAAAATCAAAAAAATCATCTGAACATTTATTTTTATATTTATTTCGGTATAAGTCGCAAGTTGGCAACAATGAAGAGAAGATTCTTCTAGACTCAAGAAAAGAGAAAAGGTTAAATCAAATTTGGACAGAATTGATTTAAAAGAGTACGCCTAAACAATTTTACAGTGCAATGACATTTTAACAGTAATTTATTTCAATTTTATTTCTTTAATAATCAATTTAAACAATTTTTACTCCAGATAATACTAATTGTTGCCTCAGAGAAGAGCTGAGATTATGGTTAGAACCACAAGACTAAGATAATTCATTTTAGTGCCAATGAAAAGTACTGCATAGCATAAAACACGTCTATCGCACCTGCTGAGATGTACAGCCAAGACAAACATCGCTAGTTTAATGCATTACAAGACGACGCTTGGCATTTCGTCGACGTAAAGTGCACAAAAACTATACGACACTGTTCACTGTTCAGCCCCAGCGCAGCCTTCTGTCGTAAATACTTAATGCTGAGATGTTTAAGCAGTCAAATATAACCTTGAGATAATATGCAACATAAATTTAAATATGTGTGCCTGTTTGCAGGCCATTACTTATTATTTTATTACAATTTTAATTAAAGGTTTTATTAGAAAAAGTTTACTATTATGTTTAACATGAAGATACGTATTTCTCAAGCTAAAACAATGATTACAAATTCTTAAAATCTTGCACATTTATTCTATTACAGTAAAGTTTCTTTTTTTTTTGTAAAGCCATAAAGTTATTTATGTTGCAAAGAGAAGTATTACGATCACAGTTGGCGATCCAACATTTTCCATCAGTGCTAGCGAACAAGTAATGAAATGGGTGTCGTTTATGAAAGGCAGTAAAATAAAACTAATAACGACTCATTTGTATGAAAATCAAAAAGTTATCACTCATTAAAATGCAACTTTTGCAACACGCAAGACAATAATAAAATAATATTATGGCTTGAGATAATAAATTCTAATCGATTCACCAAGGTTGAAACAATAAGTTGATGGAGTTTATTACTATTCAGTCACAAGATGCATAAGTATCACATTAAAGCAAGAACTACTGCAACAAGATTCAAGAAGTTGAGCGTGCTGCAAAAAATATAAAATTATTGCAAAAATACATGTAAATTTAATTAGATTATCATGAAACAATAGCATTTATGCAACCACGGAACGTAAGCACAAGAAAAACTCCTTCTACTATCACCAATGCATTGCAATACTCAAAGATACGGGCGCTATTAATTAGCAAGTAGCAGCCTTATTAAGTAAACAATTTTCCACCGCAAAAATGAACACGTGTATGAGATAAACTCAATGTTACATTCAAGCAGGAGTTGGCCTCATGCCAAGTGCTCTTGCTACTCACTAGCATCAATGTAACACTATCGCTGCCTCGTGTGGAAACTGAATCAATACTGCATACAAATTGATAATTGCACTATCTCGCAACCAGCTTGTGCTAAAGAATTGCAATAATTTATGAACGAGTGAGATAAAGATGGGAGACACGTGAACTAAAGTTTGTTGCATAACGCCACGTGTTTACAAGACAGACGGGCAAAACTACCTCCAACGGATTATTAGCGTTCGATCGTAAAAAGTCCAGTGACATGAAATATGTTTTTACAATGAATTAAAAATTGTTTAATGAGTTATTTTAATGGTGGTTGTATAATGGATGAGGAATATTTATGGCTGCATCATGAAGGCAATGAAAAGATGAAACTACAAAGAATCAAGATGTGTGACGTCACAACGTCACCTAATGTTGCATTCGTTTTCATATTTTTCTATTTGGAAGTTCAATTTTAAAACTTTTTGTGAGGATCAAAATAGTAACCGAATCGGAAAACCTCAAGACATCGCAGCAAAAGGATCCGTGCAAACGTGCCTTGAGTCGCGAGTCGCGGAGATAACAGCGCGGCGCTAATAAAGATGGCGGTGTATTGCCCCGGCAGGTTGAGAAGAAAGACGCAGCCGACGACATATCATCCCGCTTCTGATCGGTGAGTGCATTCAATTGTTTTGTTCCTTATGTAGACTACTCGCAATGTAAACTCGTGGACATTAAAGTCGTCGTACAACAACTTCGGTAATACTTTCGTCATTAATCAATGCCGTGTTTATGGGCAGGTATCTGAATTAGCCACGGCCGCTGGTTGGCTGCCGCTCACCCACCCGTGACGGAAGTATTACCGAAAATGTTGTACGACGACTATACTAGAGGCAATGATGGGTTATTCGCCTACCTCATATCCCCATTAATTACAACTGAAACCTAAACAGTCGTCGGTTATATTTTTTCTACTTTTCGCGTACCTCTCGTCATGTCCATGTTTGTTAAAGCGCCATTCATAATTAGTTTTAAGGCTTAGGGTGTAAGTTGTAAGGCGTATGGCAATGTAAATGTTTCATTGCAATTGGTCACAACCCGTCGTAAGACGTAAGGCTTAAGGTATAAGACATAAAAAGTTAAATTCTTTGCCATTTCTTACCCCTTCCCTTACTTCATAAACCATACGACTGATGGTGAATGGTGCTATACTTGCAGTAGATATTTTAACAAGTGTCTCCCCAATGTATGTTTACTTCTAACACAGAAAACAGATTATCTCATCACATTAAAAACATCAACATTTTCAGGAGATTAATGTGTCTTGCGTCATTTATTTTCCTCTTGTAGTTTCTTAGGTTATTTTATATTAGGCTATGTATTACTTTCCCCAACTTGTGAGGAACCAAAGTCCATACCACAAGGAAAATAAACTCTCTTAAAACTATAATCAGCTTTCCAGAGATAGCGTTAGTAGATGCGTGGAAGTAATTCGAAAAGCCTGCGAGAGATGGCGCTAGTAGTAGTTACGTGGGCGAGAAAGATAATACAGCGTTGTATTTCAGTGGCGAAAACCGGTTTCGATGCAAACGTGACAACAGCGTTGTGAGCGGCTTGGCAACGTCGCTCATATACACCTTTTGACACCAGCGCTCTCATGGTTGAGTGCAGACTGTCTGAATGGTTGAGTGACCATCGTTGGTTGGCGCGTCGTACGTTTTCTATTGCATCCCCTTGCATCAGTATCATGCTGCGTTACGGATAAGTAAACAGAAGGATTTGTGCTATGTTTTGTTTCAGAAAAATATTAATTATGTATGAACTCCTACAAATCGATTGCAATTCATAATGGATGATCTTATTAATCACCAATAAATGAATATTTTCCTGTCTGAACATCGTGCTTCGGCGGGCCAGTAAAACTATCACAATTTATAACCTGATTATTACAAACTATCATTAGGTACAGACACGTCTTTAAATGTATCTACTTTTTGGACTGTAAATCATCACCACAACGATTCATAATATAGGAATTGAATCAGTGGATCTCTCCAACAAGTACGTCCGTCGGCTTCTGTAGTACAGACACCTTCTTTACCATCACATTTATTGTGTATTTGCCGTGCTATTTTCTAGTCTATATCCAATCTATGAATTACTAAGACACATTTGTAGATGAGTAACAATAATAAACAGCCATGTTCGAGAACAAAAGATAATATGTTGGGAAGGTGTCCATAATTCTCATTTACTGTTTCGCCTGGTATAATATACAATCAATGCAATTTATTTTACCTTCGAGCTGTCAAGTATAGTAAGTCATAATATTTCTGGTGACGCTCTCGATTAGCCTTGTTGAAATCTGTAGGAATGACCCTGATATTGTGACCGGAGGTTTAATATTTATTCCGGGACAAACTTGTCATCTCTCTATGGAAACCACGATTCGATTGGTGGAGGCCACGAATGAACATTTAGCCGTACCGAAATACCGGACCTGATTTCAACTTACAACTGATGTTATAATTTTGATTACCCTATGTGCCCTATGTGCCTATGTGTTCCCGTTAGGAATTTGTAAAACTATACTAACTTTATAGAAAACTTATTTATTATGTTTCTTATGTAGTATTTTCACAAATGAAAATTCAAATTCAGGTCACTCTTATAGTGTTTATCATACTTAGCTTGCGAACGCATCACCACAAGTACACAAACTGGCTATTCAACCGGTGGAAATTTAATTTAGAACAATGTAAACTTCTTATGATAATTACCCGCTCAGCAAGTTTCGCGATGTTATTAGTTTTGTCACCGTGAGCGCTAGTGTCGCGACTGTGGCGGTAACAACGGTGTAAGTAAGTAAAGGTGGAGACGGAGGTTCAGCGATGCGCCCTTGTGAAACACACTTAGGGCCGTATGCACAGTCAAGTGCCAAGTTAAGTAAAGGGCGATGGAATTGTTTTATAACATGCTATTTTCCATAAGAAGAACAAACTCCATAGCAACAATAAACACCCGTACACACACTCGCATTTCGAGACGAGAGGGAAATTCATATTTATTTATTATCATTTCAATTTGTATTTTTTTTTTTTTTATGTTATATAATACATGGGTAAAATTTTAACTGTTTTCTGGTTTTATCATTTCACTTTTTTTTTTAATTTCTATACTATTTAAAACTTATGATGAAATAATAGGAAAATCATCGAACATAATAAAATAGCTAAAGATAACACAGTAACAAAACGAAGTCCTCAATAAAAATTGAATGGAAAAATGCGTTATAAATTTAAAATTGTCTATCTAATAAGACAGTCAGTCAATAATACAAAATGGAAGAGAGAGAAAAAATTGGTTAGCCTATGTTTATTGTTTTTCTTGTTCCTTGTTCATATTACGTATACATCATTCTTTTCTGGTGTTACGATTTTAAATCATGTCCACGTATTCGAACACATAACTTAAAATATTTATAGGGCACAGTTTCGACAACATATCGTGAAAATAGTTGCAATGATCCCTAGTTTGAATCATGTTCAAGAGATCTTTGAGCAAGGAAAGAATGTTTATAACCATGTACACACATTATTTCAAATGATGTCTGCTCTACGTGTTTAATTAGCTTAGATTTGTCTCGATTGCAACCGAAGGTGCAGCATAATTATAGTGATATATAACGCTCGAGGTCTCAAACCCAACAGGTGACGCACGAAATAGCCAGACGATCTTAAATAAGATCCCTTCAATCTCATTTCACGTCTCTTTCGCAACCATGTGACAAAGCCAAGGCTCGGTCTCATACTGTTGTATTGTTTTATCACTTGTTCTATGTCTGGGACCAAACGCGGTATGTGAATTATCATTATCGCTTTGCGGGATTCAAGTTGTGCCATTTAAAGTCCTGGGCCCGGATTCACAAGAAGTCCTAAGTCCTATTTTGGTATTATCTCTAAGACCGGCGTAACTTTGAACATCTTGTAAAACCAAACCCAGGTCACATGAAGAAGTTGCTAATTCCTGGTGAGAACAAGGACATAATGAGCATAACAATAATATGTTTTAAAATCTGTTCTAAGATATTTTCCTGGATTTTATAAGAGGTTCAAAGTTAGGTCGGTCTTAGACATAAGACCACGAAAAGATAAGGACCTCTTGTGAATCCGGGCCCTGGGGCTATTTTAATTATAATGTCCCCGTACTTAATTCTATCACGAAATTATAACTGTTGCCAATATTTGAACATAAATAATATCCGGTTTAACTAGACGAAAATAAAATTTAAAGTGTTTTCCTGTATACCGTTTTGTCAATACACAATTGTTGAACTGTTACTAACAAAGTATTGGCACTTCCTTGCAAAAATGACGGATAAGTCGTTGTCTAACGCCAGACATGTGACTTTGAAGCCGTCATAGCGACGAAGCAAACTCAATACATTCAAAGTTGTTCTGAATCGGCCTTGTTGATTCTGTCCGCTGGTGTTCGCATTGTCCAATCACTGATTCATATGTTTCATATTTGAAATAGATCTTTGATTGGTTATCGCGAATGCACTTGTCGATGGTGTTTGGAGCCTACAGGGTTGTTTTAGTCGCTTTAAATTTAAGTCCCTCAATGAAAATCAGTTTCGTTACTGAGTGGGTAGACTCTATAAATACGAATTTATTTTTATTTATTTTAATTTGAAAATAGGTTTGTATTATATTATTTCCCAGAATGAATCCAGAGTAGCTATTTAGGTTAATTAATAATATGATACGGTACTGTTCCAAGAAGTAACGTCCTGTGTACAGTATTGCCAAATCGTCGACGCTCATAAAACAGTGTTGCCGTTGGCCGGTCTCCGAACGTGTCACGTTTCTATAACAAGAACGGCCTAATGGGTTTTGTTTCCTGGGCAAGTTATGTTTTAAGTCACGAGACGAATCTCAAAATGTGAATCGAAATAGCTTAATCTACGCGTTTGCTGGTTGTGTATGATAAATATCATTAGGCTGCGAGTGCGACCATGAGCGGCTATTTAGTGCCAGAATACCAGGTAAATACACATTCTTGTAGTTACACACACAGATCAACATCTCGCAAGAGATTTTAGATCTAAATTATTATATTTATGTACCAAGCGTAATATCTTTGAAGAAATAAACCTTCTTACTTACTTACTTACATACATACTTCTAACTAACTTTCTTCAATGCCTACTGCTGACTTACATACCTACTTCAAATTCCTTACTTAATTATACTTACATACTTACTCACTTTCATACTTACTTACTTAAAATTTCTTACTTTATTACTTACTTACCTACTTACTTACTTACTTACTTACTTACTTACTTACTTACTTACTTACTTACTTACTTACTTAGTTACTTACTTACTTACTTATTTACTTACTAACTTACATACTTACATAGACGTATTAACCCCGTTGGTGCAAAATTTTCTTCGTACCATTTATTTTGTTGTTTCACCAAAGATTACTGCGTCAGGTGTCTTTTTGTGTGTTCCTCCTAGTAAATTTAGGAATACGACATAATCACAAAATGTTAGAAAGATTGATAATTTTGTTTTTCTTGCATATTTTTTCTTGAACGTATTTTAGGTCGTCGCTCATATAAAATAAAGAGAGTATAGCTATAGTTGGTTGTAATTACTTATTTGGTGCCGACGAACCCAACCGTCAACCGTTTGGTCATATTATTATATTATGACGCTCTATAGTGGCATCAACGACCTACGGAGGACCAACGGATACGTAGGTCTTTGCGCACAAACTAGCAGCGATTTATAGATACTGTATATATTATAATTTTATAATTCTGGTTCTTTGTTACTGATTGTCTTTGTGTATTCCATTCTTCCTTGTTTACGAGTTACATTCCTTACCAGCTATTTTATTATTTGATAAAACCGCTGGGAAAATGTTGTACGTTTTTAATCTTGTTAACTATAGTAAAGCAAGTTTATTTTTCAACTCATTTCATGCAAATTAAATGGTTTCATTTTTTACAAAGTCCTATAGCCAAATGTGTTTAACATTATAATGTTATGTAACGGCCACATTGGTTTGAGTCCAAATGTGAACTTGGCCAGCAGAAATGGTTACATAAAAGGTCAAACCGAACCTATATACACATAAAGCTCACAGATTTCAGATGTTCTTGTATATCGGACTTTTTTAAATGTCTGAATAATACAAGACGCAATGCACTCAGCTATGTACAAATTAATGCAGCCCTGGTCTATGTATTAGCTACACCTCCTCTCCTCAGTTATTTGAGAACTCATTTTCAATGGAGACAATGTAGTACTCATTTTGCCTCTTTTCTGGGGACTCTAGTGAAAGGTGTATATTATATAGAAGGCCTATTGATTGAAATTACATTTACAAGTTACACAAGCCCATGCACTAACCGGAAACCGAGCAGGATAAAGTACCCACAATCGACGCCTTATGTTGTTCTTTAAAATAGCGTACGAAACGTGCCAGTCACTATTTTTTACGGATATATAAATAAATTGAATTAATGTTTGAATTTTTTAAGATTTCTTTGTGTTATACTTGAAGCTGTATTTTAATTAATTTAAGATATGAGTACGGAGCTAAATAGTATAGAATCATAGAATTTGCAAAAGTTGGCATGTCTGCTTGGATTTATTTTTTACCCTCGTGAATCTAAGGGTTGGTCTTACGATCTCCTAATAAGAAAGTTAATTGTAGCAATTAAGGTATTTGGAGGATTTCAAGAGTTTTGATTGGTCGTTGCCATTGAGAAAAGTAGCTATTCGACGAATAAGTAGTAATTGGGACCTTGTAAGACTGGAACTAACTCTTTTCAAAGAAATATTACATGATGGTTTGCAATTTCTTGATCAATCACTTTGAAAGTCGTGGTAAGATTTTCCAAATCAATCATTGACAAATATCTTCAATCTCTCGTTGAAAACAACGCCAGGAACATCGAAACTGGTTGATGTTTTTCACATTAAAACAAGTGGACACAGAATTAATGTAAAACTATTTATAAGTATAAAAACTTTATTTTCAATCAGTGAAGTGAATAAAGTAACATAACAATGTCGACAGCTCGACTCGCCAACCGCGCGATCTGGTCACCCCTGGCGACTGTATTGGCGCGGGATGCATCCATTTCTTCCTCTCTCTTTCTCTCTCTGTCTGTGCTGAAATCGGAAATATTCTATTAGTCAGAGTTCTTATTGAAAAGGATTGCATCGTCATTGAATAAAACATGTGTGCGGGATTGTGATAGCGAAGAATATAACACATTGAAAGGTTTTCGATTGGAACCCGGTGTGTTTCATACACAGGACTTCTCGCTGAGGATACAACATTTTGTAGAGTTGTCACGGGAGAATATGGGACGTAAATAAATACATTTGTATTCATTGTTTACCCACTCAGTTGCAAAATGTGGTTTTCATTGGTGGATATTTTATACCATTTACTATGTGCTTCGCTTCTTCGTTGTTATGCCAGCTCCAAAGTAACGTTTATGTAAGTTATTATACATACACCAGTGTCATACGTAGACTTGTATAATTATATTATACAAAATATAGTTTGACATTAACGGTAAAATAGTGTTGAAAATTATGCTTGTAACTTAAGAAAAAAAAAATTTCAAATTTTTGCCAATAAAAAACAAAGCTATTTTTAAGTGGTTTCAAATGTTTTTTAAGTTTTAGCCACCTTCATTTGATCATTCTTTTTAGTTTGTTTGACTCAAAATTAACTTTCGCGTGCATTCAATAATTTGCCCTATTCTAATAGTATCTCGGATCACTCATCGAGGCTCATCTAGACGATCGGGTTCACTGGTTCCCCCTCGTGTTTCCTTTACCAGTGCAGTTTGGCATCGGCGCAATATTGCTATTGTTTGTCACGCCAGACAGAGTAACTCTTATCACCACACGACGAAGCACAACCACTTCAAAACAAGAACATTATAGCATTGCGGGCCTTGGACGATTTGAATTTTGAAACAATTGCCTTGTGAAATAATGTAATGGTTATCCCCAAATGTGGCAGACTCATACAATAACTAACACAGTGTTATTGTATGGACACTCTTATACTAACATGAGAGTCGTTCAAAGAAAGCACATGTCATATTTAAATTTTTAACGTCTTTATCAAACAAAGTAATAGAAGAAATACACAATACACAATATCTTAAGGCTGTATCTGCAGACCACCCCCGCCCCCCCACCATATCTATGTACGTTAAAATTGTCACAAAGTTAAACTAAAATGCAGCCTTCGAGAAAATTTACTGCTCTCTTTCAAATGAGTGCTTCTTTGTTTCAATTAATATTATCGTTTTTAAAATGTTCTTAAATATTTGATAATATTGCTTAGAACATTTGAAAAACGGAAGTAGAGGATTTTAAATGGGGGGTGGCGCATGGTTGGTAGACTGTGTACAAAGTATTATCATGGACTTTAGTAACTTCGTTACTGGACCTGAATCAGCTAACAAATCAATGTACCAATTAAATAGCCACGAACGAAGGCAGTGGGCAGCCATTTTAGCCGTTAAGTTTCGGATTTTGACATTGTTCACATTGTTGTTGTGACTGTTGATGTGTAATTGCTTAGCGATAAGGGCTAAAATGTCCAGGAATGTCAAAAACCGGAAATGAGAATCGCGGACGCGTATTCCAACCATGTTGCACACCCGGATAGTTGTAAGTCCATGGTATTATCTTTATTACAAACTACCCCCTCCCCCCCCCCCCCCTACTGTGCAACTACAATACTTTTCTAGTCAACATCACAATTTAATTCTTGAAAGGAATTTGTTATTTTATATCGATGGTGTTTAGTGACGTACTCGTCAGCTTAGGTCATATAACGTCTTCCGAATCAGGGTCAATCTACATCGCGGGGTCGTCATAAGGGGAGTCCGCAGTTGAGTGCAGGTCCAATCGGGAGGAGAAATCTTCAGCGGGGCAGAGGGGGAGGAATGGGACAGGGTCTCGTTTCGTCGCCTCCTACGACTAGCAGAGTCACTCACTCTGCGACTATTCTATCCCAGGTTCAGACGGGGAAATGGATTTGTTTTACTCATCTTATATGTTAATTGTTGTCGATATCTTTTCAGAACATATTTTATTTCAATTCCATCATAGTTAACGAAGTTCGGTTCAACGTAAATATTGCAAATCATTTTCTCCCCACGCATAAGAACTTCATGGAACAAAGCAAACATTGACATGTTTGCCCTATTTATAAAATCATGGCCTAATAATATTTCTCGTACAACTAACTAAGTAATGGGTATACGTCCCGAAAGCTGTTGAAAATGCTAAATGCATGCTTGGCCCGTATCGAAACCTATTGAATGTGCTTTAACCAGCATTCCGTAACGTGATTCCTGAGCATATACAACATCAGTTGAGCATCTCCAACAATTAAGTGGTGGTTTTAGGCGGCATTTTAAAAACGCTCTATAGACGGATTTAACCTTGGGCCTAACCTGCGTAATATTGCGCCAAAATCATATGTCTGCACACATGTGTTAGAGCCGAGTGTATTTAATTGATTTGACTTACGCCACTAGCAACCTTTTCAATTTTACTACACTGTTTGACAACACTAATGTAGTGGGCGGGGCAAAACGACCTTGCGCCTAAACAGCCATGCCAATGCTTGAGGTGTTCCGTAAGTATATCGTGCTCATAGATCCTTTAACGTGGAGAATGCCAGCGGCAAAGCATTTTCAACAAGTTACGGAACGCTCCCTATAGGCACCGAGTTTGGCCACTGAGGGCGCTAGTGAAAACGAATGAAGCGCTCAAGTGGCAATGTCACGCAACTTTCTGATGAAGCAGCGTCGTTCTTCCTACGTCGACGATGGGAAAATTGTGGAAATTGTTTAATTAAATACGGCTTTTAAAAATTTTGGGCAGATTATAAATGTCATCAGTCCATCTTAAAAGGCAAGGCGCCATTTAAATCAGGACACGTTTTCGACTTACAAACGACAAACAACACCAATGGTGGCTCTGAGGTAATTTTTCTAGTGAGGCGAAATTGCAATTTCGACAAGCAACACACAACAAACACAAACAAAACCAGACAATAAAGAACAAAAACAAACAAACACAAAACAAATCAACAAAACAAATACACATCAACAAGAAAAAACAAACACAAAAAAAAAAGATATTTCACAATAATATCCGGCACTTTTTCCAACCGCGGAATGCAATCTTCACCAATAAGTTGCTACATTTGGCCACATTTAGCGCTGTATGTATGTACTAACACACGGTGCCTACAGATATATAATTCGACTCCAGCGACTTACAAGTGTCACGCCATGGCAATTCCCCAATGTTGTGATATTTGTTATTAATGTAATGTTTACCCAGTGTCGGTGACAACTCCTAACTATAACACGGCGCTAAACTCTTTCGGAGATGCATTTAGACGCACTTGTTGCAACACTACTACACCCACTACACTTTCAAGGGGGGTCGATACCAGGTTATCATGCTGCCCATATTTAGCCGCAGGCGACTCGCGGTCGGGTTTGAGAGTATAGGGAGGGGGAAATCACAAGAAGAGCGTTGTTCGCGACGCGTTAGCTGCGTTACTCGCGTCGAAGTGTTTACAGTAGCGCGATCTTTGGTTGACCCAACGCGAGCAACGCGAGTAAACAACAGAACTATTATAGAATGTTCATAACCTAAATGTATATGTGATACAAGACTATAATCTACCTACTTACAAACACGATTTCGCTATATATGGTAGAAACAAATTGCAGCTCTTGTTTACCAGAAGAGAATAAAAAATGTGGTTTGTCGGTTATAGATTCCGTCCTCGCTTAAAACACAGAAAATAAACAAGTTTTACAGTGTTGCGTGGATTTGTTTCGCGAGCAACGCGGCTGAAGCTGCAAACTCGCCATCTGATAGGTCGACGCGCCTAACGCGTCACCACCAACGCTCTACAGCAGTGGTACTCAAACTTTTTTCCTGTAGGGCCACTTTTCCAAAAATCCAAGTAAAGCTGGGCCGCACTAATACAAGTATGCAGTGGCGTAACTAGGAATTATTTCGGGGGGGGGAGGGGGGTTAACAGGGAAAAGTGAGCTGTGGAAATAGCAAAGGATCTGGGGCAAAGCCCCAGCCGCCGGACGCCTTTTCGCCGAAGGCGTAAAATTTGTTCGACTATTATAGTTGTTTCGTGCTTTTTCGAGTCAAAGCGTAAAACTCGAAGCATTACCCATTCATTAGTTTATATTACGTTACAGGTAACAAATACCAAGTAAAGTTTAGTTGGTTGGCGATATATCATAATTCATCACGAATACAACATTATTTTTATATACAGCAAACAAATAGTCAGTTAAAATAGTAAAATATATTAATGAAAACGCAAAAGCTCTGAGCCGCAAAATTGTTCAGGAGGGCCGCAGTTTGAGTACCGCTGCTCTACAGTAACTTGTTTTATCTCCATGGCATCCAGGGTTTCTATTGGTTGTTGCCATGAGGAAAACAAAATAGTAGCATTCTAAATATTTCATAATTCCTTTTTGTAATTTCGTCTCCATTTCTATCAGTGGGCAGGACTATGTTGTTTCTCATTTTCTTACCATGCACGAACAGGGTGTATTCACGTATTGCGCACGGTGGCCACATTGGAGGCCACAATGGCATGTGATTGGTAGTTCATTGTTACCATGTTTCAGCTGGCGTTTGATGCAATTCAACTGTTCTCCAACTTTGGTTTGCTATTATTACTTAAAATCAACTAAACAAACTCTTTTGTCTCGATTACTCTTTTAATCGTTTACAAAAGCATACAATTATCATTTTCGTAGACTTTATCGGGGGATATACGTGTTCAAACTTGTCATATTTCACCGTAAACAATATTATTCGTTTTATTTTGACAGCTAAATGAAACTTGAAATAGTACTATAGGTGGCCTCCAATATGGTCGATGTGACGTCACGTGAATACTCCCTTCTTCCTGCTGAATTTGAAATTTATTTGGTTAATGGACGCTTCAACCAGTTAGATCATTTTGCGCCACCGCTCTCTTATGACAGTTTGTACCGGTATCTCTAACTCAGCACATACAATAACGAAATCAAGTGGTTCAATCGGTTAGTACAATCATCACATCCAAGATAAAGTTACACTTGTTTGGGATCGTCTTCGATCGTTTAAATGCTGTGAATCGATCTTTGTAGTATGCCAATTCCCGACACACCACACCGCGGTCTCATCCTGTACGGGACGTACCATCTCACTCCGCTGGATTTTGCATAATTTTGAGCAAGTCCTACTCAAAAGGTAGGCCTACATTCTGCGCAAAATATAGTAAATGACACACGGACGTTCGTGGAACATTGCGTAAAGCAAGTCTTCCATTAAAATTAAAGGGATTGATCGGGAACATCTGCCAAGACAACTAAACCCCACCCACAGAGCTGCTGCCTTAGTAGAACAAGAGCATCAGCTTGTGTCAGGGTTGGCATGATTTTACCCGACCCGAAATAAACCGCCGGGTTTTTTCGGGTAAAACCCACCTGAAAAAACCCGCGGGTTTTAGACAACTTGTGGTTTTTTTTAAACACTTAACGTAGGTGTATAATTGTACAGTTTATAATATTCTAGCCACCTTTATTTATTCTTTTATTGTGTTTGTGGGTATGTAGGTCTACTGCAGTCTCATTCAAAAATATAATATAGGCCTAGGCTATCTTATATTACGTCAGTACAAGACTGTAGATTTGATTACGATCAGGCAGAAACACCTATCATTCCGCTCACTAAATTGATTCTTAAGAGGCGTGAGTAAACTGTTTGCTTGAAATTGAAAGGCTCTACTGACTTACGATATTTGTTCAGTCAACCTTTTTTTGAAGAGATAAGCCACTTATAAATTCTGTGATTGTTTATGATTCATTTTCTTTGCAAAATTAATATATTATGATTTTTTTTTTTTTTTTTTGATTATATCAAACCAAATTTGTTCTTCCCGGAACTATATAAAATAGATGTTTTTGTTCTTTACTAATATACTTTGCACATTTTTGCTCTCTCCAATGCAAGACAAGCTAGAAATTAATCAAATTTCCGGGATATAATAATTCACTTGTTTTTAACGCTTTTCGCAAGTATGGATCTTGAAATGTCTTTAATCAAGGTACCATTCGTCACACTCATCGAAACTAAACAAAATCACAATGGTTTTCATCTACACATTTACTTTTTCAACATTGGTCAATTGAGAAAAAGGTCATATTAGAATATTTATAAACTCAATAATAATAAATCTCTGTAATAAACTAGAAAAATACGTATCCGCAAACGAGGACGTGGGATCTGAGAAAGCTAATATTAGGCATAGCCATAATGATTTATACGGACCAAATGATTTATATCAGGCAGGGTAGAGAAAGTCGATTTATTTAAAGAAGTATATTGTCATTAAATGAAAAGAAAGAGCTTGAAATATTTTTGTTGAATTTTACAATGCTATAGGAATTAATAATTTTACTACCCCTAATACGTTTGCCCTCGTCACACAACAATAAGCAATATACTAAAAAATACCCGGGGCTTGTACATTACGTTGAGAAAGAAGCCAAATACGGTCATTCATTACAGTATGTGTAACTTAATATGATATAACATGTATGCCTAACATGGTTGTATAAGGTCAGATTATGGGTTTAGGGTGCTTGAATGGTGAAGATTATTCGCGCAGTATATGGTCAAAATATTCATAAATCGTAAAAAGAACAAGCTGAAGGCACAAGAGGACATGCATACTCATTTAACATGTTTTTGTCTAAAGCCCGATAAAACCCGAAAAAGCCCGATAAAACCCGAAAAAACCCACTGGGCAGGGTTTTTTCGAAAAAACCCGGGTTTTTGCCAACCCTGGCTTGTGTCCCTGCCATGTCTCACCTGTGTCCCTACTTCTTCATCTGTCCCACCTCGTAGATGAACGACGCCATCAGTTTGTGTCCCTGCCATGTCTCACCTGTGTCCCCACTTCTTCGTCTGTCCCACCTCGTAGATGAACGACGCCATTAGCTTGTGTCCCTCTATGTCTCACCTGTGTCCCTACTTCTTCATCTGTCCCACCTCGTAGATGAACGACGCCATCAGTTTGTGTCCCTGCCATGTCTCACCTGTGTCCCTACTTCTTCGTCTGTCCCACCTCGTAGATGAACGACGCCATCAGTTTGTGTCCCTGCCATGTCTCACCTGTGTCCCTACTTCTTCATCTGTCCCACCTCGTAGATGAACGACGCCATCAGTTTGTGTCCCTCTATGTAGGCCTTCTCGTTGATCTTCTCGTTCGGTCCGTGCGCGTTATCATCGGCCGCTCCAATAGCCAACAACACTACCGGCTTCTGACTGTCGGCCTTGAGCGCAGACGCGATCCTCATCCCTCCCCCTTGTCTGATGACGTCAGGATCCACGCGGTACGTGTTGCGCAGTGCCTGGCGCGCCGCCTTGTAAATCGGGCAGTTGGGGTCCTCCACCCACGGCTTCTTCTCCGACCCCATCTGTAAGGTGGCAACACACTTCTTGGAGTCCACGTGTTTGGGGGGGGGGGTCCCCTAGCCACGGTTACTTCTGGGACCTTCACTAGGGATCACTAGCGATCACTCGGGAGTAAGAAGATTACTAAACAACCTAACCTATGAACTAAACTATAGCTGGCCCTATTGGCTGTTGCGGGAGGGGGGGGGGGGATTGGCTACTGCCAATAGGGCCAGCTATAGTGTATTGCAATGAATCTGTGGTCCTAGGATCCCGCCCACCTTCCCCTACCTCACTCCATACCTCGAATCGCCGGTCGAGCCAGCCACGAGCGGCCGGCGATTCGAGGTATGGAGTGAGGTAGGGGAAGGTGGGCGGAATCCTAGGACCACAGATTCATTGCAATACACTTTAGTTTAGTTCATAGGTTAGGTTAGTTATAGGCAAGCCAAGACGACTTTACATATGTTTTCGTCACAGGCGACTCTTGAGGTATTCATAGCCAACCAGCGAACTGCCCAAGACAAGCCCGCGCAGATAATGATCGCTGATTGCTTACGAATACCTCGTCTGTGACGAAAGCATGTGTTACGTCGTCTTGGGTTGCCTATAGTTAGTAGTCTTCTTACTCCCGAGTGATCAAGGTCTTGTACCGAAACGTCTCGGAAAACTTGTGTTTTCCATTATATATGTTGTTATACCACAACAGTCTACAGTTCAGGTAAGCTGTTGGGGTCTATCCTTCTACCTATCATATTACTAGCCTTTTGGCTTCTCTTTAATCCAGTATATATATATATACAATTGGAACTCAGAACAAGATAAAACCTATTCTAGTGAGGAAAAAGGCACAGAAGGACGACAGCTTACCTGAGAAAGTAGATAAGTCGCTTTGAGAAACATATAGCCTAGCAAAGAGAAGACAAATAAATAAATACTGAGACGTTTCGGCCAACTCGTGGTCTTGATCACTCAGCGTGAGTAGAAACACACGAGTTGGCCGAAACGTCTCAGTATTTATTTATTTGTCTTCTCATTTATATGTTTCTCAAAGCGACCTATCTACTTTCTCAGGTAAGCTGTAGTGCTTCTGTACCTTATCCCTCACTAATAGAACATGCTTTTCTTGTTCCGAGTTCCAATTATACATATATATACCGTGAGTTTGATCTTGTTCGGTGTCTTGCGCAACGACCACAACTTCTTCACGTAGTTTTCGACGCACTTGAACACCCGATCGGCCGTCTGGTGTTCGACGATGCGTATCGAGAACTTGGCGACGACCCTCCGCGGGATGATGGTTCTCAGCATTGGTTCGTGGAACGCGCCGTTAATGCCGTGGATCGTCAGACTTGGGTAACGCCATCGGTGCATCAGCACTCGTACCTATACCGGCAAACATTCGTTTGTTTTCGCCCATTTTATTTATCTATAACATTCACGGTGGGAAAGACAAGATGAGACAGGATTAGAAATACACATTAGAGAAATGCTTGGTGTGGAGAAGCTAGGGGGACAGAATGGGAAGGACAAGGCTGAGATGGTTTGGACACATGAAACGGATGACGGAAGAGAGGATGCCCAGGAGAATATATGAAAAAAAAGATCGAAGGAAGAAGAAGACGGAGAAGACCAAGGAAGAGATGGAAGGAAAAGATTGCTGAAGACCTACAGACGAGAGGTGAGAACTGGGAGCAAGTAGAGGAAGTACGATTGTGGGAAGATAGGAAGAGGTTGAAAATTTTGGTTGTGAAACCCAAGCTGACCCTGCCAGAA
>OX246738.1:97998525-98176025 GCA_945910005.1 Isoperla grammatica
CTAATGCGTGTAAATAGATTTTTATTAGTTCCATTGTATAGCAACTATCTTAGCCATATTTTGTCAACCGTCTCCACGAAGGTCCACCTACCTCTGTCTGACGAAGGCACCTGCCTCGGCAAATCAGCTTCCCGTCCTCCACAAAGATCCACCTATCTCTGTCTGAGGAAGACACCTGCCTCGGCCAATCAGCTTCCCGTCCTCCACGAAGATCCACCTATCTCTATCTGACAAAGGCACCTGTCTCGGCCAATCAGCTTCCCGTCCTCCACGAAGGTCCACCTATCTCTATATGACAAAGGCACCTGTCTCGGCCAGTCAACTTCCCGTCCTCCACAAAGGTCCACCTATCTCTACCTGACAAAGGCACCTGTCTCGGCCAGTCAGCTTCCCGTCCTCCACGAAGATCCACCTACATCTGTCTGACGAAGGCTTCTACCTCGGCCAATCAGCTTACCGTCCTCCACGAAGATCCACCTACCTCTGTCTGACGAAGGCCTCTACCTCGGCCAATCAGCTTACCGTCCTCCACGAAGATCCACCTACCTCTGTCTGACGAAGGCCTCTACCTCGGCCAATCAGCTTACCGTCCTCCACGAAGATCCACCTACCTCTGTCTGACGAAGGCCTCTACCTCGGCCAATCAGCTTACCGTCCTCCACGAAGATCCACCTACATCCGTCTGACGAAGGCACCTATCTAGGCCAGTCAGCTTCCCGTCCTCCACGAAGATCGACCTACCTCTTTCTGACGAAAGCCTCTACCTCGGCCAATCAGCTTCCCGTCCTCCACGAAGATCGACCTACCTCTGTCCGACGAAGGCACCTGCCTCAGCCAGTCAGCTTCCCGTCCTCCACGAAGGTCGACCTACCTCTGTCTGATGAAGGCACCTGCCTCAGCCAGTCAGCTTCCCGTCCTCCACGAAGGTCGACCTACCTCTGTCTGATGAAGGCACCTGCCTCAGCCAATTAGCTTCCCGTCCTCCACGAAGATCCACCTACGTCTGTCTGACGAAGGCACCTGCCTCAGCCAGTCAGCTTCCCGTCCTCCACGAAGGTCGACCTACCTCTGTCTGATGAAGGCACCTACCTCGGCCAATTAGCTTCCCGTCCTCCACGAAGATCCACCTACATCTGTCTGACGAAGGCATCTACCTCGGCCAATTAGCTTCCCGTCCTCCACGAAGATCCACCTACCTCTTTCCGACAAAAGCACCTGCCTCGGCCAGTCAGCAGGCCGTTCTCCACGAAGAATCCCCTGTCTCTGTCTGACGAAGGCCTCTACCTCGGCCAATCAGCTTACCGTCCTCCACGAAGATCCACCTACATCTGTCTGACGAAGGCACCTGCCTCAGCCAGTCAGCTTCCCGTCCTCCACGACGATCCACCTACCTCTGTCTGACGAAGGCTGCACCTACTTCGGCCAGTCAGCTTCCCGTTTTCCACGAAGGTCCACCTATCTGTCTGACGAAGGTACCTATCTAGGCCAGTGAGCTGGCCGTTTTCCACGAAGGTCCACCTATCTGTCTGACGAAGGCACCTATCTAGGTCAATCAGCTTCCCAACCTCGTCCATCAATCTCTGTCTGACGAAGGCACCTACCTCGGCCAGTCAGCTTCCCGTTTTTGCGTTCGAGCGTGAACGGGTCCGTGACCCATCCCTCCTGGTCGGCCGGATACACGTCCACGTGGCCGTACACGGTGAGCGTCTTCTTGTTCCGGTCGTTGCCGAAGAAGGCCATGAGAACGGGGGGACACTTTGCCTTGGTACCGTCCGAGAACGTCTGCGTCGTGTTTTCCAGCATCTCCGTCTTGGCGCCCATTTTCTGGAGACGTCGCTCGAACCAGTTGAGGAGCTGCAACAGGTTGCGCACCACTTGTCACATCTACGGCTACTCCACTTCGGGCAGAGAGTGATATGCGGGGTTCTCATGCTCTGACGCCGGCGTATAGCTTTAGAGACAACCCAAGACTACAGTGGGTCCGTGGCTTAGTTGAGAACAAGAAAATCAGTCGATCTTTCGTCGATCTTGGCACTTCACAAATGATGTACACCGCCACTATAGGCAACCCAAGACAACCTTACATATGCTTTCGTCACAAGCGACGGGTTCGTAGCCAATCAGCGATCGGTATTTGCGCGGGTGTGTCTCGGGCGGTTTGCTGGTTGGCTACGAGTGCCTCGCCTGTGACGAAAGCCTATGTATGGTAGTCTAGGGTTGCCTATACCTGGCTAGCACAAACGTGAGACGAAATCCTCGAAATCCTTACCGAAAGCCATAATCGAAGTTCAACCATGCTCACATTTCTTGGAATTACAACCTCTAGTCAAAAATAGGCGTCCACACAACAAATAAATGTTTATATCTGATTACTTTTTGACAGTTACCCAAAAAATTCAAGGAATCTGCGGACGCACTCGCGGTGTACAGACAACTTATTATAAATGCAGCGAAACAATTAATGCCCTGCGGCGTTCTCAGCTTTGCCTCGGAAAAGTTTATCTAAGACATGCTTTCGTCACAGGCGAGGCACTCGTAGCCAACCAGCGAACCGCCCGAGACAATCGCGCGCAAATACCGATCGCTGATTGGCTTCGAATACCTCGCCTGTGACGAAAGCATGTGTAAGGTAGTCGTGGGTGGTCTATAGTCGTTGGCCAATCGGGCAACGAAACGTAGTACGCGACTCCGCCCCTTTTAAAATAGAATTCATTTCTATTTGCTCAAAGATCAACGCTATAGGCTACGCCGGCGTTAGATCATGAGAGCCCAGCATTAGAAGGCCTAACGTTATACGCAGCCCAAGACGTGAAAACAAATAGAAATTAATCTTATCCGAAAAGGGGTAAAGTCGCGTAAGACGTTCTGTTGCCTGATTGGCCAACGAGTCAACGACGTTACGCGATACGCAGCGTTTGAACCATGAGAACCCAGCATTGGTCACCGCGAACCGCTTTGTCGCGCGGCAAGAGTTATGGGAACCGAGCATTAGGTGTAGGATATCTCTTGCCACGCGGCAAGATGATGCGCGGTGACCAATCACAGCGTTTTTCATCGCATAGACTGCCGCGTGCGGCATAGTTGAGAAAGTTCTGATTGGTCACCCACTGCGCATCATCTTGCCGCGCGGCAAGAGACATGGGAACCGGCCATACGACGGCAAAGAACTCTCTCTACGGAATTGGCAACAAGTGTAGCCCTGTTGCACATATAGCCCGGTGCAAACAACCGACTAGTGTTTTTTGACTACTGACTGTGACTAAGCTTTAAAACCTGCAAGGGCTCCTTTCATTGGTTGTGAGCGAGAGTCCTGCGCTCTGATTGGCCGTGACTAAGGTTTGACCTTGGTTAGTCAAACGTGGTCGTATCCTTTTAGCACGTGAAGGTTAGTCAAGGACATAAACTCTAGACATAGTCATTTGTGTGCACCGGGCTTATACCACCCCAAAGCGACTGACCTTGACAATTTCTCCCCACTTCCGAGGATTCCCCGAGACAGTCTGATACGCCACAATCTGCGCCAGCTCGGTCACGTATTCCTCTCTCTTGGCCTCGATCAGACGGAACAACTTGGACACCAGATCCGGGAGAGGCTCCCGTATACCGATTTGAGTCATTTTATCGAATACAAAACTAAACTATCTCTCAAAGTAGAGGAACGAAACAGCGCTTCCCTCAGTGCTGTTTTCTTATTTCGATACTTTCTTGTGTTCGGTATCCATAGCTACGGAATCGATAGGTCGAATTATGAGCAACGTTTCGATTTCTAACATCCAGAGCCACCAGGGGATCGGATCGACAGACCTTGGAAGAGCCTCAGGGTCCCAAGGTCCGTCATCCATCCAAGGTCCGTTCATAGTTACTTTTATAAGTCCATGATCTGTCAATCTCCTGGCAAAGGTTCGACAGGGAGTTCGACGAGCCCCTTCAGGGAATTTACGGACCCTGCTAGCGAACAAGAGAGCCTACATATAATATGGTCTTCTAAAGGAATGCGTTGGTTTTGACCAGCGTCGACCAGACTGAATAACGGAATGGGCTGGTCGTGACCGGAGCAGACCGGTCTAATATGGTCTTGTTTTTCTCGCCGCTATCAGTGCATGGTGTCTGATTAAATAAAAATAAAAATAAAACAATGTCACATTAAGGACCTACCCACTCAGTAATGAAACTGATTTTCAGTGGGGGACTTTAATTTAAAGCGACTAAACCAACCCTGTAGGCTCCGAACACCATCGACGAGTGAGCGATAACCAATCAAAGATCGATATTTCAAATACGAAACATATGAATCAGTGATTGGACAGTGCGAACACCTGCGGACAAATGTCAGAATCAACAAGGCCGATTCAGAACAGTTTTGAATTTATTGAGTGCTTCGTTGCTAGGCTGGTTCCAAAGTCACCGTTTACGTATTGCTAACCCAAAAAGTGATGGAACTGAAATTGAAGTTAAAAAACTTCTGCCTGAACAGGGATTTGAACCCGGGACCTTCTGCATTGAAAGCAGGGATGCTAACCACTGGCCTTCAGTTCTTCACACGGTCCTATATTTACCTCAAGCAGTTTCCGTAGCAATATACAGCGGTGTGTAAATGTAATTGAAATCATTATTACATGTGGATAGCTAAATTGCATCTTATTTTATTGCAAGATGTTTTATAAGTTATTGACGTGAATCTAGCTCCAAGCCTCGGGAACGGGTTGTGTGATATGCAGTGTGCATAGATAGACGTTTATTAGAGCTGTAGTGTATCGATACTGCCTTACGTTGCTATTAATGAAAATGATTATTATTATTATTATTATTTTTATTATTATTATTATTATTATTATTATTATTATTATTATTATTATTATTATTATTATTATTATTATTATTATTATTATTATTATTATTATTATTATTATTATAATTATTATTATTATTATTATTATTATTATTATTATTATTATTATATTTATTATTAATATTATTATTATTGTGTATTAAAATGCATCGTCTATGAATTCATTATTATAAACTACCTTTGCTTCGACCTGTGATTGTGATGATGATGCTCTCTGAATGAAAGCCGTGTAATAAGTAGGCCTAGTGCAGTGGAATTAAACAGCTAACATTTGCCATTCTATTAGAAGAAAAGTAGTATTATATTATAATATATCATTTAACTAATACCAACATTATTATAAACGGAACGGAGATAGAAAGTATGGAAGTTCTAGTACTGGAAGTTGAGAGTAAAATAAAAGTAAAACAAAACATCGAATACATATTTTGTCAGATTAAATTTTCAACCGAAACCGTCTGATTTGCTTCCAGATTGTTGCCTTCCCTGTGCCGCTATTTACTTGTTCATGTGACTTCTCGTGTTTACTTAGAATGTAGATTTGTTTTCCACTCTTTGACTAAACTTTGGACACTCTATGTAGTTTAATGTGTTGTATCAGTATACGTCCCATTACTTTCAGCACACAGTGCACAGAAGATGTAAATTTCATTCTCAACTCCTCGATCTTCAGAATTTGCTTCGTAAATTCCTCTTGTTGCAGCCATATTCTTTACCCTAATTAATTATATTGACATTTTACGTCTTGCATACTTGACTTTTTACCGTCGGTTAAACTTGGAAATGTATAAGAGTTTTATGCGCTGGTTGTGAGGGTTGTTATATGGAGGTCTTAGCGCGCTTGCGCAACGCAGTGAGGATTATCGGGACGATAATACCGTAGTGTAAGCGAATTAAAATTATGAGAGTGAATTCTTACTAGGGCTGAAAGAAAACGTTTATTTTTCCAAATTTTTCGTTTAAACGTAACACCCCTCTTGTTCATAAAATGATAACAAAAATATAAGTTGTAATGTTTTTCGAAAAAAAAAATGTTCAACGAAATATCACGGGTAGTTTATTATTATTCATTTTTGATTATATTCTCCACCTTTGTGTCCAACTGTCTATAGTCATTTTGACTTCACACACAAACTATGCCTCGTCGGCTCGTCGAAGAGCTGTGACATCGAAAAAATCTGCGAGTTAGGGTTTTAGGTGGGGATGGCGGGGGAGGGGAATTGGTCAGGCAGGGTATAAGACACGGTTTAAACGTGTATGAATATTTGTACACGTATATTTTCACGCGGGCGTCTACACGACTCAGCCCTAATCAGTACTATCAAACCACGTGTAAGAGAATTAGTTTTTTTTTATAAAATTTTATTTTTTCTTACATGTATTTTTCTAAGAGTGATGGAGCGTGAACTGATGTAGTGGAATTGTAAAACATGTATGTTTCACGTAATTAAACTCAGGGATCACCATGAAAGGTGAACGAGAAAGATGTTTGTGCCAGTGGCGTTTCCAAGGGAACAAGGGGGGAGGGGTTCAACCCCCTCCCATTTACAAAAAAAAAATTAAAAAAAAAAACGGTGAACGATAAACATATTTGAAACTTTTTACATTCAGATTTTAGCTCTAACGTATAACCACACCGTGCCCATTTATTGCTTTTTCAACATTGTTTAGTTAGCGTTTTCAACGTTAATTTGGCGCTGTTTTTATGACTACTCTTCTCCGTAAAGTGCGTCGTTAAACTCAAAATATGCTCTCATGGTGACGAAAGAGTTGGGCTCAAAATACTTCTTTCGTTCTACTTCGCTAGTTGTGTTTCAATCATTGTGTAATATTTATTTATTTATTTATGAATTGGCCCCATACATCATTTTATCCATTTAACAGTGACCAGTCAGTATAACAACGGATGATCAACAACGATGCATGATGATGAAGAAGGGAGGAGGGGAAGCCTTGTACCGGCACGTAGCCTACTCCTGTCGAAAAGTACCAAGGGGCCCATCGGCTTTACGTCCCATCCGAAAGGACGGTGTAGCTTTGACCAGTCATATAGGTTAATTGTTTATTATTTAGATTTAATTAAATGTCCTGAATTTTAAAGAAATATATCTATGAAACACATCACTTATATTTTCAAAATAGTCTTGTTATCGGATTGGTGTAAAGTAAATTGGAACAAACCAGGTTTTATGTTGCTAGGGAGGGCGTGGGTACCGGAAGGGTAAATGCAGCAGCTGCGCATGCAATATTCACACCGGAAGTGCAACGTAAACCCCCTGTGAGATTGATTGTGTCCCCGTGCCTTGGCTGACGAATCAGAGGGCTGGAAATAGTCTCGTGAAACGCGATACTTGTTCATTGACAAGTCGGGAGTAGATATTTACTAAATTTTCAAATCTAGTTTGAGTAGTCGTAAAATAGTCGACTCGAGTCGATCATCAATGTACCGGGAACGTTATTGGCTTCGTGTGAGTCCACTGCTGCAAGGCCAATCCTTGTACTGCCTAATCCAACCTCTTGACAAGGTCGTGGGGACGAGATTTTAGACCGAATGAAAAGTGACCATTCATACCTTCATTTTACATTATTACTTTTAGTTATTTTTGTGATTTCTAAAATATATTACTTCGTCGTTGTTAAAGTGAATATGATATTGTGTTTTCATTGATGACTTAAGGCAATTAACGCTACATTTTATACACGAAATGTTGTATCTATTAAAAAGAGCAACAAATACAAACTCCAATATCAATTAATAATTTTCGTTAATTACTAAAATGTGGGGGAAAATATCGTAGTACAAAAGCGAGGAAATGAAGACCACAATTAATTTATTTATTTATTTTTCGTAGGAATACCCGTTATAGGGTGCACACCAGCTTTACCTGATGTGCCCTTCTTCAGGTGACTTACTATAGGTTACTTATAAGGGTGTTTGGATAGCTGGGAAGGAATGTACGAGGACTATTAGTAGGACCCAATCCCAGCATTCACCTTTACGACTGAGAAAAACCTCGGAAAAAACCTTCAGTCAGGAACTGCCGGTGGCCGGAATCGAAACGGCGACCTTCCGAATTAGAGTCTCGCGTCTGAGCCACCTCTATCGGTGAAGACCACAACTAGTCATGATCACATTGTCAAAAATTATGGTCCTGTTTAATTTCGAAATGTGTCCAGGAGGTCAAATCGAATAAAATCCCAACATGGTTAAAAGAAATAAAAACCCCAAAAAATAACAAAATACAAAAATAAATAAAAAAGAAAAAAAAAGAAAAGCCGAAACAAAAAATAAGCTTCGTACATAGACTGTTTTGTAAATAGCGCCGCATCATCAAGTGCAGAACGAAGAACAAACACGCTCGACCTTGTTGGGTGATAACACATATCGGCTGTCTGGGTCGCAACCACAAGGAAACATGTTTAGTTGTTTGTTGGAAACGATTACATTGAGGTCCGACCGTCTGACCTCTGACGTCACTACTGGACTCGAACCCACGTCCCTCCGGCCGGCGTATGGCCGTGGTCGATTATAGCAGTCCTTGCTCATGGCTCTTGCTTGCTCCTCTTGCTGGCTTGCTCTTCATCCGATCACGGACTTACAACTATCTGGATGTGCAACATGGTTGGAATACGCGTCCGTGATTCTCATTTCTGGTTTTTGACATTCTCGGACATTTTAGCCCCTATCGCTAAGCAATTACACATCAACAGTCACAACAACAATGTGAACAATGTCAAAATCAGAAACTTAAGGGTTATAATGGCTGCCCACCGCCTTCTTCCGTGGCTATTTAATTAGTACATTGATTTGTTAGCTGCAGTGCGATTCTGAATGGCCGTGATCACTTTAACGCAGCTTTCTTGTCGTTACGGAAGGCGGAAACGTAACGACGCGATTCCCGATCTATTCGTAACGACAGGCGTCGATGCATATGTCGATAAACTTATCACGGATCTAACCCCTGCCGTTAGCAATGCTTTAAACAAATATGGCCGACTTTCGAATGTCCACTTCAGTTATATTACTTGATTTATTAAAAGATTTCGGTACGTAAACGATACAACTGTTACATATTTGGATTTCTAAATTCATTTTAATATGAAGAAATATCATCAATGACATGGTGAGATGAAAACCGTATTTAAAGGGGAAACATAACCTTACTTGTGAAACTTCGACTTCAAACTGGCTGCGCGCATTGTCTAGGCTAGCCCTAGGCCTAGGCCTAGAGATCGCACTATAGGGAAGTCTCATCAATAATAAGTATTCCTCAAAGCACCTAAAAATGGAAGATCATTATCTAAAAATACGGGCGGTATAATTTTTATATCTGAGAATCGTATATTTCCAATTCTATTAGCATTTTAAGTTTGAAATTTGGAACTTCTTGTTCCGTAATTGAAAAACGGCTCTTGACGTCATATGTCATGTAAACAACTGCCTCCTTGAAGTATTCTTAATAGTATCAACGATATTAAGTTGGCTATTTTACAATATCTAGGATGCAGTGACAATTTACAACAATGTCTTTTATACCACTGTTTTCTTCAGAAAACACATTTTGATACAGTATTTACCAAAACGTGTTTAAAATAATGCAATTATTTAACATATTGTTGTTAATTAATGTTGAGCAGTGTTCATTTACTAACTAGAAATAAACGTTGGTTCAGGTAAAGTCTTACAAGAGCAATAATCTACTAAAAGGTGGGATTTCAGTACTATTTGTACGTCATATGTCATGTAAACAACTGCCTCCTTGAAGTATTCTTAATAGTATCAATTGACATGGTCAATACGATTTACGAATCATGTATGTTTTGTAAAGAGTCAAACCACCGAAAATAAATAAATAAATAAATAAATTGTTTACTGACATATGACGTCAGAACCTTTTAATCACGAGCAAGATGGCGCAGGTCCGTTTCAAGGTCTACTGGATTTACTCCTAGCGGACTACTGGATGTACTCCTAGCGGAGTAATTAGAATGTGAAGACAAAATCTCATTACAGATTGTTATTTTGCCTTTTTGGCCCATAATTTGTTTTGACAGATCAATTCATTTGTTTTTCTGAATGATTCTCCCATTTGAATAACATGTGATTTTTAACATTATGGAAATAGGTTAGATTACCTTACTTCGCGCGCGCTGCGCGCGCGCTACAAGCGATCTAGTGGACCTTGGTCCGTTTCTGAGCGTGTTTTGACAGCAATATCTTTGACTTGCTGTTAAAGCGATGTTCATGCACCTTTTGAGCCGAAACCAATTAGTTACCGTTTATTTTAACTTGAGGTAACCAGTAAGCAATTAAAAAAAATGTGTGAGCCTTCCCTATTACGAACTTAACGTGATGGCTAATGTTGCACAATTCTTCGGGGTGCTTGAATAGTTAGATAATGAATACGACTAGGGCAAGCAGTATTTGTGACTGCATAGAAGGAATTTAATAAATACTTCTAATCCCTTTGAGATAGCTGAGAGTAGATTTGTTTATAGAATTGTGTTGTTTTTTGACAGCTTGATTTGAAATTGATTGCATTTGTTCACGCGTTTTCATTGGTTAACTTTCTTTAATATACACAGCCGTCTCGAAAACATAAACAATCTAATATATAACAGGCGCTGCTCTGCTGCAACGGCTACCGCTTTTCGATACGTTTACCGCACGTTACGAAATTGTTGTTCGGAATCGCGCGTTAACTTACCGCGTGATAAGTCTACCGACGAGTGTCGTTCGCGTTAAACTTAACGTCGCCCATTCAGAATTGCAGTAACGACGTTACTATTATAAGTCTATGATCCGATACTCCCCACTTAACGGATGAAACAGTGAAATATTATGCTGTCTATTCCCTGTACAGGTGTATAAAGGATTGACAGGGTCTTATTTCTGGAATCAGGTACTGTAAAATATACGCGAAGATTTGCATAGCAATAGCTCTAAAAACTCTAGTATAAGTGCTTACCAGATGGTGTATAAACAGTGTGAATCAACCAGACAAAGTGAGCAACTATCACAATACATAACGTCTAAGAATCTATAAAATGTATTTTGTTGGGATGTATAATCGTTTTAATGCTTCCATAAATAGTTTGAACAATCTACGAACATTTAATTTGTCATGGATTGTTCTGTATTTATGCTTAGTGCATCCAACGCAACAACGTATAGTCAGTCGAAACGGCTAGATGCGCAACCTAGCAGCCACAAACGTGTCAATTTGAAGCCATTTTGAATTGGGCAATAACTACAGGCGGGAATGGGAGTCTCTAACGCGACTTTCTGCCGCTCGCAGCGCTACCAGTACTGAAAGGTCCAAATTAGCATGTAAACTGCCCAATTCAAAATGGCTTCAATTTGCTACGCTCGCTACTGAGTGAACGGTTGGGGGACTGGTGATCTAGCCTACTATAGCTGTTGAATATCATTGGTCGAAACCACTTAGCTTATGGTTGTGGCTTCAAGTTCACACTGCAGCTACGAGGCTAATGGAGACAAGTAGACAACCAGTCTTTGGTTTTGGCTCGTCTCTCAATCAAGCTTCCCAATATTATAGGCCAACATAATAATATCATTTTAAGTAGGAATCCCTGTTATAGGGTGCACACCAGCTTTACCTGATATGCCCCTCTTCAGGTGGCTAACTATAGGTATATTAGGGTGTTTGGATAGTTGGGAAGGAATGTCCTAGTGCTGATAGTAAGACTCAGTCCCAGCAATCTTTTTTACGACTGAGGAAAACCTCGGAAAAACCTTCAGTCAGAACTGCCGGTGGCCGGAATCGAACTGGCGACCTCCTGAATTAGAGTCTCGCGTTTTACCGCTGAGCCACCACTATCGGTATAGGCCTACTTACGGACATTACACTAGGTGCCTGGATAAACAAGAACAGTATTCATAAGTCCGGATACCCCGACAGTTGTCCCACCAACTAACAAGTCTCATGCTGACCAACTTAATTTCTTTTTCTCTGGTTCCTAACGTATTCAAGAAAGAGGTACATTAGGGATAATTTAGAGCGTGTATTGGCTGTATGTAAACTACGAACACAGATGGCTTGACCAATGCAGCTTTTGCACTATAATCGTTGAGTGCGTAATATAGGGTAGAGCCGCAACGCAATCGGCAGTTTGTCTACCGCCTTATGCTGCCCAACATACTTTAGTCGGGTAGTAGAATTTCGCCAAGCGACGAGTGTTCGGCTGTCTTCGTATATAAATTCGGTGAAGTAGCCGACCAATCAGGCTCCGTCATCGCGTCGCTTGGCGAACTTCTACTACCCGACTAAAGTATTTTGGGCAGTGAAAGGCGGTAGACAAACTGCCGATGGCGTGGGGCTCTACCCTATATTACTCACTCGACGCTATAATTGTGTATCATATTGAAAGCGGAAGACCGCTTTACTACTGTGTGAAACGCCAGGAATAATATGTTGATTTGCGTTGTAACTAAAGTGTATGAAAGGGACGTTAGGTATAATGATATGAGATCTCGGTATGCTGAGACAAATTTAGGATATCAGGACCTACCTGGATTTACTTTATCACAGCAAACAGGATATTAGTCATCAAGATAAATCCATATCGATCGTGTCTTACTTAGTTCCTGCATTCGTGTTTCATATTCGATATCCTAAAATAGTTAGTTTTGTCGCTACTCGAGACAAGCCTTAGGTTCAATTTGTTTTCCAAATTCAAAATTTCTCGTTGGTCTTGTAGGGTTATTCCTGCTTCCAATGCAGAAGGTCCACGGTTCGATTTCAACTTTGTACTGGGCTTTTTTAACTTATAAAGTTGACGTGAATCTGTCTGATATTATTGTACGTAGGCCTATTTGTAAAAGGTGAGCAACAAAGCACATATTATACATGGCACAATTTCTCCCACTGGAAATAATGTCCTGTACTGAGTGGGTATAGGTAATAAATGACAATTTATCTTTTATTTATCTTTTTATTTATTTATTTAATGGGGTCATGACATTTTCTAGACTTTTTACAGCGTATTTGACGTTTACTGCAAAGAAGTGTCCGGCAGATTGTAATGTATCCGTACTGGTAATACCTGCATTGAGTTCAGAGCTTATAATAGTTACGGTTCGTGGAATCTAGCTATAGTACGGTTAATTACATATGCAAATGACAAACAACGGTTTGTTCATTAAAGACGTATTATGCAGAGAGTATAAATTATTATTTAACTTGTACATTATTGTTGCCCCTGTCGATACAAAGAACTCATATCTTGTTGCACTGCCATTCAAGGTACCTTGCTTCAACTATTGTTTATTGTATATAAAGGGAGCGTGGAGTGGAGAGGAGTGTAACACTTTCAAATGACTCAACATTTGGAGATTAAAATGCTGGACATTTATATTATCTAGATATTTGAATCTATTTTCCAATTCCGTTTGTAAATGCCCATGCTTCTTTGATTTGTGAATTTGTTTTGTGATAGTAACTATAGACAAAACACAGTTTCGTAAGCCGACCTTGAACAATGTCATCTATGTTTTTTATAATTATTAATATTACGTTTTCAATCAGTGTTTGATTTGACTCTTAAGTTTTAAGTTAATTTTTATTTACGTACCCTATACCGACCCATCACAACGCATATCCTGTATGTTTTGCTACAAACATTCCTATAGCTTGGCCGCCTCTGGTAATTTACTGTTTTGGCCTCATACTTTCATTTCAATTATATTCTTTAGTATTTCTTCGTGCCGATAATAATTATGATTTTGACACAATATGATAATATAGGCCTACTCCACAAGTGCATTCGGTACTCTGGTCGCTTTATCGACTCGTTTAAAGATGTTTAAAGAAAACTTGAATTGGCTTTACTCATATTTATATATTTTTCTAATTTTTGATACTTTTCCTGGATATTCAGATCCTGATAGCAATACTAATATACTTGCGATTTTCAAAAATTTTATTTCATGTAACTCAAAGTCTGCTACCTAATTGTGTGGATGTCCAAGTACTGTCAATTCATGGAACATTATTTGAAATTAAAAAAAAAAACTCAAAAACGTCTCGAAACATAAACAAAAATAAAAAAAATTTTGGTAAAAATTGCAAAAAAAAAATGTCTTAGTGTATCGTGAAATATGTTTGAAGTCCAGAATTAATTTAGGTCAGCAAGGATTAATTATGTTGACCTGAGGACGTGGTCAACATAGCCTTTGAAACGCCAAAGAACGATAGATATTCCGTAAACCCATCACACCAGTGTTGCACTTGTATTTGTATGTAACGAAATGCGCAGTTTGCATGTCAGTGATCGAAGGAAGGAACCGTGAAGTTGGCAACCATGAGTTCTTCATTACACAATGAGCGGGAATGAGCGAACACGTGCGTTTGGACATATTCTTTTACAGGGTCTCGCTAGTATGCATAAAATAATATTACCGTTTCTATGGCGGAGCTAGGATCGTAAATAACGTTTTAACGGTGCTCTTTGAAAATATTAACCAAGTCAGCCGCGCTCGGGCCGGAAGGCAATGAAATGCACATGCACAATGCACATGCACTCTATACACTATGTGTAAAGTGTGATAAAACGAGGAATAATTAACGAAGTCGTACGGGAGACCTGCCTGGCTGACTAGGGTCGTGTGTTCCGCTGTTGTAGGCGGAGGTTAGCGGACATGTGGGACATAAGGGACATAAGGGAAGGGACATAAGGGACATGTGTTCCGCTGTTGTATGCGGAGGTTAGCGGACATGTGGGACATAAGGGACATGTGGGACATAAGGAACATGTGGGACATAAGGAACATGTGGGACATAAGGGACATGTGTTCCGCTGTTGTAGGCGGAGGTTAGCGGACATGTGGGACATAAGGGACATGTGGGACATAAGGGACATGTGGGACATAAGAGACATACGGGACATAAGGGACATGTGTTCCGCTGTTGTAGGCGGAGGTTAGCGGACATGTGGGACATAAGGGACATGTGGGACATTAGAGACATGTGGGACATAAGGGACATGTGGGACATAAGGGACATATGGGACATAAGGGACATGTGGGACATAAGGGACGTGTGGGACATAAAGGGCATGTAGGACATAAGGGACATGTGGGACATGTGGGACATAAGGGACATGTGGGACATAAGGGACATAAGGTACATGTGGGACATAAGGGACATGTGGGACATAAGGGACATGTGGGACATAAGGGACATGTGGGACATAAGGGACACGTGGGACATAAGGGACATGTGTTCCGCTGTTGTAGCGGGGGTTAGCGGACATGTGGGACATGCGGAACACAAGGACTTAATGGACATAAGGGATATGTGTCCCACTGTTGTAGACGGAGGTTGGCTGCCTGCTTCGTCCATTGCACGGACATATGGGACATACGGGACATAAGGAACATAAGGGACACAAATACATAAGAGACATGTGTTTCGCTGTTGTAGTCGTAGGTAATGGTGGGTTTACACACCGGAATAAGGTTTAAGGTTTAACATTTAATATTTTGTTCTAAGGAAAGTATTTTCCAAACTGATTTACTAGGATCGCTACCATTGGCCGGATTTATAAAAGCTCGTCTCTCATTGGCTGGGCTAAGAATTTTTGGGATAAGGGCTAACAAGTTGGAATAGTTTCAACTTTCGTCCTAGCCCTTAAATCTTAGGAAGTTATGTGAACGCCATGATGCTACTAGCTTGATTCAACTTTGTTAAACCTTAGACCTTAAACCTTATTACGGTGTGTAAACCGGGCTTTAGCTGCCTGCTTCGTCCACTACTACACAGACATGGGACATAAGAGACATGTGGGACATATGGGACATGCGGTGCACAGGGACATAAGGTAACCGAGGGATTTGTGTCCCGCATGTGGGACATGTGGAAGTTTTACGGCTGACGGTCAAGTTCACGTGAACCAGTAAGATGTAAGATTTATCTGAAGGATATTATAAAATTACTCAAATTGAAATTTTTTTATGGAAAACAAGTTATGTGTAAGTTGTAAATAAATAAATAATACAACTCATGTCGAATGAACAAAATGGGTGCATATTATATCGTAGGCTCCTACCCGTGACAAAATAATTAGTTTCTCCAAATCTGTTGCAGTTTGACTGAAAAAAGGCAGACATAAAATTGAAACTGTATTTTGCTGTGCTTTGCGCTGTATTTTGTAATGCAAAAATCGTAAAATAAAAACGTGTTTCAATAGATGATTTTCAGAATTGATCTAGAAAGCTGTGATTTGCTCTATCTAAGGGTGCATTTTTCACTGTTGTGCATTGTTATCCTATAGGGAACCCGCAACTGACGTCACATCAGGACAACAACAATAAAACAAATGAATTGAACTGATGGACACACAATCAGCTGTCAAAATAATAAAATTGCAACTATACAAATAAAAACAAGTGTAGCAATAGTAACTGCTCGCCATTTAAAACTTTGTATGATAGACAAAGAGTAAGTGAAAGTTTGGTATGTGTACTTGTTTGTTTTTTGTTTTGTTTTCCAAAATCATAAGAAATTATTTTTTGACAGCTTGTTGTTTGTCCATCGATTCAATTCATTTGTTTCATTGTTGTCTTTTGGTGTTGCTAGTGCCCCAAGATTAGCCCTTGACTGCCCTTGATCAATTCTGAAAAAGGTATATTGGTAAAATGCAGACTTTTGTCAGCAGGATGAATGGATGTGCGAATTGGGTGTAAAGAAAATAATTCACTGTATTAAAATTGTAATTATTGCAATGTGTAGCCAGATTAGAATAATAAAAATAATTTGGCGCAAAGTGACCATTTTTCCGCTAAGTTGTACGCCATTACGCATACTAAAAGTCAATATATTTACGATAAGAACTTCTATCTAAACATGTTGTATTCCTTCGGTGTTAACACGAAATTCAAATTTCAGCCAACTAACTTCGCAAGAAAACTTGTTGCAAGTTATTGTAATATCTACTTCGTTTAATGTTTACTGTGAAACGCATGAGACCTAGTTCACATGTTAAGCAAGAAAAAAAATGATTGCATAATTTCTCCGTTATTCTTCATATTATCAACGGCAGCCAGCGTGTTTTATTATTGTATGGCCGTATTTGTTGCGCGCCGTAAAACTATTCCATTTTGTTGTAGTTAAAACGTGGCTGATGCGATAAAACGGGCGTTAAAAGTTAACCTAGGGCTGTCCAGAATAGTTTGTTCATTGTTGGCCACATATGTGTACAATAACGTCCACTACCAAATGTAATGTAGACAATTGCCCAATCACAATGAATGATTAATATGCATTTTCAATTATAAGGTTGTTATAGGAGAAAACGTTTAATTTAGTAACGTTTATTTTCCCCGATATTTTAACCCTCCTCCTGTTTAAAACATGAAAAAAGTGATAACAAATTATATTTTAATCAATAAATAAATAAGAGTAATAATACTTTTATATAAAGTAGTTGATTTTTATTGTTGTCTGTACAAAGTGGGAGGTGATAAAATCAGTGTATTATTCATATTTATATATATAGATATCGATATTTTGCCGCGATATCGGTAATTGAGTGGTATGCCATAGCCCAGCCCTAGTCATAAAAAAATGTTTAACGAAATAACAAAGATGATTTATTTTTTTTATAGTTGATTATATTCTCCACCTTTGTTTCCCACTGTTTAACAGTCATTTTGACTCAATGCCTCGTCGGCTCGTCGAAGAGCTGTGACATCGGAAAAATTTACACGTTTGGGTTTTGGGTGGGCGTGGCGTTGGAGGGGGATTGGAAGGCGGGGTATAAGACACGGTTAAACGTGTTTGAATATTTAAACACGTATATTTTCACATGAGCGTTTACATGTTTAATCGAATCAGCCCTAAAAGTTGAAGTGCCTATTTATTCTTCTTCACGCTACTTTCCGCTCTGTCATAAACAACATTATTATTCTGTCTGTCAATCTCGACATTCACATTTATCGCGTTTTGCTCTGTAATGTTGAGCTGGTTTTTATGTTTCAAATATAGTTTTAAAGAAAGTTTTAACAATTCTTCAACTCGTTTGTTCTTTACTATTCAGTTGACCTATTTGTACAACGGCATTTCCGATCACCATCTAAACTAAACTTAACTAAGATAAATAAATTCAGTTTTGACATTTAGTATGTCATTTACAATAATTAATGCAGCGTATACTTTTTTGTAGTGGACGACAAAACCACCATTTTGTCGCCCACTACAAAAACAGCTTTTATAATAAATGTTTACGCTGTAGATCGTGTAAACTAGTACACAAAACCCGTAAATGAGACGTTTTGATCCAACGCAATGAATAACAGTCTTCAAATAGTGTGATGATGTGTTCTTTTTGGCCAAATTTATTTTGACAGATAACCTCATGTTATCTTTAACGTTTTTCACATGTGATTTCTAACATTGTTGAACGGACTGCTCTGGCCTAGCTTGCGAGTTCGACCATGGAGTTGTATGGTAGGCATACTATTATACATCCATGGTTCGACAAGCCTCCGCTAGGCAAAGATCAAATAGACCTTGAGCTCACATTTGTAAAATGACCTTCTTTACACCTCACGAGTCGATGTGATTTTCAAACCGCGCGACTTAAAGAACGCAATCTTCGAATAACACATTTTTGTTTATCACCATTTTTATGAACACTTGAAAACTAAACCAGGCATAAACATGGGTTTTATGAATTTACTGTCTAAGGTTTATGGGGAACATTTATCGAAATGATGAGCGTTGACACATTTCATATCGTTCACGGTCTCCGCTCCTATACTTGTCCCGAAGCAACATTAGGCCTACCGATGCTCTTGTTATAGGCTTCTTGCAAGCTTGCTTTACAACAATGAAACAAATGAAATTAATCGGTGGACAAGAAACAAGCTGTCAAACAATAAAATATTCTGATTTTTAAAACAAATCTTCGAAACAAAACATACAAAACTCTCACAACTTAGTTAACTGGTGAGCAGTTACTATCGCCATACTTCTTTTCCTTCATAATGTTGCCATTTTATTATTTAGAGAGCTCGTTGTTTATCCATCAGTTCGATTCATTTGTTACATTGTTGTAGTTCGGCTGTGACGTCAGTTGCAAGTTCCCTATAGATGAGTGAGTCGTGGCCAATCAGCGAGCTCCATTTTCAATGCCAATCGTTGGAATTGGTGACGAGGCACTCTTACATGACCAACGCATCACGGCAAGTTTCAACGCAGTGCGTTAACGCATCACGTGACTCGGTGCGGAAGCACCCTGATTGGTCAATGTCAAAGTCAACGCAGCCATGGGAACCTAGCTTCAGTAAGGTAGTTATTGATGCTGCCGGTAATATTGCATCTACCGATCCCTCTAGCGGTGAAAGCTCGAAGCACCGACTGTGCGCGCAACTAGCGGGGACGAAGTGCAACTTGGAGGAGTCGTTTTATCATGTCAAATACCTTAGTATACAACCTATCGGTTGTGTTCAATGAGAGTTTTACATTTTTTGTTTGTATCTTTAGAACTACATGTTAACCGAACATTTTGAAATCATGCAGCAGAACTAGATAATATTATCAAGACTGCTCTTTCAAAAGAGATGCATATCTGATACGTTTATAGATAAAATCATAACACACACAATTGTGCACAATATTTTTTAGATTGTAGATGACCGAGCCCAGTATATGATCTCATAATATACGTGAGAGACCAAACAAGTTAAATTAATTTTATCCCCACTTAGATGACCGTTATGATGTACTATAGCTGTCCCAAGACTACCTTACACACGCTTTCGTCACAGGCTCGTAGCCAACCAGCGATCGCTATTTGCGCAGGGTTGTCTCGGGCGGTTCACTGGTTTGCTACAAGTGTCTCGCCTGTGACAAAAGCATGTGTAAGGTAGTCCTGGAACAAGTATGTGTTATATAATGTAGGCTACTAACACAATTAGGTCCTAATTCACCAAACATTTTAATCGGCCGATTTACTAAACTCGGATTGGTTAGCATGGTTTTAACAAACATTATATACAAAATGCATGGCGGCTTCTACCGGGCGACATTTTTGATTTCCGATTAACAGAAAATCGCTGGATTCAAGTTTGGTGAAACTGGCCCACGTAGATTTTTAAGAACTTACAACTTGCGATTTACAAATTTGAAATATACGAAACACATGAATGCGTTCACATAAGAATTAAAGACTTGTCACTTGTTACTTGTGACCAACAGAGTTGACCAACTTTCAACTCAAGGTTCTTTAGTTCAGTACAAGTTCAGTAGACAACCAGGGTCAAAAAGTACTACTAAACAAATTCATAACCTACAAATAAAAATGGCCGCGGATTCGTCAAAGAGCTCCAAAGTCAAAGATACTAACATTGCATTAAGTGTCTCATCCTCGTCCGAAGTCTTTAATTCTAAAGTTTTGTGTGTACCGCTAACCTAAATCACAAATTGTTAATCAAAAATTCTTAGTTCTTAAACATCTACGTAGACCAGCCTTTATATTTAGCTTCATCTGGAGGTTAAAATTCGTGGTGGCTGAACTACAGGAATGATGTCACACGTGGCCAGTGCAGACTAGATTGATTAAACAAATAGTCTTCGGGGGTTGGTTTGGATGTGAAGTGAGCACACAGACACTGACTGGGCTCCAAGCCAACGTGGATGGCGTATACACCAAAGCCAACGCTACCCTCTTAAAATCAGTCCGGTCGTTAAAGTCGGACCGCGGGTTAAATGAACCACAACAATATTGTTGCAAGTAGTTAAAACCACCGCCACTTGTAGCGCGCGGTGTTCCTTCCCAATGCTCCCGGGGGTTGAGGGTCTGGCTACCGCCACCCCGACTAACATGGTCACATCATGGACTTACAACTATATCTGGATGTGCAACATGGTTGGAATACGCGTCTGCGATTCTCATTTCCGGTTTTTGACATTCTCGGACATTTTACCTGCCCAGGGACTGCTACCTTATCGTGGTGGGCAGGTTTGTGCGCTTTGATGATTCCTGGAGTTATGCCGGCGGAAGCGTATGCTTCTGGTAAGGCCACCATAGCCGGATAGGTCCAGGAGGAGAAGTCAGACAAAATGCAATCCAAAACTTCACCACTCCCATTTCCTCCCACCTGCCCTATCCTCCCCGCCATCCCCCTTGCCCCTTTCCTCCAAAAAGCCCCCTGTTTCATATTCATATTTTACCCACTCATCGTCTCGATAAGCCACGTTGCAAAAAGATGAGACGTTAAGCCCAAATATCAATCAATCGGACATTTTAGCCCCTATCGCTAAGCAATTACACATCAACAGTCACAAGAACAATGTGAACCATGTCAAAATCCGAAACTTAAGGGCTAAAATGGCCGCCCACCGCCTTCTTTCGTGGCTATTATTGGTACATTGATTTGTTAGCTGACTCAGGTCCAGTAACGAAGTTATTATTATAAGTCTATGGTCACATGGCCCCCAGTGATGACAGCACAGTGGTTCAACGTAGAGCCCGATCATGTAACTTTGGTCGATATAGTGATGAAAATTGTACGCTTGAACGATCGTAGCTCTTGAATGCAATGATGTACATCAGCTCATGGTAACGCTATTAAACGTTGAACACTCAACCTGGGGACGACGATTAGCGAAGGTTGCAAAAATATGGGACGTCAAGTACAAATATCATTATCATCCTCACGAATTTCGTGCGTGCTCTCGATTGCTGGGTACCCAGCCATTTAGAGCTTTCGATCACAAATCAAACAAACAAACACAAATTCGACCAACAAATGGCGGAAACGCCGGTGTTTATGTCACAAAACTGAAGTAGGACATAATAATATAGGTTTATAGTTTAGACCTATCTCTAGAACACAGTGGAATATTAGAATAAATACGGCCTGTGAGAAGCTACTATGTGGATACTCAGTAAAGTATAGTGTACATCTTCGTTAGAGTTAGTGTTAAGGGATGTAATACCAGGGGCCTCATTCCTGTACATTTTTTTAACTCTCCTTAACTCTCGCTAACCCCATGTTAAAATGACCCCGGGGTTAACTCCTACCCTGGCTTCCCTGCATAATTCGAAGGCAAATATGACCCTGTCTGATAGTAGGGTTAAGAAGAGTTATCTCAACAATACTTTGAAATGCCGCCATTTTGTCAATGCCCGTGTGTATAGTTTCACAAATGTCACATTTCAATTCTTTATTGAGGATATCCTATTTCATTGATACGTTACTTTATGTGTTTATTGAAGTTTATAAACAATTTCGTGTATTTATTGTACATTATATAGGTCCTACATATGTAAATATGTAGTTTTATTGAGTATTTTGGCGACGTTTTGAGGTTATTGGACTGTTTTTGTTTGTTATTGATTTTATTTGGTCTCGTTTTTTTAACAATGCCTTCCTTCGATCGCCGTCCCAGTTGCTGACTCCTGATTGGCTATTGGCTAACACCGGGGTTAAGTTTGCAAATGTACTGGAATGAGGCCCCAGATGGGCAGATACGATGAATAGACTTAGGTCATTCCGGGCAAACAAACGACCACTAAGTTGCCTGTATATATACAGATGTATAATTATAAATAAATTAATACATTCTATTTGTATTACAATACAAACTTCATCTTTCAATCTAAATAATATATTCTCATTCTACGGTACGTTAATCTTTATGCTTCTACTGTGTACTTCGAGTAACTAGTAGTTAAAGTACGTTTTATTGCATTGCATTCTTGCATTAGTGTTGGAACAAACCTAGCTGGTGAGTGTTTCTTCCTTGGTGGCTTGACTCGCGGCCGCGTCTGTGGATATTACTTACTTACTTACTTACTTACTTACTTACTTACTTACTTACTTACTTACTTACTTACTTACTTACTTACTTACTTACTTACTTACTTACTTACTTACTTACTTACTTACTTACTTACTTACTTACTTTATTGTAATTAAGGCCAGTGTAGGGCACAATGCCCTCTTTAGCCTGATGAGTGATGATTGATGAATAATAATGAGGAAGGGAGGAGGGGAAGCCTGGTACCGGCACGTAGCCTACTTCTGTCGAAAAGTACCAAGGGGACCATCGGTTTTACGTCCCATCCGAAAGGACGGTGTAACTTTGACCAGTCATATAGGTTCCTCCACTAACCTGGACTGCCGAGCAGTTGACGAGAAGAAAGAAGCTGTTACACAAGCTTTCGAATCCTCCAATCCGCTCTTACCAACGGTAACTAGTGTTTCAGAGGAGAGTGGTCACCCATCCACCTCCTGACCTAGCCCGAGGTTGCTTAACTTCGGTGTTCGTCTATGGGAACCGTCTTAGCGACCGCGGCTAAACCGTTGGATATAAATGTATGTGAATAGAGTTGTCGCGCCTCTAAGCGATTCTCGGTGCTGGTCTCATCTACAATCATAGTAATCGAGACGATGAGGGGTCATGGGTAAAGGTCACTTCAGTTACAGGGGTTCGAACCCACGTCCCTAGGCACCCCAACCGCACCGCCGACGAATTGGATGGACTTCTTAGTAACTCGCCATCGCAAAGCTGAGATACGCTTCCTAGCGGGAAAATTTGTCCCTAGAGCCAAGGAGTTTTAACGTTGCGCGCGCATCTTCTAGCTTGTGCGGATTGGCTGATATTGCAATTGTTTGTAAACAAAGAAGGCCAAAAGTATCCCTTGTTGCCGCAATGACCTCATGATAATTCGTCCTTGAGAGAGCGAATCCCCTACCGTAAAAGGGGGGCCGGTTTCGCCAGGCAACAATTTCAAGCATGTTATTTTCCATACATAAAACAAAACCATAGCAACCATGGGCGCCCCTAGGGGTAGATAGGGCACGACTATAAATACGGACCTTGTAAATAATAAAACAAGTGTTTGTCATGGAAACGAGTAGGCCTAAAAACAATCACGCGGTGTCGTAATTCACTCAATATGACAACAGAGCCGATTAAACGATTCTAAATGTGCTCAATTTACGAACCGTATTTCGACTGTGCGGAACTAAATAAAACCCTCCATCGGTTTGAACTAAAACACCAACAATATCTTGATTGTTGACCTGCGCATTCACACAGAACATTGATGACGTATTTGAATACACGATGTGGACGAGAGGATTGTTATACTGGCCACGCCGTAACAAGCGAGGTGTCCCCTAAAATTCTGAGAAGAGACGGTCGCTCCACACGGTCTATTCCAACGGTATTCAACTCGAGATTACCCGATAGCTGCATTGTTTTTGTCCACTGTATTAACTGCATTAACCGTGAATGGAATGCGACCCCACCACGTCTGACAACATGCGGGCGATATTATCACTACAATACCTGAGGCAGAAGAACGGGATGCAACTAGATTTAGGTTGGTAGTTGTCACACGCGTAAATTCACTTTTACATAATCCGTGACGACAACACCTTGCAAGTTAACGCGACGCGACTTTAGAAGAGTCTTTCGTGACATTATGACGTCATAGTTGTTGGGTAGCTCAATACAGTATCACTATTCCGGCCATAGGCGTGCGCAGGGGGGGGGGGGGGGGGCAAGGGGGGCAGCGGCCCCCCCCCCCCCCCCATTAGGACAGGTGATCTTTTTTTTAATAGAATTTGGCCCAGGGTATACAGTATACGCCTGCCGATCGTAAAAGACGAGAAGAGGATCTATAGCACCTTCCTCATTAATTATATTTCTCAAACTGTCACTGTTGTTCCAACTTTCTTGCCCGTTTGACCCGGGAAATAATAGGTCCAGGATAGTGCCTGTTGTAATGGGCGACAAAAATGCTGACGCCTGACATAATGGTTCTAATATTACCTTAAGTCCTAGATTGGAATGACGTTAGAATCAGCTGACCGGCCTCAACATAAACTGTTGCCTTACCGCCAAGATTTTGGCTGTGGGGCTGACCACTTCCTTCACTTTGTAACAATGATGTCACTGATATCCACAAATAATCGTGTGAAACTAACCCATTGAACAGACAACCTGTACTCCTCCTAATACGCTTAAAAACACGTTTAAAAATGCATGTCTTTAAGGCATCCCCCCTACAACCCCCATTGGCGCCACCGTGAAGTACTGTCATTGGGAATTTATTGTGCCCCCCCATTGATCAACCTCTGCGCACGCCTATGCTATTCCCACTAGTATCAAGCTTACGAAATAGCCCAGTCCAAAAGTACCGTTTAAAGAGAAATAGAAAATTAAAGTTCCTACCGTCTACTTGAAAGAGTTCCATTGGGGGTAATTTACGACTTTGGGTTGAAGAACTGGAAAATTCTTAACAGCTTGTGCACTCTGCTAAGCGGACGACCGTCTTTACGAGTGTGTGAAGGCGCCCGCCAGGAATCTGTTGTTTTTCGGTGACCTAGCGTGCATTAGAAGGTCGTTAGATAAGTATTTGTATGAGACCAGTTATGTTGCAACGTAACTGGTCTCATACCAACGTCAGATACTTATCTAACGACCTTATAATGCACGCTATTTCAACGAAAAACAATACATTTTTAGCGCTTTTTCACACGTTCGTAAAAGTGGTATTCCGCTGAGCAGAGTACACAAGCTGTTAAGAATTTCCAGTTCTTCAACCCAAGGTCGTAAATTATCTCTATTTACCCTTTTTACATGGCGGACTGAGTTCGGTACTGAGTACGGTCCAGGGCCATGTAAACACCTAAAAAATGGGACCGAACCGACTGGGTCCAGTCCGACAAAAAAGCTAGACCGTACCGTAAGACCGACTCAGTCCTATCATTTAAACGGGTAGAACGTACTGACTGAAGAACTTAAACTTTGAACGAACGCTGTTTGTAGGTGAATAAGATGGAAAATGAATGTAGTTGCCATCAACAAAAATCAAGTAAAATATTTACAACAGCTTGGAAACTTTTGTCCGCCAGGATGCATCTTTAAATTTATTTTATATGGCAGAAGGAAAAAGTAGAGTTATGTACGACCAATGTGGCGCGAGACCGAAATCAAGTTTGGGTACATCTTCATATAAACGCAAGCGACCATGACAGTTCTCAGTCTGGTACTCAGTACGGTCCACCATGTAAACATAGCTATTGGGACTCTTTCAAGTAGATGGTAGGAACTAGAGAAGCAGACAATTAAGTTGGTATTATTGGACTGGGCTACAGTGTAAGTACGAGACAAGTTACGAATTTGGGCAACTTTACCGCCCCGCACCAACCACTTGCAACACAATGCCTTCGTGTAGCCCTGAACAAGGCTTCATAGAAACCGTAAGTTTCACTTCAATGTATAGACCATTTCAAAACCTATCTAGGACCTTCGTATGATTATCATCACGGTCTTCTAAATCTATATTAGCAACAATGAACAATAATTAAAAACATAAAATCAAGGTTAGTAGATGATGATCTTGTGTGCATCAATGAACCTTGATATAACATTTGAAAACTGATTTTTAATTGTTGTGTATTGTTGTTCTTGAAGACAGGAGGACGTGACGATGCTCATACAAAGGGTTCTATTCATAGTTCCCACGTGACGTCACAGCGGCCATGATTGCGACACAATTGATGAGGACCAATCCTAGATCATTGGCAAATACTATTCAAATTTAATAAATAAGCCTTATTTAGAATTTAAAAAGTTAACATAATTAATACAAAATAAGAAATTAATACACGTACCAATTGTATATAAAAAAACAGGCTGTAGTTCAAAGAACTAAGAATTTATTAGTTTTACCACTACAGCCTTCAAATTGTTCTCCATGGCAACGTCAAAGTTTGATCACAAATGTGGCCGCCACGCGCAAAGATGTGCCGTACGTGCAACCTATGAATAGATAGTTTTTGAAATGGTCTATTCGCTATATCGCGGTATCTCGTTTATGTAAGTTCCACGGCGGTGCCAGAGGATGAGGTATGCAAAGAAAAGTGAACTATGTAGCTGAATCTCTGTTTGTGTCGAGATTCCTCAGCTAATTTCCTCATAATTGAGCGCAATAAAGTAATTCGAGATAGCTACGAGACATTAAATGATTTGTAGGCGTGTTTTATTATACCGGTCGTGTTGGGTTGGGTTCGAGCTCAGAGCCATCGAGGTCTACAGCCTCATTGCGACCACGATAATGCATATGGCAGTGTACAGCCTCATTGCGATCACGATAATGCACGTGGCAGTCTACAGAATCATTGCGACCACCATAATGCACATGTCAGGCTACCACGATAATGTATATGTCAGTCTACAGCCTCATTGCGACCACGATAATGCACATGGCAGTCTACAGCATCATTGCGACCACGATAATGCACATGGCAGTCTACAGCCTCATTGCGATCACGGTAATGCACATGGCAGTCTGTCTACAGCCTCATTGCGACCACGATAATGTACATACCAGTCTACAGCCTCATTGCGACCATGATAATGCACGTGGCAGTCTACAGCCTCATTGCGACCACGATAATGTACATGCCAGTCTACAGCCTCATTGCGACCATGATAATACACACGGCAGTCTACAGCCTCATTGCGACCATGATAATACACACGGCAGTCTACAGCCTCATTGCGACCACGATAATGTACATGGCAGTCTACAGCATCATTGCGACCACCATAATGCACATGTCAGGCTACCACGATAATGTATATGCCAGTCTACAGCCTCATTGCGACCACGATAATGCACATGGCAGTCTACAGCCTCATTGCGATCACGGTAATGCACATGGCAGTCTGTCTACAGCCTCATTGCGATCACGATAATGCACATGGCAGCCTAACCGGAGGCCACAATGGCCTGTGATTGGTAGTTCACTGTTCCAGATGGCATTTGGTGCAAATTCAATTGTTATCTAACTTTGGTTTGCTATCATAGGTAGCTTTCAATCGACGTCACGTGGCGGCCATTATGAGGTACACATTGCTTGTTTACATTTGTTCTGTCAATAGAAGAATCATAGGTTATCCAGGAATTATCACAGTTTCAAGCCGTATAGATTGATTTGTGCAGGTAAAAGTACAAGAAAATGATAACACATGCAAATGATTGTCACCAAACAGAGTTTACGCGTTCTTATTTTGTTTTCTGTCATAATACGGAACCTTTGTTTGAAAACAGTTGATGTGTCAGTCAAAGGACATCTGCAATATGGCAACAATGCAGTTTCGGAAGAACGTAAACAAATGCTTACAGAGTACCTCAGTATGGCTACCGTGCGATACCGGAAATGACGTTATTGCAAGCTCCCTATACGCGCTCGACGGCCGCATTCATTCCGGGCAAAGCGAATGAAAATTGAACAATTTGTGTTTATATTTCCAGTTTCCACACAGATATGTTACTTCTTGACATGTTTCCATCCAATCCAAAGAAAGGGATGTGAACGTTTAATTTGAAAAATTCAAAATCTGCGATTTTGCATTTTCGAAAAAGCGGGACAAAAGTACGTCCCGCCGGGAAGTTTGGCGGGACACGGGACACACAGCTGCAAATCGGTACTGTCCCGCCAAAAGCGGGACTAGCGCAGTGCTACATTTTTTGTGTATAGAAACTGTCTACGTTCAAATAATTTTTAGGATTTTTTCGGCTTCTTATTTATAATTTACATTAGCATTTCATAACGTTTCTAACTTTGTTTACGATATGAAATGAACAGTGTTACATTATATTACAACAGCATGAATAGAACATATCAATAATAAGACAGTAAAACCACAGTAGTTGTCCCCGCTCCATGCAAGCAAGGCTGTACTGGCGAGACGCATTGCAACCTCCGCCTACCGTAATTAAACTCGGTACCACGTTCAGTTTCAAACATGGCCGCCGCACCAACCATACGATCCATCTCGACAGAGTTGGCTTACGAAACTGCAATAAAGATTTTATGAGCCAGCTTTGTGGTTGAAACTTATCCTAGAAACCGTCAAACCGAATACAAAAAATATAAATGTAATATTTTATGACAGTCTTTTTAAATTGGAATAGTTCGCTATGTGTTACGACCGTCCCTAATGTTCTACTGACTGAGGAATATGTATATGCTCGGTGACGGGTATGGTGTTGCATTGCACGCTTGAAAACTGAGCACAAAGTATGATAGGGGGAGGGAGAATCCCCCCCCCCCCCTTCTTTTGTGCATCAGATGACATTGATGCGTTCTATAGTTTAGGTATAGTCGCGTCGCGTTAACTTGCAAGGTGTTGTCGTCACGGATTATGTAAAAGTGAAGTGACGCTTGCGACAACTACCAACCTAAATCTAGTTGCATCCCGTTCTCCTGCCTCAGGTATTGTAGTGATAATATCATCCGCATGTTGTCAGACGTGGTGAAGTCGCATTCCATTCCCGGTTGGTGCAGTCAATACTGTGGACAATAACAATGCAGCTATCTGGCAATCTCGAGTTGACGAATACCATTGAAATATACCGTGTGGAGCGACCGTATCTTCTAAGAATTTTAGGGGACACCTTGTTTTGTTGGCGTCGCCAGTATGTTCTTATAAAGATAATCAAGTATACATGTATCTACCTTATACCCCTCCGACACTAGATTTCCACTTCAAGCTCCTCCTAAATATTTATAGGTTTTGTCGAATCATCCAAGATTATTAGTCAATGTAGGTCATTCTCAACAAGAAGATTTCGTTACTTTGCCAAAATATATTATTTAATTCAGGTAGATTTAGATGAATGGGATCACTCTTTATATTATTACAAACACTAAACAAATCAATTTGATGAGGCCTCAATGAGGACCACAAAACGTGATCATACCTTGGCTTGGGTGGTCTAAAAGTTAACAATGTCAGTATAAAACAACATCCTTCGAATAAGAAGTACTAAGCAATAACTCACTATAACCACAATTGGTGGATTCTTGGCTCCAACTGTTGAGCTCACTTCACTACCACAAACGAGATTCTCTACTACAAACGGCTCAATAAAGAAACCAATAAACATACAATGTAAACAATAAACATGGATGTTTACATGGGCCGCCCATACGGTAATGAAATAAGATAAACTGAAGGATGACTGCTCTTGAGAAGTCACACGATTGTTGGGGGCTGCCTCATCTCGCATGAAAAGCTAGAACGTTGTGGTGTACAGGTGTGCTTGTGGTGTGGCTAATTTTGGCAAGCGAGGGCGTATTCTTTCCACCGTTCTTGAAAGTGTTCAGATACTGTTATATAGTATTCAAGTGAAATTTGTTTGTTTGGAGATCTTGTTACAAATCGGTGGTGGTCGAGGTTAAGTCGCGGGGCCCGTAAGCCCCACATACCTTGCACTATAGGGAGTTAGCCACTACTATGTCTATATCAGTCTATATTATGTATCTGTTATGTGTTCAGTGTTTTGAAGAGTATGGTCGTTTTTGCTGTTGCTTTCGGTCCGTGAGAGAGCTATAGCGCTGTGTGTTTTATGACAACCCCTTTCAACGAATTCAGTTAGGCGTTTATAATTCGTTGACAATTATTACTGCGAAGAAACCGCGCTACGAAATTGACCACAATTACTATATTTGATCAGACTTTGTTACATGTAAGACAGACAGGTAGACAGACAGACAGACAAACAGACAGACAGACAGACAGACAGACAGACAGACAGACAGACAGACAGACAGACAGACAGACAGACAGACAGACAGACAGACAGACAGACAGACAGACAGACAGACAGACAGACAGACAGACAGGTAGACAGGTAGACAGGTAGACAGACAGACATACGGACGGATGGACTCACGTTGTGTCTATTTTAGAATCCGATCTATTTATTGCACAACTCATGTGGTTGTGCTCGTGGCACCTGATGGCATTGTGTACGGACAAGTACGCACACGTGTGTCATGTACATTGTACATTGTACATGTACACTTTGGTATCTGGCCGGGACAACCTCTAAGGGGACAACCATAGCCGACACTATCACTCGAATCTCACAAACACTCTCGTCTCAATAATGTCAGATGAACGATAATTTTTATTTTATCATTTGTCTGTACGGACGGTGTCAATACAGTGTATTCTATAATATGTATTAACATTTAAATTACCTAAACGATAAATAAATAAATAAATATGTAGCAATCAAAATTTAAGAGAAATTGGAGACCCTAGCATATTATTATTTAGTTCGAACTCGAAGTCACATCACAACGGTTTTTGTGTTTTTTCGAAAGGTTTTGCTATGAAAAAATATAGTTTAGGGTAATTTAGTTCAGTTTTCTTCTTTTGCACAGGCCCAATTAGATCCAAAATTCGAAACGTCAAAACATAATCTATATAATTATATAATATCTATGTGACACAAGAAATAATCCCTGAATATGTTGATGTGTTCTTTTGTTTTCTGTGTTATGTACTTACGAAAAGTAAACTATCAAAGGTAAGCCAGATTGTAAGCCTATTCAGGACCAGCGGAGGTCAAACTCACAAGACAGAGGTAAGTGAAATCGTTTCGTTTTAGACACAAATAATTCATTTACTTGGCTTCTTCGACATTCACAACTTCGCTATACAAACTCATATGGCCTAACTTGGGCCATATCGGGCACCACTAGTTTGCATCGGGTGCCCGTATAAGCTGTTTGTACTGCTGAGAATGTGGATGCCCCTCAAACCAAGTAAAATAGCCCAATGGATGTGGATCTACCCGAATATACCAGGTAACTATATCTGATGATCTTCCCGAGACTTTAATGCTCCGGGACGTTGAGGGGGTATATTTTTTTTTACTGTACAGGATTATAATAACCCACACACCCAAAAACTGAACAACTAGATGCTCTTGTCTACATAAGTTCTATATGACGTTTGAAAATACTCATTACAACAAAAATATAGCAAATACACATTTTGCGTCAATTTCTTTCCGCGCACTAACAGTGTTGAGATGTACACGCAGGATAAAAGTTCCTTAGAACGCGAATTACGTCTACTATTATGTATACGTCATAAATTATAATACTTTAATTACTATATAGTATTCATTTCACTTTACGACATACTCATTCTAGCATTTCATTGTATTTGTAAATGCGAGAGAAGCTTGTGATGCACATTTGCTCAAAGTCTATTGACTGACTCTCACTCGCAACCACTTCAAAGACTGATTCACACTGTCTATCTATGGCTGCGACCGACAGCGGATCTACCTGTGTATCTACTGCCGCTAGACGTACAGTGTAAACAAGCCTTAAAGGTTCTGGGGCTATTAGAGGTAATTCAAACATAACACTGCTGCAACATACTAGAACACTTTTCCATTAGCTTGGATCTTGAATTTGTAATTTGACATTGATACCAGACGCAGTCATGAATAGTCAGGAAGAGTTGGGTTTTACCAAAGACTATGGAGGGATCCATCCATGATCTTTGGTTTTAGCTTGGTAACGAAATGAAAACCAACTATTTCCGCACAAGGAGGAAATATGTCTGTGACGTAAAAAGTATTAAAACTAAGACCCTGAAAATATGACAATGAAACGAACACAGGATCAAACCTATGGTAATAAAAAAAAAAAAAAACACCAAAGTGCATACATTTTCGAGAGTTCCACTCTCTTCCTCAGACGCGAGGGCAATGCCATCGGAGAGACGACGTCTGAGGAAGAGGGCAGAGCTCTCGAAAATGTACACACTTTGATGAGTGTTTTTTTTTTATCATGACCGTGCTTATTGTTCATGTGTTTGTTTTAGTGTTATGTGTCTTAGGCCCGAATGCAAAGATGTCCCCTAGTTGAGGAATCCCTAGTGAGTTGCTATGGGGTTGTTTTATTGCATGTTATTTACCATAAGTAAAACAAACTTCTTGACAAATTAGAGAGTTCCCTAAGGGTCATCTGTGCATCCGGGCCTAAGTATCCCATCCCTCCTTCCTCTTGTGAACAGTCAATATGGCGTCCGAGTCGTGTGTAGGAGTAGGACTAACATCAAGGTCGTTGTTTGCAGCGCAAGAGGAGATGAAGCGAGTGACCTTGAAGGAGCTACGGGAGATCGCGAGGGCGACTCGGGAGCGGTACACGCTCTACAATATGAACGCTTACTACTGTAACAGCTACAGCTACAACTCATTACCCACCTACTTGCAACCCTACCCGCCGCAGGTGAGTACCTACCCTACCCACATCTAGGGGAAATTGGCAGTATACTATAGGCAACCCAAGACAACCTTACACATGCTTTCGTCACATCCGGGGTATTCCTAGCCAACCAGCGGACCGCCCGAGACAATAGCGCGCAAATACCGATCGCTGATTAGCTACGAATACTCGCCTGTGACGAAAGCATATGAAGGTAGGGTAGGGTAGTCTTGGGTTACTATAATCCCAACGAAAGTATTCGCATACCGATCTCAGGTCATTGTCTACTGCCCGTTTCAACCGCGCAATTGAAAGAAAATCAACAGATACCTGGCGTTCTTTCACACATTCGTCAATGCATGGTTCGGCTTAGTCGAGTGCACAGGCGGTTTGGCCACACCCACCGTTACAGGTAACCAACGGAAGGTCTTAAATAATCCCCAATGGACCTATTTATATAAAATGGTAGGAATTAGCGAGTTAGAATAATAAGTTGTCACCTTGGACTCGGCTGTGTCGTAAGCATCAGAATACTTTCGTTGGGACAACTATATTGATGGTTCGAGTAACAGAGATGGGTAATTTCTGTCCCCCCCCCCCCCCCCCACCCGAGATAGAGATAGGTTGTGTGTGGAGTGTGCCCCTACCTAACGATGTTCATCATTTAGACTAAGATCCGGTGATTACGATAAATTATCCTCAGGATAAGCAGTATTTCAGAGCTTCTGGTTGGTGGTAGCCATGGTGAAAACAAGTTATCCGAAAGATAAATATTTACACCAAGGTTGTAATGTCGGGATTAAGAATACTCGGGGTAGAATTTGGCCCAGGGTTTACAACTCCCGATCGTAAGAGGCAAGAAAATGAGGTTTACCCTTTCCCAGCTCAACTCCTTTGAATATGATTTCTCCTAACAATCCCTTTCTACATTCCCCGACCCGACTTCATATGACTTAGTTCTCGAGTATGCTTTGAACATCAAATAACAATAGTTATGAATATATATTATTAGTATTACTTATGTTAAGTATCAACAAACCAACAATACTAATATACTTTCTATTCCTATAAGTCTACTATACACAATACTGCTATTTGACATCACAAATATGATTGCGCTTACGAGCGCCCGATGAGCGCTACGAATTGGATTGACAGGACATATCACATGTATACATAGTGTAATGTTTCGATTGCAGATAGCGGCCGCAGCCGCCCATGGCTCCTCGTACTTCCCACCACACCACCTACTGCAGGCCTTTCCGGCCTCGCCCGAGTCACCTGTGAGGCTGCACGCCACTGACAGCTCAACGCCTACCACATAGTACCACACACTAGGTAAGCCCATGCACTATAGACATTCTAAGAGCCCCCCCCCCCCCCCCCCCCCACCACGCTGCAGTGGACGCGTGGCCAGCTGTGTCCAGCGAGCTTACTTCATTCCCGAGTCACCTGTGAGGCCGAACGCCACTGCAGGGCCAGACCGCATAAACTAAACTATTAATTAATTAATATTAATAGGTAAGCCCAAGGCAGTTATAGGTCCCCTACTGAAATCATATATCAAGAAACGATTCAACAAACGTTTTAAATAATTTCAATTATGTATTGTAGCAAGTTACTTTTTAAACGTTACTATTTCTGCTGCCATGTCTGAATATTAATAGATCTGTACTAGATACACATTATTACTCAATAAAAAATATCGTAGGCGTGCTTATTAATCACTATAAGCGAGAACATGCTTGGCAGAAAGAAATTAGTATTATACGATGAATGAGCGCTTGTGTGCTGTATCGCGTAGAGTGAAATGACGTCACTCGGCTAACCGACCAACGACCGCCAGCCGTGGTGACGTCACAGGGCTGAGAAATACAACTTGATACGTTTGTAGCTCATTAATTGATACATATATAATTTTTTTTTATGAACAGTTAATCTTAAAATATGTTTTAATATTTGTTTAAATATTGGTACATTTTTTATATTTTGCTCTTTTATGCTCATATTGCGTGAAACATGTACTTTGGAACAGAGAACGGATTATCTAGTCGGTTAGAATTAAAACGTTATTAGACGATCAAGAAAATATACGTTTGTAGGGTAGTTAAACATTTTATTGCGGTCAGTAGGCATACGTCAATGTTCCGCCCATGCATTATAATATTCTTAGCATATCTACTTGTGAGTAAAGGCGCATTACACCTTGAGCTGGACAATAAATTATGTTTTCACTTTAAGTGCATATAGCGCAATGAATCTAGTTAAACAGCGTGGCTTAAGTTGAAGACATTTACTGCTGTGCAATGTCAAGTTGATGTGTGGGAACTTTCATACATACATTATATTCGAAAATAACTTGTCGCATTTTATTCGCGAGTTAATAGGTTGGCTACTAAACACTTTTGTTGGCTAGGTTAGAAACTTTTTACGGCGTTTCTGATTGGTTGTCTTGTTATTACTATGTAGTACTGGGGAACCAATCCGATACGTGTGGATGATAAAGTGTAAAACTAAAATATGATGTCGATTTGAGATGGATGCCCTTGAATAGGTAAAAAATATATATATGTATAAAATTGTAATACTAGATCAAGTTGGATTTTGAACGAAAACTCATGGTGGACAAAAATAAGGCTATTTGTCTACCCCTGGTCTGATATCCAATAAAGTTCGCTCATTTAAGCTTCGCTCAAAGTTTGATAATTTATTTTGAAGTGCAATCCCCGCAATTTGTAATCATAATATCACTAATTTGATCAATTCTTTTGGGGTACTAGGAGTGGAGCTACTAAATTTTCGTATCAGATAATATGTGGATGAACACATTCTGTAATCATTATTTGTGCAACAAATTTTTCATCTGCTATCTGGTATCTGGTTTTACAAAAAGGTTTAGTACCAGACACGAAAAAAAAAAAAAAAATTAAATGAATTTACATTTAGTCTACACACTCAGTAAGAAGACTGATTTTCAGTGGGGCACTTTAATTTTAAAGCGACTAAACCAAACTTGTAGGCTCCAAACATCATCGACGACTGAGCGATAACCAATCAAAGATCTATATGTCAAATATGAAACATATATATGAGGAGTGATTGGACAGTGCGAATACCTGCGGACAAATGCCAGAAAAAAAAGTATCACACATTACATTTACAGGCTAAAGGAGGCATTCTGAGGATAAATAAATTTTTAAACATAAGCACACATTTTCAACTAAGAAATGTAATAAGTGTCCTGTCAACTTCTAGTTCCGAAAATAATTGTTAAATTTTCCGTAATTAGTAACATTATTAATTAGTAATATTGAGAGAATTACGTTCTGAATTTTGGTCATGTATAGCCCGCCTCTATCAACAAGTCTTTGATATCAATTAACGTTTTGAGGAAGCTAACGAACCTTTCTTTGAGATTAATGTTCCTATTATTTACGAATCTAGGAAACCTGCAACTGACGTCACATCCGGACTACAACAATGAAACAAATTAATTGAACTGATGGACAAACAATTAGCTGTCAATACAATAAAATTGCAACCATACAAATAAAAACAAAAGTAACTGCTCGCCATTTAAAACTTTTAATGATGGACAACGACTAAGTGAAAGTTTTGTATGTGTATTTGTTTGTTTTTTGTTTTGTTTTCCGAAATCAGAAGAAATTATTTTTGGACAGCTTGTTGTTTGTCCATCGATTCAATTCATTTGTATCATTGTTGTCTTTTGGTGTTGCTAGTAGCCTTCTAGCCTGTTCTGGGCTCTCCCCGGCTGATTCAAACCCAATCCCACACGTTGCCAGGCCAGCCAGGCAGGTACCCCACCCTTGAGCCACCAGGTGTTACACTTATAGTTACAACTCAATAAACGTTTTATCGAGATTATGTTGCTGATTTATCTAAATGTAAACGCAAATTATTTCGGCTTGTAAACCCGGGCGTCCACTTAGATAAACTAACCTAACTACTACCTGCGCTTGCCAGCCGGCTGAAAAGCTTCAATGTAACAATCTGTGCAGACGAGGCCATTCATAAATTGTTGCTTCGATTATGTGTTAGTTTACTGAAGAAGCAAATACTGCGGGAATTTCGGGCATGCCAGTGATTAAATCTTATTGAAGTCGAATTTACATATTATACCCAATGAGTAGACCCCTACAGAAATGGTTTTATTTTTTCCCAAATTTCCTTTTTCAAAATGCAAATTTCGCGTTTTTTTGCGGTGTTATTTTTAATTAAATAATTCCATCCGTAATTGCATAAAAAAATAAACGTTATAAATAGAATCAATTTAGGAATATCACTCAAATAAAGACGAGTAATTCGTGTGTATAAACAGTTTTTCCTATTTCCTCTACATTTTAAATTCTTCTGTGGTTTTTTCATAGTTTTCATAATTTTTCATAGTAATTTTCATAGAAGACAAAAATCAGAGATCGGTATGGATGGGACTAAAATAGTTGTGTGGGGAAACTATACTGCAGAACGCTGTGCAGAACCAACTGCACGTGACCGTGAGTTGGTAATTCTGCAGTATGCGCACGCAAGTCCGTGGGTGTTTACGATCACTGCCTTCTAAAGGTAGGACTGCATCTCGTTTTCTAAGCCACATAGATAGTACACAATCACGCTTTGTGTCTTTATCCAATCAGAGGCGATAAAAAACTACTGGTACCTTCTTTGCTCTTTATATTCACGTGACGTAACGGACATTGTTGGCGGCCATATTCCCGTACGTTAGGTAATGTAGTTTTTACACATAAGATCGGTTTACACACACTTTCCTACGATTTAAGATTTTATTTTCCTAACTGTTTTACTTAGGATCGCTATCATTGGTCGGATTTATAAAACGTCGCCTCTCATTGGCTGGGCTAAGAATTGGTACGCACAACTGACGTAACAGCCGAACTACAACAAAGGAATAAATTAATTGAACTGGTGGACAAACAACAAGCTGTTAAAGTAATATTTTTGCAAATAATGAGGATAAACAATTAGTTGTAACGATAGTAACTGCTCGCCAGTTAAAATTTATGTTCAGTAATGTAAAGCAACTATCTGAAAGTTTGTAAACGTTCTGAACATTTGTTTTATCCAACTTCAGAACTTCATATTTTTTTTGACAGCTTGTTTGTCCATCGGTTCAATTAATTTGTTTCATTGTTGTGTTTTGGTATTGTGCGTACCCTATAGGTAGCAACGTTGCGGAAAGTTGCATAACTGATGTTGGCTTGATTTGAATAGAATTGAATTGATTTGTAAAGTGACGATCGTTATCCTGGGTACTAAAGCATTGTTGTAGACAAGCAAATGGTCATATTGCTTACCAGGAACACATTGCTCACCAGGAACATATTGCTCACCACGAACATATTGCGTTTTTTGTAAATTTCATTTTGATTAATTAATTTTTGAACCATTCTACAACCTTTATAGACATAGTTTTAGTATTACAAAGACCGATAGAGATGGCTCAGAGGTAAGACACGAGACTCTAATTTGGGAGGTTGCCGGTTCGATTCCGGCCACCGGCAGTCCTGTCTGAAGGTTTTTCCGAGGTTTTCCTCAGTCTTAAAGGCGAATGCTGGGGTTGAGTTCTACTATTAGCCGTCGCACATTCCTCCCCAGCCATCCAAACACCCTAATAACCTAGTTAGTCACCTGAAGAGGGCACATCAGGTAATTAGCTGGTGTGCACCCTATAACGGGTATTCCTACGAAAAATTATTATTACAAATTATACCGTGCACACAAGCGAAGTTCGTAAAGAGGTTTGGCAGACCTCAACTTTAAGTACCCCGGCTGTGACGCCTTCTGTCCACGCCACAACACTCAGTAAACGGCTGTGCAGTCATTTGAAAGCCGAAGGTTTTGTTATTACTTTGAAAGAACTTACTGCTACATAAATCTTATGATCAAGTCCTTGAGGTTTAATGTCGTATACGTGTACGTGTGTAGCGTGGAGGTGGCAGAGCATTTATATTATATTATCTTTTGCACACAACTGAGTCAAGCAAAGTTACTATGATACCTGTGACACGTACCTATACCTAGATCCCAACGTGGGCTCGTTTGGATTCATAAAAGTCATTTCGTCTCGCTGTAATATCTTATTCATACATGTAATTTTGCATTGTTCTCTATAGGATGTAACGTCTATAAAAATGTAATTATCTACATCTTGTATTATGGTCAATCCAACTGATGACTTCTTTTCTACATTAATTACCCATCGGTCACTGTTTTAAGGATGCGTTATGATAAGTAAATTCATATCGATAATCGCATTTTTCCATAATATATCGCGATATATCGTGAGCATAAAATAATATCGCGATACTATATTATCGCGAAATCATGCCGAATGGAGACGTTTCCCAAGTTGCCCTAACAATATCTTCGATAGCTGAAGTATTAACAAGCTATAATAATACTGGGTGCAAAACAATATCGCGATGAACATCGCGATACGCGCGATATGAAATCATATCGTATCGTATCGATCTACAATATTATCGATACATATCGATGTATGATTATCGTCCGCATCACTGTTATACAGCACACGTCACTCGTATATTTTTACACAACTCCCTATACAAAACATTATTAAATTAAGTATGTTATTTAAGTTTTAAAACTATTCCCTAGTAATCAATAGCGACTCAGGTATTCATATTCATACAAAAAATTATTATGACATCAATTGAAAGTCGGGAAAAATGACATTCAATATTTTATTGGCTGAATATGTTATTTAAATGTAAGGTTGTTTCGTGACAAGTATAACAAACAATTGGTCACATTAAAAAAAAAACAGTAGAACAGGTAAAATGTTATTAAAGCAACTTATTGAACTATCCACTGTTCCTTGTCAAGATTAAATGTAATGCGGTATGCGTTAGCTTTAGTCTTGACAAGGAACAGTGGATAGAACTTTTTCAGAATTGATCTAGGATCCTTGGATAGAGCGTATCACGGCCCTCTAGATCAATTCTGATGATTTTAATAACATCTGTTGTATCATATTTGCAATACAATATGTATTGCATCTTTGATGTATTGTAAGGTATTTTTATATGTTCTTTAAATTTAGGCAGAAATCGTCACTGTACGTTATTATGTTTTGCGAGCTACCCTTGTTATCCCCCCCCCCCTCTCCCCTCTCTCACTAGGGTTACGTGACGTCAGACCAAACACGCACCACGTGACTTCGAACCCACATACTAAAACGTCAGTCGTTTCATTCAACGTAAAAATTTATAAAAGTACAGTACCTGATTCAGGTTCATTCAGCGTCGCCTTTTCATTAAGATTTCATTGCTGCTCGTCCAAGATGGATGGTGACCCGGATTCAGGCCATAAAGTAAGACGAACAATCGGTAACTCGACGTTGTTTGTACGTCACTGTCTGTGGACGTTGGTTTGCGCGGAGATTGCGTCTTGACTTGAGCCCACCTTTATTAGGACGGACATGGCAGAGTGGAGGTATCAGCACCCCTTGAGAATTTAAGATTTTGATTTTTCTTTAAAACTAAAAGCATTATCAATATTTTGGATATGCGAGGCTTGGTATTATCAAGCTCTACGGATATTAAAAATATATTACATTTAAATCAAATTAGTAAATTTGTGAAATTATTAAAATCGTCTAATTTTATCCAAACACAATGTCAATATTACATCAATGTACATCGTGTTAATATCGTGTCAATAAGAACTCCGGAAGAAAGAAATATTTCGATTTATCGGGAATGAACGTAAACGAAACGAGTAAATATGAGCTAACGAAGAAAGAAAAAAGGATCGAAAGAAAGAAAAACAAGAAATAAGACAAACGAAATTAAAGATAATTTCCTAAGATTATTTCACGATCTCAACTTAAGTTTGCGCGACGAAATTGGAAACTGTAATTTGGGAATGATTAACAACGATGTATTTTACAGCTCTGACATTTTCGCCTTCCAAAACCTTTGTTTCCCTCACACCTAGTCAGTGGCGCACCCAGAATTTTATCGTGGGGGGGGGGGGGGGTTGGCCGTGGGTGTAGTTAATTAATACAAATACAAGTTTAAAAAAGTAGGCTAGCGAAAAACGTGCTACCCCGTTTATTATTTATTTGCACTCGTCGTTTTAGTGAAAAGATCACATCATCACAATATAACTATTAATACTAATTATTATTGAACACTTGGCCACGCGAAAATGTGCTGATCAAAACCTGTTGAAGACGGAAACCGGAAAACAAATTATTTTATTTATTACATCTACATACTATGGTAGTTATGCTTATACCTTAGAGGAAACTATGCATTATTTGCAAGCGCTAGCTCTACCGATTGAGGTTCGTTGGGTACGTAAGTGTTGCGCTAGGCTGTCAGTGTCAGCAGTCGTAAAAACAGTCAATTCTAAAATGAAAAAAATACCTTACACTCTGCGCAACAAGGGTGGTTTTCTTTCAAAATTCAATATTACTTTCGTTATTATTAATGATGAAAATAATAATGATCATTATTAATAATATAAACGTTAAGAGTTTTGACTATCAACACAATTGCGGTGAGGGGTTCTGGGGGGGGGAGGGGGGGGGGGGGAGGGGGGCTTTAGCCCCAAGCCCCCCCCCCCCCCCTTGTGCACCTAGTTCTCAACAACAGTCTTCCGAAACTACCGTGCACCGATGTCAAGTTATTAGCCCGGAGTCGTTATACAACCCGAAGCACAACAGCACAAGCTAACAGCTGTCTGCATGGGACTCAAATTAGTGTTATTCCCCGCTGTACAAGTAGGGTATGTATGTATGCACATTGCACATTGCACACACAGTCAATGTAATTGTCTTGACAATGATACAGAAGGAGGGACATTATGAAGCAATTTGCTAATGGACTCTGGAACATTGCGAGAAAACATTTCTCAAAATGTGTCACAGGTTCATTATATTAGCTAGCCTATCTTTACATAATTAGCAGGGAGGGGGGCTAATTTCTACCGTGCTGTGTTTATTGTGCTTTGTTTATTTTCAATCCACTGTGCGGCCACAACACATGCACAGTATGGATGAGAAAATTTGTTAGTGGCAATTGAAATACTTGAAAGAGTAAAATATGAGGAAGTTTGAAGAACGGACGGTAGAAGAGAATAAAATACGTATAGAACGTGGTATATCCAACTGTAGTTAGGCAACGGTTTAGCCGCGGTCGTTTAGCCGGTTCCCATACGAACACCGAAGTTAAGCACCCGGGCTAGGTCAGGTAGTGGATGGGTGACCACTCTCCTCGGAAACTAGTTACCGTTGGTTAGAGCAGATTGGAGGGTTCGAAAACTTGCGTAACAACTTCGTTCTTCTCGTCAACTGCTCGGCAGTCCAGGTTAGTGGAGGAACCTATGACTGGTCAAAGTTACACCGTCCTTTCGGATGGGACGTAAAGCCGATGGTCCCCTTGGTACTTTTCGACAGGAGTCGGCTACGTGCTGGTACCAGGCTTCCCCTCCTCCCTTCCTCATTATCATTCACCAATCATCCCTCATTAGGCTAAAGAGGGCATTGCGCCCTACACTGGCCTTATAATTACAATAAAATAAATAAATAACTGTAGTTGTGGACAAACCACTGTATTTGACTGAGTGAAGTAAAATTAAAATAACTGCCAATACTCCCGAATGTATTTGGATGGACTCATTTCAATAATATGTGCAAGTTGTACACATACAATATTATAATAGACAATTCTTTCGTGTTTTTTTCGACACGTCGGTTTCGGGGTCCTTCAGCATGGTATAATAGTACACTGTACATTGTCAGCACTGCAAGTTGGATATATAGACTACTTGATACCAAACACTGTAATATCAGCATAGTACAGTTTAATGTCAGCATTGCAACGTTGTGTAATATAGCCTCGTTGTTACTGTCTGTCCACACTGCAAGTTGGGAACATAGCCTCTTTGTTACCAAGTGATGTACCGTCAGCGTGGTACAGTTTACCGTCAGCACTGCAAGGTCGGGTAATATAGCCTCCTTGTTTCCAAGTAATGTACCGTCAGCGTGGTACAGTATACTGTCAGCACTGCAAGGTCGGGTAATATAGCTGTGACATATATGGAAGGCGGATAGGGTTGGATCTAGGAAGCCTGGTAAAAAGAAGAAGTGGTTTTAGAAAAGAAAGATTGTTGGGTATTGTTGAGAGATGTTACTATGGTTGAGAAAAATAACAAGATAAAAAAACTTGGTGTTGTTTAAAAAGTTGACAGTGAAGGACTGGTTTTGTGTGTGGGACGTGCACGACAGCTGCTTCGGGACATCGAAACAGGCCTGTTTCGAAGTGCGACGGTTGTTCGTGAGGTAAACGTCAAGCCAGCAAACGAGTAAGTAATGTAATATCGACTGAGCTAGTAATATAAAATAATAATTTGTCTACTTGAGATACCGGGCTAGACAGTATTCGACAATTTGGCGCTCCAACGTGTAGGGCTCGGTCTACTACAACGACCGAGATGGTAGATGTCTGTCCATAGGCTTAGATCAATATTAGGCTAGAGAAGTTTGTCTAGGGAATGTGTTACCAAATTTTAGTTAAATCAGTAAGATCAGATTCGAGATTGTCCATAGGTTGATACGTATGATTGTGTGAATGTATGAATAGACTAGTGGAGGTTCAAGAAAATTTGGAGTAGCAAAGAGTGGTTAAAGTATGGAGAGGGAGCTTGATGATATTGAAGGAAGTGAATATGAGGGGTTAAGAGTGGAGAGGGAGCTTGATGATATTGAAGGGAGCTTGATGATGGATGGACCAGATGAGGATGGGGATCTCAAGAGCATGATAAGGAATTTAATGAGGATGCAAGTAGGTGTGACAGCCAAGATCACAGAGATGAAGAAAGGGCAAGATGAACAAGCTAGGGCTTTGGAAGAGATGAAGAAAGGGCAGGATGAACAAGCTAGGGCTTTGGAAGAGATGCAGAGGAATATGGTTAAACAGGTAGATATGGAGAAGATGATGGGAGACATGACCGCGGAAATGAAAACGATATTTTTGGTAAAGCAGGTGGATGTAGGAGATGTAAAGAAAGAAAAAGATTTGAGAAGCGTAGGAGAGGTAGGAAGTGGAAAAATAGATGTTGTGAAAGAGATTGTTGAAGAGCAAGTAGGCTGGTTGGATAATAAGGAAGATGTGGAGATAGTTGAGAAGCAAGGTGACAAGTTTGATGATAAGCAAGATGTGGAGAAAGTTGAGGAGCAAGATGAGATGAGGTTTGATAAGAAAGACGTGGTTGTTACAGAGCAACAGATAGATAAAGTGGTGGATAAATATGTGGAGATAGATGAGGAGTACAAGGATGCTGTGGTTGGTGAGGAAAATAATGATTTGACTGTAGGGCAGACAGATGGTTGGGTCAATAATGAGAGGGAGTGGGTTTGTTATGAGAAAGAATGGATGGTGGTAGGAAGAGACTGGAGTAAGTTTAGAGGTGGAACTGTTGAAACTCTCGTAAAGGTAGGCCTATGGTAAAAAAAAAAAAAAAAAATTTTGGGGATGTTAATTTGAAACCGTACAAAATGTTTATGGAATAACCTTGTTCTGTATGTGTTGGTGGATTTCATGTTGGTAGTAATGTGGTTAAATGTTTGTTTCGTTGCTGTAGTGTGATCGGTCGACATTTAGTCTTGGGTTCGATGTTCTTTTGGTTGCCGTAGGTATGTTTTTTTCCATTTTTGTGGGACGAAATTCAAATTGCGACAAAAAATTAAAAAAACATGGGGGGTAATTGTCGTAATAGCGTTGTCATAATAGTGTTGTCGTTTGTCGTAAAATTGTCGTAATAGCGTTGTCGTAATAGTGTTGTCGTAATAGCGTTGTCATAATAGGGTTGTCATAATGTTGTCGAGAAGTTGATGATACCAGTGGTATAAATAATTTAAAAAAAAAAAAGATTTTTTTTTATTCACTGAGTGGTGGTTTTTTTTTGTCAAAAGGAATGTGGTGGGTCACATTGCCTGTGATACATTATCTGCAATATGCAGAAGAAAAAAAAAAAAGAATTTTTTAAATTCACTGGGTGGATTTTTTTTGTCTAAAGGATTGTTGCATAATATAGTAAGTCAGACATTGTTGGGAATTACAGAGTGGCATTGTTGAGGTATTGTCAAACTTTGACCATAGTTGGAGTGTTGATGAGGTGGTCAGTATGAATGGAGGATATATTCGTTTAGGGGATGGTCATTTGGGGTATAATTATTTCTATATTTATCGTTAAAATGACAAATATAAGAAATAGGGGGGTAATTGTGACATATATGGAAGGCGGATAGGGTTGGATCTAGGAAGCCTGGTAAAAAGAAGAAGTGGTTTTAGAAAAGAAAGATTGTTGGGTATTGTTGAGAGATGTTACTATGGTTGAGAAAAATAACAAGATAAAAAAACTTGGTGTTGTTTAAAAAGTTGACAGTGAAGGACTGGTTTTGTGTGTGGGACGTGCACGACAGCTGCTTCGGGACATCGAAACAGGCCTGTTTCGAAGTGCGACGGTTGTTCGTGAGGTAAACGTCAAGCCAGCAAACGAGTAAGTAATGTAATATCGACTGAGCTAGTAATATAAAATAATAATTTGTCTACTTGAGATACCGGGCTAGACAGTATTTGACATAGCCTCCTTGTTACCAAGTGAAGTGCCGTCAGCGTGGTACAGTTTACTGTCAGCACTGCAAGGTCGGGTAATATAGCCTCCTTATTACCAAGTACCATACCGTCAGCGTGGTACAGTTTACTGTCAGCACTGCAAGGTCGGGTAATATAGCCTCCTTATTACCAAGTACCATACCGTCAGCGTGGTACAGTTTACTGTCAGCACTGCAAGGTCGAGTAATATAGCCTCCTTGTTACTGTCTGTCAACACTGCAAGTTGGGCATATAGCCTACTTGTTACCAAATACTGTACCGTCAGCGTCGTACAGTTTACTGTCAGCACTGAAAGGTCGGGTAATAAAGCCTCCATGTTACCAAGTACTATACCGTCAGCGAGGTTCAGTTTACTGTCAGCACTGCAAGGTCGTGTAATATACTCGCATCGCTGCACCGGTGAAGTTTTACGACCGTCTCATGAAAAGGGAGTGGCCTAGAATCAATATATAGCAAGTCTATCAAAAGAGTTTTATTCAAGTGTGCAAGACTCCGAGTCACGTATTTGCATTAAATTGTGTCACTTTTGTAATTATTGCTCTAAACCTCACCCGTAGATATTAATTTAGGCAAGCATTTTGCTGTGACTAAGATAAATAGGTATTAAAACCGCCCATTTTTTTTTTTTTATAATTATATTATGAGAATGCTTCCAAATATTGAAAAAGTGATTCTGGTCCTGTCTTTGGTTTTGTATCAGCTACACAATGGGTTTAAAAACATTCACAGCCTGTTATCGTTACGTTTGTTATTTTATTTATAATTTAATAATTAATAATTACCAAAAAAATAAAATAACGAACTTAAAAATATATATATATATATATATTTTTTTTACTTTTTAAACTCAATGTATGTAGCTGATACATAAGCAAAGGCAGGACCAGAATCACTTTTTAAATATTTGGAAGCGTTCTCATGGTATAATAAAAAAACATTAAGTTTTGCGCGGTTTTTAAGAGTGCAAGCGGAATCTGAAGGAGTTAGCTATTGGTTTGCACCTGCCATGTCTAATTTAATTTGCCTATATCGCCCCGGGCTGTTCTTTTCTAATTGGCATTAATTTATATAGAATCTAGGGCTGCACTTTGATTACTGTTCCAATGAGCGTGTGGCGGTGCTTGCGGCTGTCCGCTCGCACTCGACATAAAGCAAACTCCGCGAGTAGACCTTGGACATAAAGCTGCCACTGCCGCTCATCAAGGTCTACTTGATCTCCGCCTAGCGGAGGCTCGACGAAACTTGAGAGTTCGACGAGCCTCCGCTAGGCGGAGATCATACCCCTCCCTCGTAACAGGCGGTGGCCTTGTAGTTAGGGAGTCACCGTCTTCTGAACGGGGTAGGGCCTACCAAGGTCCACTAGATCGCTTGTAGCGCGCGCTGCGTGCGCGCTCCGCAAGGAGTAAATCCAGTAGACCAGATGCGTTCCAGAATGTATTGGAAATTCATCACGTGCAATATGTGAACACACCCTATATGATGGATGTTACAAGATGTATATACCCTAAAATTCCCAAATTAAAACCCTGCGAAATTAAAGTATTTTGGTCATATCTCAATAACGCCACACAATTTCGAAAAAGTGACCAATTCTCTTCTTTGGATTCGAAAAAGCTCAATACCATACGAAAAAGATTTTATAGTTCGCGTATAATTGTTATTGTTAATTATAACTTAATTCAAAAGTTAATTAACAATTACAACCATGATTAAACTACAAACTACCAAATCTTTTTCATACGGTATTGAGCTCTCACAAATTAAAAATAAGCGTATTAGTCCATTTTTCTATGTAGTGTGGCGTTATTGAGATATGACCCAAAAAACTGTAATTTCGTGGGTTTTTAATATTGGCTGTAGTCCTTCCTCTTAAATCTAGCACAAATACAAATGGCATTATATTCTATTTAGGATACTAATTTGGGGTAGTTCAGGTAAAGAAGAAGTGATACATTAACATAGATATAATGGTTCTACAGCAACCCTGAAAATGGGTATGTCACACAAAAGAGTGAGTTGAGTGGAGCCAATCAGCAGGTGACTTTTCCAAATACTGGCATTTGGTTGGTCAATGCCTCATTCATCTATGACGTCAGCATCCATAACGTTGCTGTGAGACGACTGTATAGTGGCCGAGACTGTGCCAAGAGTGTTGCTTGTATATCGAAGCGAAGGTTTACGCATGCTGTCGTATTCAGGGTGTGTTCCAACTTGATTTTCGCCTGCTAACCACTAACCACTAACACTAACCTGCTACACACTAAACGCTAACAGCTTTGGGCAAGCTACCTAGTATTCTAATTCAAAGTTTATTGTTATTAACCATCTAATGTAAATAAATACGATCATAATACTTCCACTCACTGGTTGGGTATTTTCCTAACCTAAAAGTATCAGCTGTGATGGCTAGTATCAACCATCTTGGTTTAGTGGGTTAGTCGGTGTCGTAGTGTACACTTTCGGCCACTATCCACTACCCACTAACCACTAGCACTAATAATAGCACTTATAAGAAGCATTGGTAGCCTGCTTGTGACGTCACTTCCTTTCGATTAGTATAACTAAGCTTAGTCCACTACGAAAAACGTCAAGCTGGAACACACCCTGAGAGATATCATGGTTGGCGTGCTACCACGTTGTCCTGGGAATTGCAACCGACTTTTGTTTTCGAGCTCCTGTCACAACAAACTATTCGGGAAGACCGTTTTGTCCCACCTGAGTTAAACGTCCATTGTGCTTCTGCTCGTGGAACAGGTGTGTGGAAAAAACAACCAATTAACATGCTAATTGTTTTCTACTTACTAATGTTGTCCTCCACTCAAAGACGAATCTGTTGAACTGTTGCCAGGTGACTCGGGCCAAGGAGATTCCAATGGGAGAGAAGCGAAATTGTTTCTTGTTTGGTAATATAAAACAAATTTGGTTTTTGTTTTTTAAATTTTTATTTTAGATTGAAAATGGTTAAGCGTAAAACAAAAAAATATGGTGGCATAAAAAATCAAAAGGTGGGGGAGGGGGGGTATATCATTACACGTAAAATTTTGAAGGCAGCTAGAAAATAAAAGAATATCTTATATAAACATTATTTCATAATTTTTATAATTTGACTTAAAAAAATAACTTATTTAGTTTGGAAAAAATGTAGAAAGTGAACGTGTTGTTACATACCGCACTTTTAAGAATAAACAAATAGTGTAAATGAATACACTTGTACGTATGTACTATACTAAAACAGTGGTTTTCAGCAGACACCAACTGTGCTTACACAGTGCTCTAATATTACTCTGTGGAACTCGGCCAAACATCGTTTAAACTAGTAAACTAAGGTTTGTGTTTAGTTGTGTCTTCAGACACTTCAACTGTGCTTCAACTTTTATGTGTCTGTCTCTTATACTAATCATCATTCATCATTCATCGTGCTTGTACAAAATGAGTGCCGAAGGACAACAATGAAATAAGTAACAACCCTACAATGATATCGGTACTTCTATTATCTTTGACTTTATAAAAAAACTTTGTTATTTCCGAATTGTTTAGAGTGAAAAGAATTACTGAATAATAAATGTAGGCCTACATATATAGGAAGACAACGGGGAAACAAGATCGCGGTCCAGATATAAAAAGAAATTATCACATTGAGAACCGAATCAACAGATTGCATCCTGCCCAGGGACTGCTACCTTATCGTGGTGGGCACTGGGCAGGTTTGTGTGCTTTGCTGATCCCGTGAGCTGCCGGCGGAAGCGTATGCTTCTGGTAGGGCCACCCTAGCCGGACAGGTCGAGGAGGAGAAGTCAGACGAGATGCAGTCCACATCCTCCCAAACCCCTTTTCCTCACTTTTCCTCTTTCCTCCCCGCCCTCCCACTGGCCCTTTATCTCTTAACACCCCCCCATCATCTTCATACTTCACCCACTCATTGTCTCGATTAGCCACGGTGCAAAAATATGAGACGTTAAGCCCAAATATCAATCAATCAACATATTGCATTGCTCTCAGTATACTTCATGTGTTTGCAATTGAAACTAGTCAGTAAGAGATGCTTTGCAGTCAGTCGTACATTGCAGGGTTTATGTGGCGGGGAAAGTGTCGCCCGTCGCGGGGGGGGGGGAGTGGGGGGGGGGGCTCCCCCCTATAGAACCACATGGCTCGTGTACACAGTGCGCGATTTGTTTACAGTGCACTCCCATGCACTCCTACTCCTAGTCAAATAGTTACAACATTGCAGTCATTACGTCATATAAAATAGATATGTAGTGGTTTCGTCAGCAGCAGAATATGTAGTGACGTGTATTGTTGTATTGGATTTACACTATATTATGGGTGTGTTCCAACTTGACGTTTTTCGTAGTGGGCTAAGCTTAGTTATACTAATCGGAAGGAAGTGACGTCACAAGCAGACGACCAATGCTTCTTATTTGGCTAGTGGTTAGTGGATAGTGGGTAGTGGCCGAAAGTGTACACTACGACACTGACCAACCCACTAAACCTAAACCACTAAACTATAGTATAATGCAGTGAACCCAAAGTAATAAGTATAATTTCAAAATAAGAACATTAAGTTCAGATACGAATTCTCTTATATTCACAATTTTCCTAGCCATAACAACAGCATCATGAACCCCCCCCCTACCCCCCCCCCCCCCCCCCCACCCTTCGTTTTTTCACCACAGGTGATGTTCACAATGCACATGTGTATCACCAAAGATCACTTTGTACTTGTAGTGTGTATATGTCCAATTTCTATTGGCTAATCACAAATCTGATTCTTGTTCTGTAAAAAATGAATACATTAATGCTACATTTATATTTATAACAATGACGACCGCAATGATGGATTCTATATATTTCCTCTCGGCTGTCAGAAGTCATAAAACAGTCATAAAATGTCTGAAGGAGGTCTAGCCTGTTTTAGATTCTAAAATTATATGTATTGTGAATCCGGTTTCTACAAAGTAATGGCATTATTGAGTGTGGCACTTTGCCGTCCAGTGTGACCATTCTGATCATACTTTAGTATGAATCTTAGTGTCGAAACTAATGTCGCCAATGTATGTGTGTTTCGTTATAGGAATGAGGAGTTTTAGTCTTATTGACAGCGGCTGGATTTTATGTCACCATCTTATTGCACTATAAAGAGGAAGCTCTTAAATCTTTCAATTCACAGCTTGGTAAATAGCTTGCAAATACACATAACGCTGCTAACTAACGTCAAAGTAAATGTGTGGAAATTTAACAGCGGTTTGATGTTTTGCACATGTTTTTAAAAACGTTTAAAAATATATATTGTGTGTCTTCCAGCATTAGGTCGTGGTATAGAAAGGTATCGCGGGTTAGTAACTCGGCCGATGTTCGGGAACCGAAGCGCATAGATTCAAATTTCAAAATTACATCGTAACAGCTACATGTTACTCTCAAACAAAATTGATTGATACTTGGGCTTAACGTCTCATATTTTTGCAACTCGGCTAATCGAGACGAACACTTCTCTCAAACAAGCCACCGAGAAACATCATACTTCCCCCATATTATTAGCACGCTGTACATGCGAGGTAAGGGGCTGCTAGAGCATGCAACACCCCCCCCCCCCCTTCCCCCCAAGAGGATAAAGCCATCAAATTTCAACATATTTTATTAAATTTTTTTCCTAGATCCTGGTTATCGATAATAATATTTATTGTTATTAAATTCTGGGTTTATTTATTGCCCTTTCTTATAAATATGTACTCCAAACTCAATTTAATTAGCTTTGGCATATTTCAAAATACTTTACATAATTATTTTTTATTGTTAATTTCATAGACTTTTTCTTACAAGTTTGTCCAGTATACAGTGATGGTCAGCATAGCAGTCATCATGCGTGTATGTATAAAATACGTTGTAGAGTTCGGATAAGTGTTTCTCAGAATAGCCCATGAACACGACTACTCGAAAACTACATTATTAAAAATGGATAATAATACATAATAATAATAATAATTGATGTTGTAGCCATAACTTGCACCAAGAGAGAATCTGACTTTTACGATAATTACGAGACTTTTAGTATGTTTTTAATATTTCTTTTGGACGGGATACTCAAATGTTCTTGTGTTGAGCCATAAATCCAACCCTACCACACAACAGTGTGAATCGTTGGCTTTGAGGCGCAGACTAGAATGGGTTTAATGACGTATTAAACTTGAACACAATAGTATGTAAGAATGAAACGCCGTTGATAATCGATAAAGCGTGTTTTACGGCAAACCGCGGTCCTCTGAAGGAACATTTGGGGGGGGGGGGGGCTATTTTAATGGCAAATCAGTTAACTCAAACATATATCTCTATGGGCGCTTACGCCAACCCGATCCGATCCTACGCCAACCTCGCCGAATCGATCGGATCCATCTCGTTTTGCGTTCACGAACATGAGGTGAAGGTATCTAGGTAACTTAACTTTTTTATATTAAGTTTTTTTGATAAAGATTGATAAATATTGATATAATGTCTGCAAAAAGTGGTTTTAAAAAAATTACACTTTTATTTTTTACGTGTACCGATAGCTTCAAAAGTCTTTACGTTCATGTAACAGCACCTCTAGACCATTTTTGTCAAGTACACGAAAATGTAGTATGCTATAGGTTGCTATCTTAGGAATGATGGTAAACAATTTTAAAACACAATTATGTGACCAGTTTTTTTAATGAATTTTTTCGTGTCCCGGTGAAAAGGCACTTGAGTATATGCTGTTTTTACTATTCCATAACTTAATTATGAAAAGAGTCACTTACAAGAAATAAAGTGCATATCAGGCGCTCGACCCTTATCTTCCCAAAATGCTTGCAGTCTCAAGCCTACGTAAAAACCGTTTCGAGTGTTAGTGAAATACGTACACGGATGTAAAGCGCACCAGTTTTCTCGTGTCGCAGTCCAGCCGTAACTACTTTACGGCTCTAGAACGGTAATTTGCGCAAAGAAATTGTCTCCTTGTGTCCTAGCACCGCTCAACAGTAGTTGAGAACGCAAATAGACAGATGCAATCCAAGTATTGGAAGGAAACATGACACCAAGTAAACGGAGCGGCGCCTCGCCGGGCGTGACCTTGCTTTGACCAGAGCCTGCGCTCGACTGAAATCAGAACGAAGCGCGCGGAGGTCGGTCGGAGTTGGGGAAGTAGGGGGGAGGAGGGGTACACTTCATACGTCACACATACACATTTACAAGTAATTCCTAGCAAAAGTGTTTTTTCAGGGGGGGGGGGGGGGTAGATTCACCTTTACTCTCGGATCCCTTGAAATGGATGGATCCAGACGTAATGTTTTGGCGCCGATATGAATCTACGGCACCGTGAGCAGCAAAAGTAGGGTTATGGGGCTACCACGGCGGCCACGGCCATGCGGCAATATTTATTTTCGCAAGGGCCGCAGATTTGTCAAATGTGACGGCTACAAGGAGGCGTGGTTCCTTGGGTTCAGTATTATACCTCATTCAAAAAGTAGTTTGAATCCGCGCCATAAAGCACTCGCCCAAGATATGTCCGTTCGCGAACCATCAAGGATCGAGTTAATCCATCACGTGATTACGATGGATCCAGTTGACTCGATCGAGCTGTTCGTATAAAGTTGGCGTAAGCACCCTATGTAGAACGCTGGAATATGTTGGAAATATTTCGCGTTTTAATCAAATATTAATATAAGTTGTATATGTTATAATAATGTATAATGTCTACGCGGTAGCTCATGCGGTTGGGGCGAAGTGCCGCAAGTCCTTATAGCGTAGGACACCGAGGGACTTGGGTTCGAATCCCGCATTAGGAATGGGGCTTTCTTACCGTCTTTCATCTATCATCACCCCTCATCGTCTCGATAGCACGTTTGAGGTAAAAAGACGTAACGCAACAAGAATCATCATATACGGTTGTTTTAGTTGCCGCCATTAAAGTGCTGCTCTAGGCGATCGAGTAGACCGTGGTAGGACTTTTCGTGTCATATAGTTGGCCGTGTTATTTTTACCAACAATGTTAAACAATACTGGTAACAATGGTAGATGCCTTCTATATCGTTTGTAATTAATTTACAGCAGCACCAATGGCGTCAAATTTCAAGATGGCCGCGCCCATAAAAATCCTCTAAAGCGTGGTTCACAATTGAAATAAGAGTTAGTTTAGTGAAATAGCAATAAGGTTTAAGCTAATTGCAACATACAATAACAATGCTGTGTTTACATCCATCACAGTGGATTGAAATAGTCATAAGAAATGAATCAATTCCATTTCTTATTTTAACTTCCCATGATGCACCTTATGACGAACCAATCAGAACGCAAAAGAGCCATACTAGAAGGTCAACTCCGGAAGTCAAAACAAAAACAGTGGCACCGGATATTTTGCTGTTATAGTCAGTGATTGATACAACTCCATGATGATAGTAAGTACACAGTAAAGGCGCTGCTTTGACTACTGAAATAAGCAACTAGTCGTCGGTTGTGAACCAATAGGGCACTAGCAACACCAAAGACAACAATGGAACAAATGAATTGAACTGATGGACAAGCAATCAGCTGTCAAAATAATACAATTGCAACCATAGAAATAAAAACATGTGTAGCAATAGTAACTGCTCGCCATTTAAAACTATTATTGATAGACAACGACTAAGTGAAAGTTTTGTATGTGTATTTGTTTGTTTTTTGTTTTGTTTTCCAAAATCAGAAGAAATTATTTTTTGACAGCTTCTTGTTTGTCCATCGATTCAATTCATTTGTTTCATTGTTGTCTTTTGGTGTTGCTAGTGCCCTATTGCTTGTTATTTCACTATTTCACTGTTTCTTATTGCAACTCTTATATTGTGAATCGGGCTTAAAACAATCGTATATATATAATGGTAATGGTGTTCTTTTGTTTTTTTTAATATCTAGTTCAAACATACATTATTGTGTTGTGCATTTGTAAGAAGGCAGTGGAATGTTAATTGAACTCGAGTGCGTCTGTACCAGTGACTGACGCCCGGAACGCAACATGAACGAGCCACCATGAAACAAGTCTCCATCTTGTGCCACCTAAATATGTTACCACTGTGGCACATCTTGAAACAGTGACGCGCCGTAAACTATTTCTGTACTTTGTGTTCCAATATTTCTACATATCTTTTTGAAAAAAACTAAGTAGTATAGTTGGCTGTTTACGAGCGGACTGTTCTTTGTATTGGTTGCGAGGGGCGTATAGAAGTGTGTTGGCTGGCCGTTCTTTTCGATACTCAAACCGTCACACTGAGTATTACTCGCACAAGAAGTAAAATGATGGCAGACCGTAAACTCGCGAGTTTCCTGGAACTGGGCCGTAAATCATAGAATCGCGAGGGTTAATGTGTATATGTGGTATTTTCTCTAAGCTTTCTTATTCTATAATATTTTCTTGTATGGGAGGTATGTATACACTCTTTCCGCGTAACAACTTCCCAGAGGAATCATTTCAGTGAATTAATGAAGGAACAATTATTCCCAACAGAAACAAGAGACAACTGTACGTTTATCCAATCACAACCAAAACGTCACACAATCACACACACTAAACAACTCAACTCCTATTATGTAAAGAGCATAAATTATTGCATATATATATTCATTCTCATAACAGTTGATAAGAAACCATTGGTCTTAATTCACTTAACAGTGTTTCTTACTTTTATACATAGGTTTGACTTCAATAATCTTGCTAGTACTGGTGAGTCACCGATGTTTCTAAATTATGTTTGATTTATGTAATAAATTTGCAACACATGACAACATTGTCCAAAGTAATTTGACAAGTGTATTGATCGCCTTGACCCGGACTTACTCGGTTTCTTTTCGAATCGAAAGCGAGTCGATTTTTGAAATTGAAAGAAACGACGGCGATTCTGTTTCTTTTTGAATGGTCAAATCAATCAAAAACTTTCGAAGAAATTGGAAAGAATCACATTGAGAAAAATCGTGGTTATAGAAATCTACCCTACCGGTAGACCTATATCTCGATTTGCAAACAGAATTGCTTACTTCTTACTCTTCGATATCAGTAAAATGAAACGATTTCATAAAAGTGAAAAGAAACAGAATAAGGGTCCAGTACTTCGTATGGGTTTGGCTGGCTACTTATAGTGAAATTTAACACGCAGGGCAAAAGTTGTTAACTATAAATTTAAATAATTGAATACTAAAATCAGTTAGCGCCTCACGTCCAGCGAAGTCTCATAATTTGAGAGACACTGTATAGTGTCGAGTGTCGAGTGTAGAGTGTAGAGTGTAGAGTGTGGAGTGTAGAGTGTAGCTGTAGAGTGTACCATCTGAGGGCAATATGGAACTTGTTACGTTGGGGTTAAAAAGGCACAAAAGTATGGTAAATGTGTTTTTGTAATATTGTGGCAATGCTACAAAACATTGAAAAAAGTGAATATAAACGAACATGTGATTCCGTAAGAACTAAACTATAACCCTAGATTAAAAACGTTTCAAATATTTTAATCCTTCCAGTTGTCCAACAAAAATGATTTCAATATTAGAAATTTTGTTAATCCTGTCTTTACATCTTATAAAACTATATTTTGGTTATATTTACCACTTTTTAGATATTGTGTAATAATAATAATTTTCGTATAGGAATACCCGTTACAGGGTGCACACCAGCTTTACCTTCGTGCGTTATGTGCGTTATGGTTGTTGGATAATTGGGAAGGAAAATCCGAGAGCTGCTATTAGAACTCAATCCCAGCATTCGCTTTTACGACTGAGGAAAACCTCGGAAAAAACCTTCAGTCAGGACTGCCGGTGGCCGGAATCGAACCGGCGACTTCCCGTATTAGAGTCTCGCGTCTTACCGCTGAGCCACCTCTATCGGTGGTAACGTTGTGTAACCTTCTCAAGATGTTACTAAATAATGATGTTGCACTTTTTTAATGGTTTGACTCACCTTTACTCTGAACAAAGGGGATTGCTTAGTGGATTGTTTGAAAGGAAATAGAGTATGTGTAAACTGTAAGGCTTGCATTTGTTACGAGGGCAACTTGCAAGGTTCACCGTAAATAAGTTTACGATTGGTTGAAACCGCCATTACAATTTTACTGCTCTATTGAATGGCATTTTCATTTGAGTTAGCTTTTAATGACATTTTACGTCGGCGTTTTCTTCTCTACAACAATCAGATATTTTGTAGAATATTCACATAACAGAGGTAACAGTAACTGCCTCGTAACGTAATACAAGCTACACTTTACTAATTAAAAATGTTGGTTTAACTGCAGAACGGAATGGTTGTAAAGATTCATTTTGTAAAGAAATTAGCGTTTTTTAAATAGTTTCTTACGCCTGAGATAGTATTACTGATGCATTGTGGTACAAGTTGAAACTGAAGATTTGCTATTGGTAACTTCAAATCTACAGGTTTTGCGAGCTGTGGTGATCTGCTCTCTACATTCTACAACCATAGGCGTCGCGAAAGGGGGTGCAAGGGGGTACACTCCCCCCGTCGATTTGAGGGATTGCCTAACACAAATTATGTGCTACAATTATTCATTTTATTCGTTCATAACCCATTCGTCATGACAATCGAAAACTGGACTTGCGGTGGGGCTAACTGGGAGGATTACGCCCCCAACCCCCGTAGTACACCCAAATGGATATTGTTGTTTTGCGTTCCCCCACCCCCCATTCCTGCACTGCACCCCTGGAAAATTCACCATAGCAACAATAAGTAAGAAGCCTGGGTTGCCATGGTGAAAACAAGTAGGCAGGTTCGTGTGCATAAAGGCGCGTTCAGACAGAATGACTATAGACTGATTAAGCCTTGGGAAAACAACGTACTCGGAAACATCCATCCCCAAATGTATTTCAACAATGCCAACAATCGAAAATCAACTTTCTTAATCACTCGTTCTTAAACACTAATCACTATAAAAGTTTGTTAACGCTTAGACATAAATCGTATACTTCAACCCTGTCTTAAACACTAATCGTTAGTCTTAGGTTGGAATTCATAGTCGGCCCCTACACCTAGGGGCACCCATTGTTGCTATGGATTTGTTTTGTTTATGGGAAATAACATGGAAACAACTGTTACCTTAGTAACAATGGGCGCCCCTAGGTGTAGGGGCCGACTTTGAATTCCAACCTTAGTCATTTTGTGTGAACCCGCCTTAACCCTGACCCAATAAGAGTATTGTTGCAATATGGTTCCGCCAACCACCGCTCGCTGGTAGGTAGCGCTAGTAGTGCAGATTGACGGTGCTTTGCTTTTAGAAGGCTGTGTTACAGCAAAATACGTCTTGTCTTGCTATTTCGCAATATCGCATTTCGTCGTTTCGTACCTAGGGTTGACCGTTGCGTTGCACCCCGTGTTTACGACTCGCTGGTCAGCGGAGCGGACATAAAATGCAAGGGCGAAACACACCCCATTTCCCTGTCGTCTGCTTCACTAAAGGGGTAGTAAAATTACATCCGATGCACCGGACGAGTTTCCCCCCCCCCTTCCCCCTCCCGCCACTCTTCTTGTTAGTGCTATTCGTCTAGCTTCCTTCAGCGCCATTTTATGACGTTAAAGTTTACATGTTTTTCAGCTCTATGGTTGTCTTCTGTTCGCAACGTGGATTGGCTTGAAACAGCCTTCCATAACTTTTATCTATTTTTATCATTATTTTTGTCAATGTCCAATACAGCACCGACCATGGATTATTTGTGTATTCCACTCTTGGTCTACGTTTACTGTCTTCCTTTCCACTTTCCCCACAATTAATTTCTTTAATACGTTTCACACCTCAAAATGTATATTGACCGATTATTTCTTTCTCTCCTGCTCTTGTAAGTACCTACAGCTTCAGACTTCAGACGCCACTCAACCTATAGCTAGAGCCAAACGATCTTCAACACAATGCCTCATATAACCACTTCTTTCTCTGGAAACCTATACAATTATTACAAGCATTGTAACGTCCAGCTTTATATTGCTCACATACCAATGACAGACCACTACTGTTTAATGAAGGCGTAAACGCTTAATATGTTGACGATTGTGATACTAAGACTGCAGGAAGTAGTTATGGCCGGTGTCAAAGGTTATGGACGCGACCGCCGTGACTGAGTCATGAAAGCGGTGATTGTAACTTGTTGGACGCAAGGCGGGCACATTGTTGTGTCTAGACTGGCGATAAGTTTACCAGGGTCGCACTCGTTTTAGTAGGGTGTCGCGTTTGTTCTGTTCTGTGGCCAGAGAGTGAGAACAGATCCTGATATATACTTTCCGCTCACTCTGGAGTCGCCTGAAGACATTCTTATCTGATAGCGGAAGGCTACTGTCCATCAACTTTCAACGGATTTTTCTTTATTTCAGGTTATATTAGATAGGTTGATAGTATTTTATTTATCTGTCTTAGAGAAGGTTGCCACCCAAGACAGAAGGTATTTTTTAAATATCAAAAATATATCAACAAGAAAACAAATCATATTTACAATTAACTAAATATTCATATCCGGTATTTGTCTTATACGACATTTATGTAAGGTTAACTGCTCGGCAGTCCAGGTTAGTGGAGGAATCTATTCGGATGGGACGTAAAGCCGATGGTCCCCTTGGTACTTTTCGACATGAGTAGGCTACGTGCGGAACCAGGCTTTCCCTCCTCCCTTCTTCATTATCATTCATCAATCATCAGTCATCAGGCTAAAGAGGGCGTTGTGCCCTACACTAGCCTAAATTACAAAGTTAAGTAAAGTAAGTATGTAAGGTTAGCTTCTTATTTTGTCCATAAAATGATCCCGAAAGATGGAAATAGAACCATTCAAAGCAACTTTATTTATTTATATCATCACATCACTAATTTATTGTTGGTGCCTATTGATTACAGTGAGGACATTATAATCAACAAATAGTTGTAAACAAGTTTCAAACGTTTTGATTGGTAGTTATTGGAGCAGCCCCGGAGCTCCTTTTCACGCTGTTCCAAAAGGGAGTATTCACGTGACGTCACATCGGCCATATTGGAGGCCACCTATAGTACTATTTCAAGTTTCATTTAGCTGTCAATAGAAAAGGAATAATATTGTTTACGGGAAAATATGACACGTTTGAACACGTATATCCCCCGATAAAGTGTACGAAAATGATTATTGTGTGCTTTTGTAAACGATTAAAAGAGTAATCGAGACAAAAGAGTTTGTTTATGTTGATTTTAAGTAATAATAGCAAACCAAAGTTAGGGAACAGTTGAATTTGCATCAAACGCCAGCTGAAACATAGTAACAATGAACTACCAATCACATGCCATTGTGGCCTCCAATGTGGCCACCAAATGACACAGGCCTACTCTTGTCGATCTACCGAGCTTTCAGACGGGCCTTCAACAAAGTCTGATTGTCTTACACTCTGTATCCTGTACCGAGTGTTGTAGTCTGCACGTGTAGAGAGAACGTGCCTTATATTGGCAACAAACATGGCTGCCGTGTAGGCGACGCGAGGCGAACATACTTGGGTGTCTGGAACTTGACTCACACACTCTTAACAAACAAGGTGACATATTGTATTCATTGCTAACCACAATCAGAATGTTTTTGTTTGTCCAAATATTATGTCAACATGAAGAAAAATCAAGCTTCATTGAGGAGAAAAAAAGCTGATGTCTTACCAAAATGAACACTGGATGACCACAGAGCACACACAGCAGAGCACACAGAGCACACACATTCACAAAGGTGCCTGATAAGACGTCCTAGTTTAGGCAAATTTTAGTGATATAAATCACGCATATGTCGTTCTTCAATGTCATAAATATAAAATATAGTAAAATATCAACAAGATAACTAATATTATTTTATTTGAGAATGTGTAGTAATACCCAGAGATGATTTATCTTATCTAGCTAGGATTTGCCTAACTTAGGACAAATGGAGTTACACGTTTTTGTGAATACATGCTCAGAAGTCCAGCACCATTAATATAACAAAATACATATTTTATAAAACAAAATTTAACTATGTATTATAATTTACATTACATCTATTAAACAAAATTGCAACTACAAACTAAAATTTTGAGGGGGGGGGGGGGGGGAATATGATTATGACCTTCGTTATCATTCTTCCAGTCCTTCTTTCGAGCACAGCGTTGAGTCTTGTGACAGGATGTGGATGGATGTCTGAGGCGCTGGGGACGAGAGCGTGGACTGAACAGATTGGAATGATACTGAATGTGTGTTCCAATGTGATGTTGGACTGATAACCACTAGCCTAAGCTGTTGTACTTGCGTGGGCAGGATAACTCTTGAAAATTTTAAAAACCACAACTATATACTGTGAACTAATATCATTTCAAAAGCAGGGAAAATCAGTACGATTATTAATCCGATAGATAATATTATCAACCAATAATACACAATTAGAATTAAAGTAATCATAATATGAGTATAATGAGGAGTATTATATAATAAACATCGATAGAACATGACGAGCAAAATAATAAAGAAGGACATTTGCTGCTAATGTCTTTCTTTATTGCAATGGGTTGCAAAATGTCATTATTAATTGAAGGTAATAGCAATTTGTATTGCAGTTGCCATTTAATTCAAATTCAAAGAGAATCTATTGACACAAAGTGCTATGGAAATGAATGCTAGAGAGAGGTTGTTTCTTCGAGAAAGTATATTCGAGCTGAACCAATCATTATTGTCATGGAATGAGACGTCTTTCAAAAGATTTTACCTTATCTTAAACAAATCATTTGACCACACTTTACTTGGTCACTTTGCACAGAAAGTAAATCACTATAATACAAAATCGCAAAGTCGCGTTGAGATGTATTGCAGATTGCCGCCTCGTTGAGAGGACAACAAGCTTCATCCTATTGTTATCTATTATTGTTGCTATAGATATTTTGTTTTCTATAGGGTGTATTCACGTATGGTGGCCACATTGGAGGCCACAATGGTATAATGTGGTTGGTAGTTCATTGTTACTATGTTTCAGCTATCGTTTGATGCAAATTCAACTGTTCCCTAACTTTGATTTACTATTATTACTTAAAATCAACATAAACAAACTCTTTTGTCTCGATTACTCTTTTAATCGTTTACAAAAGCATACAATAATTATTTTCGTACACTTAATCGGAGGATATACGTGTTCAAACTTGTCATATTTCCCCGTAAACAATAGTATTCGTTTTCTATTGACAGCTAAATGAAACTTGAAATAGTACTGTAGGTGGCCTCCAATATGGCCGATGTGACGTCACGTGAATACTCCCTATATGGGAAATAACACGGGACGACTATGAATTCCTCGGCGACGTTGGAATTCAGCCTCAGCCCTCAGGCTGGATGAATTTATCTAATCAATATAACGAAATACGTAACTTTATTATTAAAATTAACCTGTAAAACAAAATTACAACTTAAAATTAAAATGTTGAGGAGGGAGGGGGGGGGGGGGGAGGGAGGAGGCAGTAAATATGATTATATGATTTCCATGAATTTTTAATTTTTTAATTGAGTCGTCCCCTGCCCCTAGGGGCGCCCGTTGTTACCAAGTTAACTGTTTCGTGCATGTTATTTCTCATATAGAAAACAAATCCATACTTACCTACTTACTTTATTGTAATTAAGGCCAGTGTAGGGCACAATGACCTCTTTAGCCTGATGAGTGATGATTGGTGAATGATAATGATGAAGGGAGGAGGGAAAGCCTGGTACCGGCACGAAGCCTACTCCTGTCGAAAAGTACCAAGGGGACCATCGGCCTTACGTCCCATCCGAAATCCATATCAACAATGGTTACCCCTAGGTATAGGAGCCGACTATGAACTCCAACGTCGCCCTACTATGTTGCTTGTGTACGTAACAATATAACTTTGCTTGTAGTGCAATCTAGTTATAAACCCACAAATTGTTATCTTGTTATTATCAGTAATGTATGAGTGCGCACTTGGCAATGTGATATCGAGTAGTAACGAGTGTTACAAGATGAGTTCGTTATCAGTTCCTGTCTTGTTCACAACACACAGTCGATACATAAGTTGTGCATTCTAGCTGTTGCATAACTCATGGTAGTAATGAACACTGATTCTTGTAATTATCAATCACGGGGTTCTAGAGGTAGGATTGCTAATGAATGAATAATGAGCGAATGATTGAAAATGAACATATTATGTTATCAGGGGCGGATCTAGCCTTGATTTATGGGGGGGGGCTCAAGTGCTTGCTATATAATATACAAGTTTTGAGGAGTCATGTACATTATGTTTAATTTAATCAATCACATTTTCAAAACATACTTTACTTCAGTCAATACTGACATTGTCACATTTTGGGTGCAGCAATAACTTAGTTGTCACTAATGTGGACGTATAAACGAACAACACACGTCATTTTTTTTTTATTTTGAGATAATTACGGAAGTTTCAGGGGTGTCATTCGGAAATAATGTAATTTCACACAAAGTATCGATTTGTAAGTGAACCTGAGAATATTAATTTTATTTTATTCCCTTTAATTAATCCCATTTACATCTACTTTCAGGGTATATAAACAAACGGCCGTGCCATACCACAGATTTCAAGATAATTACAGAAGTTTAACGGGCTGTCAGTGGAAAATTACCGCATATCACACACAGTAGCGATTTGTAAGAGAACCAGAGTATATTCATTTAATTTGATTCCTGCCAATTAATCTCAATTAGATCTTAATTTATCACATTAACATACCTGCGTGACATACTACAGATTTTGAGATAATTACGTAAGTTTAACGGGATGTCATTCGAAAATTACACACATAGTTGCGATTTGTAAGAGAACCTGAGTATGGCATGCGTATACCTCGGCAGGGGTGGATACAGGCTCGATTAATTACACAAAGCATGGCAACTAAAGTTCGGTAAGGACTCCAAAATAATAATTATTCAAAATTTTCTTTTTTTCTTGTCATGTAAGTATAGCATACAGGGGCGGATACAGGGGGGCGGGGCGACCGCCCCCCCCCCCCCCCCCTGTATCCGCCCCTGTATGCTATACTTACATGAAGGTTTTGTTTGTGTCGTCGTTGTTAAAATATAAACATCTACATTGATTCAAACGAGTAAAAGTACATAAATTAGAAAACAGCAGTGATCAAGATTTTGTAGGCATATATGAATTGTACAAAAGTAAGCAAAACAACGTGCTCATGGACGGTTATCTTACAAGTTATTTACAGCTATTTAAATAATAATTTTTTTAATTATTTTTCGTAGGAATACCCGTTATAGGGTGCACACCAGCTTTACCTGATGTGCCCCTCTTCAGGTGACTAACTAGGTTATTAAGGTGTTTGGATAGCTGGGAAGGAATGTCCGAGGGCTATTAGTAGGACTCAATCCTAGCATTCGCCTTTACGACTGAGGAAAACCTCGGAAAAAACCTTCAGTCAGGACTGCCGGTGGCCGGAATCGAACCGGCGACCTCCCGAATTAGAGTCTCGCGTCTTACCGCTGAGCCACCTCCATCGGTTTAAATAATATGTACACGCTACGCTTAGGTATAAAGTCGTCGTACAACATCTTCGGTAATGCTTTCGTCATCAATCAATGACGTGTTTACGGTCTCGGCCAACCCGAGCAGGTATTTGAATTAGCCACGGTCGCTGGTTGGCTGCTGCTCACCCACCCGTGACGGAAGCGTTTTCGAAGTTGTTGTACGACGACTATAAATAACTAACTAAATAAATAAAAAGATTCACATTTAGAGTCTACCCACTCAGTAACGAAACTGATTTGCAGTGGGGGACTTTAATTTAAAGTGACTAACCCAACCCTGTAGGCTCCAAACACCATCGACGAGTGAGCGATAACCAATCAAAGATCGATATTTCAAATTAGAAACATATGAATCAGTGATTGGACAGTGCGAACACCTGCGGACAAATGTCAGAATCAACTAGTCTGATTCAGAACAACTTTGAATTTATTGAGTGCTTCGTTGCTAGGACGGCTCCAAAGACACCGTTTACTTATTCCTAAGACCCTGCGAATGGCATCTATGGCTATGCAACACTTAAGATATCCACAGTTTTTCAGAGAGCAGGAAACTCTTTCTGGCAAAAGTTACATGACGTGCAGTCTCATCGAAAGTTTCTACATTCGCAATAGTTTGAAAATTGAAATTCGCCTTCTGTTGTGTAGTGTGTTATTTGCTACGGTGTAATCCGAGGGGTGTGTAGAGATTATCCCAGCATTCGTGTTATAAACCTAATGTCAGAATTGCCAGTAGCGGGGCTCGAACCGTTACTACGAGCACTGGCCCGCCTACATTTTTTAAATGGACGCGCGTTTTGCTTTTACTACACTAGTTCGCTCTGTGTAGTGATAACGGAACTACGACGAACGTGCTGGATTCTAGCGGCAAAGTGCCACACTAGGATATTTTGTAGTCGATAAAGAAGTCAACGAAGAGATTTCTTTGCCGGCTGTTTTTGAATACGCCTTTTATACGCTTTACTTAAATTGCCACTTTAAATGGTTGACTTATTTAAACGACTATTTTAAAATGACAATTATGAACGACTATACGGAACATTTAATTATATAGCGTGTAGTTGGCGTAATAGGCATAACCAGTTATCTCATTTCCTTGTACTAAATCACTGAACGTTTATCTTGCCTTCAGTTAGTAATTGATAATATATTTATTTCTTATTCTCATTATTCTTCATTACACACTTTTTTTGTAATTTTCAATTTATAGTTAATCAATTTTTTACTTGTAATAGCAGTTTCATTTGAAGGTTGTAATAATGCCTTTCTTGTTATTAAACAATATTAATTTTTTGTGGTTGTTATTGTTGTGTTCCTTTGCATAGTGTGTCGTGCGTTGCCGTTTTTATTGTGCTCTCTTTGTATTATTGTTATTATTATTTGATGTTTACGGCGTACTCGACAACTAGGTATAACCGAAGAGGTGGCTCAGCGGTAAGACGCGAGACTCTAATTCGGGAGGTCGTTGGTGCGATTCCGGCCACCGGCAGTCCTGACTGAAGGTTTTTTCCGAGGTTTTCCTCAGTCGTTAAGGCGAATGCTGGGACTGAGTCATGCTATCAGCCCTCGGACATTCCTTCCCAGCTATCCAAATACCCTAATAACCTAGTTAGTCACCTGAAGAGGGGCACATCAGGTAAAGCTGGTGTGCACCCTATAACGGGTATTCCTACGAAAAATTATTATATTATTATATTATATATAATAATATATTATTATAAAATTATTATATATTATTATAATAATAACGTCGGCCGAATCAGATTAATCACACATCACCGTATGGGGTCGTCATAAAGGGAGTCCAGTAATGAGGTTGAAGGGTTGAGGGGGGTTGAGGGGGGGGGGGGGAGGAGCTGAGCGTTCAGGTCGCAAAGAGATCATGAGAATGAAAAGAGTTAGACGAGAAAATTGAAAACGTCCGAACAAAAACTAATAAATAAATAAATAAATAAATAAATAAATTCACATTTAGAGTCTACCCACTCAGTTACTTAGCTGATTTGCAGTGGGGGACTTAAATTTAAAGTGACTAAACCAACCCTGTAGGCTTCGAACACCATCGACGAGTGAGCGATAACCAATCAAAGATCGATATTTCAAATAATGGAATAAATAATGGAATGATTATAGATATGCACGAGAACCCTCTTTGCGGGCACCGGTCACCACGAAGTGGGACCTACATCAACCGCCTCTGTTTGTAATCAATATGTTTCTTATAATGATAAACAGTAAATAAATAAACATAATGAAGGGAGCGTGGATTAGAAGCCAAACGGAATAGGAGCCTTGAACGTAGCCAAACTGAAAACATCGAAAGTGACTTTGCGCAGCTGCCTGACTGCAAGGTTATTTCGCGCAAAGCGCTGTAGGTTTATATGTATAACCGGACTAATGTTTTTGGTTTGGTTGCGTCAAACTTGGTCAAACACTTCGGTAAAGTTCGTTTGTCAAAAATTTGGCTTGTATTCCGATTGGCTTCAATTCCGTTTGGCTTCTATTCTATCGTCCCATAATAAATACATGTTAACGATATCTCGCAGATAGTGTGATCGATGAGCACGTAGTCGCCTCCTATTGAAAGTAGTGTTGCCTGAGCTTTAACCACATCTAAAACCCATTGGGAAAACAACACAGAAGCTTTGATGGGCCCGTATTATCAGTTTATCAATAACACAATGACTTTATTTAGTGGTTAGTGACAATGACTATCGGTTTAGAATCATTCTGATTGGTGGAGGAGCCGGGTATATAGATAGATACCTTCCACGTCAGGTGAAGCTAGTCTGCTGGTTGGACAATGTGGCTTCAGCATGGTGAGAATCATGGTGAATAAGGTGAATAAGGAGACACATCTATTTCCTAGCCTTGCATATCTGATCTGGGTGGAGGATATAAAAGTAATTACAATATATTCATTCATTATATTTTATTATTGTAATGAATTACAATATATTCCGGCTGGAAAGGGGGAAGTTATCGGTCTTTTCATTGGTGCTCGGGAAGATATTCCGCGTTTTCTCGGTCTATTTATTAAACACTATTTTGTACCCATTTCATTTTTACACATTGTTTTAATATCTTGAAATATTCAATCATAATTCTGAACACCCCTCTTTACAAATCATCCCTCCGCTTTAATATTATAGTTATTACTCTTGTCTATCTACTTGTTGTGTGCATTGTTATTTTAATTTTGCATAATAAATCCACTCTTTATTGATTAGTACCCCTGTGATCATCCAATCTTCATTGCTCAAGATTGTTTTTTTTAAATTACACTAATTATTTATAATTCAGAAACTTGTTTTCACCATAGCAACCAACATATAGGTAGCAATGGAATGTGAGGAAGTATGACGTATGACATGACATGACTAAAGTATGACATTTATCTAAGTTACGACCTTATACTGAATAGGCGACGATAAGTTTAGCACCGGTTTTGGTCGTTACTGAAGGCGAATGCAAGGCGGTGATTGGGTCATCGCCTTCTTGTAACAAACGAAACCGCTGATAAACTTATCGTCGCCCATTCAGAATCTGGGCTCCCTAAGTTTACGTTTTTCTTAGTTCTTTCAGTATTCCTTATTTCTTTCGTGTTTTCATCCAGGTTTCAGTCAGGCAGCTATTTTTGCACTTTGGCTACAGTTTCAGGGTATGTACAATGTACATGCTTAGCAATAGGGGCTATAATTGCCGTCGATTTCCAGTACCCGAAATGACAATCGCAGACGCAATCTCCAACAATGTTCCGGATCCATTTTAAATGCAAGTCCATGTTAGCGCAACTATAATTCTTTGTGTGGGTTGCTTTGCTTATGCTTCGCATATAATCTTTGTTTTATCTTTGTTTGTGACCTTTGTTTCAGGCACTCGCCGCGCCTTCACGGCAGCGCGCGCATCAGTACGAACAGCGCCCGATAGATGGTGCCACCTTCAGAGCAATGCGCGCATCAGTGCAGACCACGCCCGTTAGATAGCGCCACTGGTCCCCAGCCCGTCCTAGGTCCGGAAACCGTTCGACTGTGCTGTGCTATACGGTGTAAAATTAATGTTGTCGCTTGTTATTTCCGTGTCATATTGTCATATTGAAGACACTGACAATATATTTTACAGTGATTCATAGTTACTATATAAACTCTGTCCTAATATACTGTTTTAAATATCTCATATATTTTTTAAAGAATATCATGTTCCTTTTTAAGTAATTGTCTATTTTAGAACCAATGTATAATCTTATCGTAGGCTGAAATGTGTTGTGTTTGCTGTTTGCACTGTGAACTTTATAAGTGCTACTATATTATTGTTGTTGTGTTTTTAGAATAGATACGTATCATTATAAAACGCAAGCTCTGTTTTTGAAACCTTTCGAGTTGTGGATTTAAGTTGTTCGAATGCTGCCTGGCTCATTGAGAAAAGTTGTTTAAACTATTTCCATTCGAGGATATTTTCAAGTTCAGTATTTAAAACGATTTTCATCTGGATTTGAAATGGATCGTAAAAAAAGAGAAGGACTGGACATGTTTCACCAAATTCGTCCAATAATAAAAGTGTCGCCGACCAAACATTTCCGTGTTCTTGTCCAACGTGTGTTCTTGTCCAGTGTAGCGTGTGTTCTTGGTGCTCACATTCTGGGTTGTAAGTTTACTCTGAAAAGCGAAAAAACATCTGAAACTTATGCACGAATTTGCTTAATACGGAATTGGTTCCCTTCCTACCGAAACAATGTCATAACATGAGATAGATAAGGTATTGATAACCCAATTTTTATGACAAATTTGATCATTTACAATGCAATATACATATTATCATACAAATTAAACACGTATATATATTGTTTAAAATACTTGCTCTGTTGATTTGGTTTTGTTTAACAATGTCAATAATTATTTTCAATAGCGTGATGTAAGAATAGAGTGCATAATGAACCCTCTATCATACTCTATTGATTTCAACAGGAACCTTATTCATATAGGTTGCACGTACGTCACATCTTTGCGCGTGGCGGCCACATTTGTGATCAAACTTTGTCTTTGCCATGGAAAACAATTTAAGAATGTTGTGGCAGAACACATTAATTCTTAGTTCTTTAAAATTTAGCCTGTTTGTTTAAATAAAATTGGTATATGTGGTAATTTTTTTTTCTTATTACTTGTGTTAACTTTTTCAATTCTAAATAAGGCTAATTTATTAAATTTGAATAACTTTGTATTGGTCAATGATCTAGGATAGGTCCTCATCAATTGTGTCGCAATCATGGCCGCTGTGACGTCACGTGGGAACTATGAATATAATCGAACATATTTATGTAGAACTGGCCAATCACAAGCTTTGCTTTGTTCAGGCTCCGTCTATAACTGTGACAATCGAGGCGCGAGGATCCGCTTGTTTCCGCTTACTCTTTAGTAGCGTTTATACCAACATCAACTCAAGATGTCAATTTCAGTTTGATGTTACGTCCCCACTCCTCACTCCCCACTCCCCACTCCCCACTCACCACTCACCACTTACCGCACTGTCTGCATCAAACATACAATAACCGCACCTAATTCCCACTTCAGCTAAATGCTGACGATTAGTATTTCAAAACACACTTCCTAAATTTACCATTCATTATTTTAAATTGCACAATTGGGATTTTTATTATAAGAACTGAGAAGAAAAAAGCTCTTTGGATTAAAAAGAAACATAAAGTTTCGATGTACATTCCCAATGAAATGATAATGTCCTTAACGAATTCACGTTTGCTCAAGTAATGCATATCCTTGATGTCATTCTCGTCGCCGTTGATAGTCGGACGTGGTCTCGGCCTAGGAACAAGTGCACAAGTAGTATTTGTGGGTGTTTTCACGCTACGCACGTCCACAAGGGAAAACAAATAACAATACTTTTGATAGACATTTTAATGTTTTGTGTTTTTCGTGAACACTTAGTGGTGCTTAGAACTGCGAACCAGTGCAAAAGTTAGACCTAAAACATTACCATAAATATTTTAACGTGAATATATTCTTCAAGAGATTTACTGTAATAAACGTCTTGTAGTGTTTCAGAAAAATGTCCATCCATAAGACATTATACATGTATTGGCCTATTAATGTGTAAGTTTCCATCCAGCCTGAATAATAGATGTTTGTGCTCTTAAAACAATAAATATGTTAGATATTATATTATTGTGACCAATACTAATCAAAACGAATTGTGAATCTGTGTGTGTGAAATGTCAATATATTGAATAATCCTTGTATATAATTATGCAGCTGTAATAACTAGTGAAGTGTACACAAAATTATAGGTGTGCCAACAGTGTTATGCTAAGTGTAATCAGTGTACATTGGATCCATTCCAATAGAAAATAAATATAAATCCAACCGAGAAGGAATGAGTTAAACATAACATTGATGTGGACATTTTCCAATTAATATATTCCTACTTTTTTTCTAAATAAATTTTACTTATCAGAAAGGAACAAACTAGGCGTTAGAAATTAATATACATTAATATATTCCTGCTTTTTCTTTGAAAATAAATTTTACTTTCCAGGAAGGAACAAACTAGGCGTTATTTATAATCAATAGTTTTAATAAATATCACAAAGTTTGTTTTTTGTTTGAAAAAATATTACGGATGTTATTTAATACGTATTTCTAATGAAAGCAAATACCTTACAACCGAGGTTGTATACTAAGGTATTTGATGAAACATTGCTGTCAAAAATCTGCCAAATAGATTGCCAAAAACTTTGATTATTTTAAGGTCCGCTTGATCTCCGCCTAGCGGACCTTGGATTATTTATGCTTTTTCAAGCTGTTCATTCCCTCGTATGTGTAACAAAATACATGAAATTAATGTATAATGTACAAAATATGTAGAATGAATGGTCTTCAATCATGTGTGCTTTGAGGATTATCAGCAACCATGTATAAAACAGGCTACAGTATACACAATAACCTGGGAATAGTCCAAGTTTCAGCAAATTTAATTTATATGCAAAATTGCAGGATCCCTTTTTATAGATCAGCTAGTACAAAACTATAAAAGTTGTCTTTTCACAAGAATCGGAAGTAAGGTAATGAATACATTTTTCGTAACTTTGATTTCTAATCATTTTTAGATAAGTGCGACAGTAGATAGACTAATGGAGGCTATGTAACCTGTACACAACTATGCAAAATGTTGGGAATATGTGCTTTTTGCAGAATATATAGGAAATATAGGGAATTAATTAGGAACTGAGTATCATCAATGGGCATATCAAATGAAGTAAAAGAAGGCTTTTGTGTCACTCCACATGAGCATATTTATAATAAAATTTGTTTCTAGTAAGAACACAGTTTGGTTTTGTACAACAACAACAATAATTAATAATAACTTTATGTGCAAATTAATTAAAACCAATAATGAGTTCGAAACATTATTTTAAGATTTTTACAAACATACATAACGGGGCATTATTTTCAATTGTTTTAAAGTAAATAGAACACAATAAATGCATTTGTAAATAGACAATGATGTATAAAGAAATTTGACTACACTTGGCAACATTTATCGAAAAAGAAGTGGGCAAGAAACAAATCAATGTTTGTTTACACTTAAATCAAAGTAAGTGCCAAAAAAAAATCAATCCACTAGCTTTCCGATGAATGTAGGTGTTGTCGGTAAAGCAACATACTGTAGTCGTTTCACGGTTTCGCCTGGAACTTGTCGGGAAACCGAAGAAGCCCAATGTTGCCCAGCAACGTACCCCACTCACTAACGTACTCTTGCGGATATTTGCGGAAGTGTCCTACGTGGGGGGAATCCTCCCAGCACTTGACCTTGGCCTGAAAACACACAACTACGTCACGGCTGGCTGTTGGCAACAAGCTTAGCCATCACAATCACATGTAGGGATGGGCAAAAACGTGTACTTCAGTAAACGTGTAACCTCTCTCTGTGAAAGGCGTGTACACGTGTACACGTTCGTACTTGCGTACCCAATAGATTTTGAACGTGAATTAGGGTTGCATGCACATTTCGTGTGCGATGTTGGTTCAGCGGCGCCCTCGGTCGACGCTGTGGCCGGTCGCACGCAGTTTAACCCTGTGTGGGCGGCCTGCACAGGTCCATGCGTTTAATATTTAGATGAAAACAGTAAACGTGTACACGTATGAAAACGTGTACACGTTTACACGTGTACACTATCCCATCCCTAATCACATGTTGAGCTCTTGTTGAACCCAAAATGGCGCAGAGAGTATTACAGGCAACCCAAGACAACCTTACACATGCTTTCGTCACATCCGGGGTATTCCTAGCCAATCAGCGAACCGCCCGAGACAATAGCGCGAAAATACCGATCGCTGATTGCCTAGGAATACCCCGGATGTGACGAAAGTATATGTAAGGTAGTCTTGGGTTGCCTATACCAGGCTACTGGAACATGGGATATTACCAACTTGTCAACAAAAATGCATATATTAAAAATGCATTTTTTCTAGTTCTAACTGAGTTAGTGAATTAATTAATTACAATATGTTTGATGAGGGATACTAGTAAAAGGAAATAAATAAATACATAAGTAAATGATGTATAAATGAATGAATGTATGAATGAATGAATGAATGAATATATGAATGAATCAATGAATGAATCAATGAATGAATGAATTAATTAATTAATTAATAAATCAATAAATCAATGAATGAATATATGAATGAATGAATGTTTGAATGGATGAATGAATGAATCAATCAATGAATCAATCAATCAATGAATAAATACATCCGTATCTATTTAGAGTCTACCCACTCAGTTACAAGAACAAATTTTCAGTGGGGGACATTATGTGCTTTCTTTGGTACCTGAATGCCCCTCGCTCTCCAGTTGTCGTAGGCACGCGTGATGTTGCTGACCGTTCCAAGTTGGTCAGTCTTGGACACCATAAACAACGCGGGCGCAGTTATCAGGGTACGTTCATAGAAGAAGTCTCCGGCCTTGTAGTAATGGTGAGTTACCAGGTCATAGTTCCTACGCATGTGATACCTGCAACACCAGCCTATACAATCTCTTGCAACACACAGACAGTGTCCCGTGCTGTAATACTTGGCGGGCGCAGTGACCAGGGTACGTTCATAGAAGAAGTCTCCGGCCTTGTAGTAATGGTGAGTTACCAGGTCATAGTTCCTACGCATGTGATACCTGCAACACCAGCCTATACAATCTCTTGCAACACACAGACAGTGTCCCGTGCTGTAATACTTGGCGGGCGCAGTGACCAGGGTACGTTCATAGAAGAAGTCTCCGGCCTTGTATAGTAGTGGTGAGTTACCAGCGTAGTTCCTACGCATGTGATACCTGCAACACCAGCCTATACAATCTCTTGCAACACACAGACAGTGTCCCGTGCTGTAATACTTGGCGGGCGCAGTGACCAGGGTACGTTCATAGAAGAAGTCTCCGGCCTTGTAGTAGTGCTGAGTTACCAGGTCATAGTTCCTACGCATGTGATACCTGCAACACCGGCCTATATAATCTCTTACAACACACAGACAGTGTCCCGTGCTGTAATACTTGGCGGGCGCAGTGACCAGGGTACGTTCATAGAAGAAGTCTCCGGCCTTGTATAGTAGTGGTGAGTTACCAGGTCATAGTTCCTACGCATGTGGTACCTGTAACACCAGCCTATATAATCTCTTACAACACACAGACAGTGTCCCGTGCTGTAATACTTGGCGGGCGCAGTGACCAGGGTACGTTCATAGAAGAAGTCTCCGGCCTTGTATAGTAGTGGTGAGTTACCAGCGTAGTTCCTACGCATGTGGTACCTGCAACACCAGCCTATATAATCTCTTGCAACACACAGACAGTGTCCCGTGCTGCAATACTTGGCGGGCGCGGTGACCAGGGTACGTTCATAGAAGAAGTCTCCGGCCTTGTAGTAGTGCTGAGTTACCAGGTCATAGTTCCTACGCATGTGATACCTGCAACACCCGCCTATATAATCTCTTGCAACACAGACAGTGTCCCGTGCTGTAATACTTGGCGGGCGCAGTGACCAGGGTACGTTCATAGAAGAAGTCTCCGGCCTTGTAGTAATGGTGAGTTACCAGGTCATAGTTCCTACGCATGTGGTACCTGCAACACCTGCCTATATAATCTCTTGCAACACAGACAGTGTCCCGTGCTGTAATACTTGGCGGGCGCAGTGACCAGGGTACGTTCATAGAAGAAGTCTCCGGCCTTGTAGTAGTGCTGAGTTACCAGGTCATAGTTCCTACGCATGTGATACCTGCAACACCAGCCTATATAATCTCTTGCAACAGTCAACACACAGTGTCCCGTGCTGTAATACTTGGCGGGCGCAGTGATCAGGGTACGTTCATAGAAGAAGTCTCCGGCCTTGTAGTAGTGATGAGTTACCAGGTCATAGTTCCTACGCATGTGATACCTGCAACACCGGCCTGTATAATCTCTTGCAACACACAGACAGTGTCCCGTGCTGTAATACTTGGCGGGCGCAGTGACCAGGGTACGTTCATAGAAGAAGTCTCCGGCCTTGTAGTAGTGATGAGTTACCAGGTCATAGTTCCTACGCATGTGATACCTGCAACACCGGCCTGTATAATCTCTTGCAACACACAGACAGTGTCCCGTGCTGTAATACTTGGCGGGCGCAGTGATCAGGGTACGTTCATAGAAGAAGTCTCCGGCCTTGTAGTAGTGCTGAGTGACCAGGTCATAGTTCCTACGCATGTGATACCTGCAACACCTGCCTATATAATCTCTTGCAACACAGACAGTGTCCTGTGCTGTAATACTTGGCGGGCGCAGTGATCAGGGTACGTTCATAGAAGAAGTCTCCGGCCTTGTAGTAATGGTGAGTTACCAGGTCATAGTTCCTACGCATGTGATACCTGCAACACCGGCCTATATAATCTCTTGCAACACACAGACAGTGTCCCGTGCTGTAATACTTGGCGGGCGCAGTGACCAGGGTACGTTCATAGAAGAAGTCTCCGGCCTTGTAGTAGTGCTGAGTGACCAGGTCATAGTTCCTACGCCAGTGGCGTGCCGTCCATGGAAGCAATGGAAGCATTGCTTCCATTTTATTTTTAACTAAATTACCTATGTATACCCTCAACGATGGTTAACAATATCGCTTAACAGTAACACTAAAATAGAATTAATGAACCAAACTTAACTACCCGAATTATGAGAAATAACTGACAGCGCAATGAAAATTCCTTGTACCATATTCTACGAGTTTGAATTCGAGCGCCAGCCCTTTGCTGTGGGCCAAGAGACGAGGGCGGCCGAGGGTTGACGACGAAAAGCCGAGTGGATGCAATGCCTCGGATTGCATCCACCCGGCACCCGTAAGCCACATTATTCCGAGAGACACGTGGGTTTGAAAGTTGTTCATGTTTTTACCTCTTTATAACCGTAAAACTGTTTCGTTCATGTTCTAAATTCATTCAGTGTAAGAAGGATTGCGATTCTACATTGATTAGTTTATTATTTTAGTATAATTGTAGTGTGTGACAAGTGTTTGGTGTGTTGTTCGTTTACGCGCGAATAAGCAATATGAAGGATTGCTTCCGAGTCTGCGGGCTCGATCGGATCGCTTGCTGTGGGCCAAGGATCTAGGTCTACCGCGGATGTGGAGGATCTAGGTCTAGCGCGAATGTGCACTCCTTTCTGAATTTGTACTTTCAACTTTCAATAACCATGAATATGATTGAATGTTGTGTAATCGATGAATTATTTGCGCGCCCATTTAGCACTCGTTCTTTTCAAGAAAAATGTACAATTATTGAGAGTGGCCGACCAACACCAGCTCTGCCAAATAACAATACAAAAACTAAAAAATGCACTCGGCATTTTAGCACTGATATTTTATAATGGATCAAATTTGTGTTCGTAAATTTCTAATAATAAATTGCTTAATGTCCGGTATTTCAAGGTCCAGTTAAAATCTACTTTTCATTTAAATTGTTTTTACCATGACAACGGCCAATATAAATACACCAAACTTGGCTTACCTGACAGTTAATTTACTTGACACTTTAACTGGACATTGAAATATCGGCCCTAAAACTCGTTAAAAGGCTCTTACGGCAATCACGATGATCCAAAAAAATCCGGGGCTATGCGCCCCGGACCCGCATTGACTGGGGGGCCTTCCCCCCAGACCCCCCATGCATGTATTAGGTGGAGGGGTCTCACAAGTGCCATTGCCAAAGGATTACTTTAAACAGTAGTTGCTTCCCCCATTAGAAAAGTCACGGCACGCCACTGTCCTACGCATGTGATACCTGCAACACCTGCCTATATAATCTCTTGCAACACACAGACAGTGTCCCGTGCTGTAATACTTGGCGGGCGCAGTGATCAGGGTACGTTCATAGAAGAAGTCTCCGGCCTTGTAGTAATGGTGAGTTACCAGGTCATAGTTCGTACGCATGTGATACCTGCAACACCAGCCTATATAATCTCTTGCAACACACATACAGTGTCCCGTGCTGTAATACTTGGCGGGCGCAGTGACCAGGGTACGTTCATAGAAGAAGTCTCCGGCCTTGTAGTAGTGCTGAGTGACCTGGTCATAGTTCCTACGCATGTGGTACCTGCAACACCGGCCTATATAATCTCTTGCAACACACAGTGTCCCGTGCTGTAATACTTGGCGGGCGCAGTGACCAGGGTACGTTCATAGAAGAAGTCTCCGGCCTTGTAGTAATGGTGAGTTACCAGGTCATAGTTCCTACGCATGTGGTACCTGCAACACCGGCCTATATAATCTCTTGCAACACACAGACAGTGTCCCGTGCTGTAATGCTTGGCGGGCGCAGTGACCAGGGTACGTTCATAGAAGAAGTCTCCGGCCTTGTAGTAGTGTTGAGTTACCAGGTCATAGTTCCTACGCATGTGGTACCTGCAACACCTGCCTATATAATCTCTTGCAACACACAGACGGTGTCCCGTGCTGTAATACCTGGCGGGCGCAGTGACCAGGGTACGTTCATAGAAGAAGTCTCCGGCCTTGTAGTAGTGTTGAGTTACCAGGTCATAGTTCCTACGCATGTGGTACCTGCAACACCTGCCTATATAATCTCTTGCAACACACAGACAGTGTCCCGTGCTGTAATACTTGGCGGGCGCAGTGACCAGGGTACGTTCATAGAAGAAGTCTCCGGCCTTGTAGTAATGGTGAGTTACCAGGTCATAGTTCCTACGCATGTGGTACCTGCAACACCTGCCTATATAATCTCTTGCAACACACAGACAGTGTCCCGTGCTGTAATACTTGGCGGGCGCAGTGACCAGGGTACGTTCATAGAAGAAGTCTCCGGCCTTGTAGTAGTGCTGAGTTACCAGGTCATAGTTCCTACGCATGTGATACCTGCAACACCAGCCTATATAATCTTTTGCAACACACAGACAGTGTCCCACCACCGTGCTGCAATGCTTGGTCCAACTATCCTCACACCATATAATTAAATATACCTACTTATACATGGTTCCAACCAATGATATTCAACAGCTGTAGTAGGCTAGATCACCAGTCCCCCAACCTCCCACTCAGCAGCAAACGAAGCCATTTTGAAATGAGCAATTTTCATGCTCATTTGGACCTTTTAGTACTGCTAGCGCTGCCAATGGCAGAAAGTCGCATTAGAAATTCCTATTCCCGCCTGTGTTATTTGCCCATTTCAAGATGGCATTAAATTGACACGCTTGTGGTTTCTAGGCTGCGCATCTAGCCTACTATAGCTGTTGAATATCATTGGTTTCAACCCAAGGTCCGTCCATCCTCTTGCGGAGGTTCGATGGAGTTTGACGAGCCCCCGCTAGGGGATTTACAGACCTTGGTTCCAACCTAACTAGCACCCTACCGATCACTAACCTGAAAGGGTTACTTAGCCGTCGCCTTCTTTGTTGACAGCTGTAGGCCTACTGTCAGTCATGTTTAAATCTCTAGCGGCAGTAGATTCGGTGACACAGTTACAAAAAGGGGACCTCCCTCCATACAGGGTAAGTTTTATCCGTAGTGGTCATGTTATTTGTCCTTGGGGGTTTGTAGCTGTCGGTACCGGCTAAGAAGGCGAGTGATTTCTTGAATAATGGGGATGATTGACATCGATTATCTACACAATAACATCGCCTCCTTTGCAGTTTAGTGATTGGCAGGGTGTTTCTTTATTAGGTAGGCGTATAGGAACCACCTATTTTGGTTCCACCCTAAGAGGCACCCTGCCAATCACTACGCACAAAGGCGACTTAGTCGTCGCTTGCTTTGTTGACAGTTGTAAATGTCAATCTTGTCTACAATCTCAAGTGGCAGTCAACACGGTGGTCAACAGTTACAAAAAGGGAGATTTTCTCCTACAGGGAGCGATACCCGTCCGTAGTCGAGTCGAGGCGACATTCTTTACATTTAGCTGGCGGTACCGGCTGAGAAGGCGAGTGCTTTGCTGAATAATGAGGATGATTGACATTTATGGTCTCCACAATACTATCACCTCCTTTTAAGGTTAGTGATTGGCAGGGTGCTTCTTAGGTTGGAACCAAGTTAAATGGTATTGCGTATAAGACGACATTGGCAATGGCATTGCGACAGAAAAAAAACGATGACGACAGCAAAATTGAATCACGGACGTATTCTGCGCGGGTTTATTATTCGCGTTGTTTGTACAAAGTAAACAAAGTGGCTTTTAATTTCCTCTTGAACAATAACGACTGTCAACGTGTTTTCCTACTGTGCACCTCATTAAGTTATTGGCACGTTTGTTTTAACTATACTCTTATCCGATATTTGCTGACAATACAAACCTTGACATATTTTATGGACATACGTTGGGGGCGTTGTAAGACCCAGTTTTTACTCTAGCCCAGTGCTAAACGTTTAGCCGGGCGTTATAAGACCAGGCCTAAATCTTAATGAAAACAATAGACAATAATAATTACAATTAACCTTTATAACATTAGAAATTTAGTTTTTATTGTTGTGTATGGTGTATGGTTGACGTGTATGCAGAGTCAAGTGTTAAGTTAAGTACAGTATTTGTTGCTAAGTAATTGTTTCATTACATGGTATTTTCTATAAGAAGAACAAACTCCATAGCAACCACAAATCACATACTTAACTCGACTGTGCATTCCTAACGTTCCCAGACCATTTTGAAAAAAAAACTGTAATCAGTTTACTCACCTAATGCTGACCTCCAGGCACTTCTGCATCATTCTACTCTTGGGGAACAACGAGGGAGGGACTCCGAGAGGGATCTCGTCGACGCCGGCGAAACTATCCCATATCTGTCCGGCGAACCTGTCAATGGTTGACTGGAACAAGTCCAGGTTGGCGTTCATGACCAGCATGGTTTCACCCCAGAGGTAGGCGGCGACGGAGAACCCGTGGAGGACGATGGGCTGGTAGCAAGTGTTGGCCTCGAGGAAGTGAGCCAGCTCCCTCGCCACCACCTGGGAGACACGTGTCAGCAGAGAGTATAACTAAACATGACCAGCATGGTTTCACCCCAGAGGTAGGCGGCGACGGAGAACCCGTGGAGGACGATGGGCTGGTAGCACGTGTTGGCCTCGAGGAAGTGAGCCAGCTCCCTTGCTACCACCTGGGAGACACGTGTCAGCAGAGAGTATAACTAAACATAACCAGCATGGTTTCACCCCAGAGGTAGGCGGCGACGGAGAACCCGTGTAGGACCATGGGCTGGTAGCACGTGTTGGGCTGGAGGAAGTGAGCCAGCTCCCTCGCCACCACCTGGGAGACACGTGTCAGCAGAGAGTATAACTAAACATAACCAGCATGGTTTCACCCCAGAGGTAGGCGGCGACGGAGAACCCGTGTAGGACCATGGGCTGGTAGCACGTGTTGGGCTGGAGGAAGTGAGCCAGCTCCCTTGCCACCACCTGGGACACACGTGTCAGCAGAGAGTATAACTAAACATAACCAGCATGGTTTCACCCCAGAGGTAGGCGGCGACGGAGAACCCGTGGATGACGATGGGCTGGTAGCACGTGTTGGCCTGTAGGAAGTGAGCCAGCTCCCTCGCCACCACCTGGGAGACACGTGTCAGCAGAGAGTAAAACTAAACATAACCAGCATGGTTTCACCCCAGAGGTAGGCGGCGACGGAGAACCCGTGTAGGACCATGGGCTGGTAGCACGTGTTGGGCTGGAGGAAGTGAGCCAGCTCCCTCGCCACCACCTGGGAGACACGTGTCAGCAGAGAGTATAACTAAACATAACCAGCATGGTTTCACCCCAGAGGTAGGCGGCGACGGAGAACCCGTGTAGGACCATGGGCTGGTAGCACGTGTTGGGCTGGAGGAAGTGAGCCAGCTCCCTCGCCACCACCTGGGAGACACGTGTCAGCAGAGAGTATAACTAAACATAACCAGCATGGTTTCACCCCAGAGGTAGGCGGCGACGGAGAACCCGTGTAGGACCATGGGCTGGTAGCACGTGTTGGGCTGGAGGAAGTGAGCCAGCTCCCTCGCCACCACCTGGGAGACACGTGTCAGCAGAGAGTATAACTAAACATAACCAGCATGGTTTCACCCCAGAGGTAGGCGGCGACGGAGAACCCGTGGATGACGATGGGCTGGTAGCACGTGTTGGCCTGTAGGAAGTGAGCCAGCTCCCTTGCCACCACCTGGGACACACGTGTCAGCAGAGAGTATAACTAAACATAACCAGCATGGTTTCACCCCAGAGGTAGGCGGCGACGGAGAACCCGTGGATGACGATGGGCTGGTAGCACGTGTTGGCCTGGAGAAAGTGAGCCAGCTCCCTTGCCACCACCTGGGACACACGTGTCAGCAGAGAGTATATAACTAAACATAACCAGCATGGTTTCAACCCAGAGGTAGGCGGCGACGGAGAACCCGTGGAGGACGATGGGCTGGTAGCACGTGTTGGCCTGTAGGAAGTGAGCCAGCTCCCTCGCCACCACCTGGGAGACACGTGACAGCAGAGAGTATAACTAAACATAACCAGCATGGTTTCACCCCAGAGGTAGGCGGCGACGGAGAACCCGTGGAGCACGATGGGCTGGTAGCACGTGTTGGCCTGCAGGAAGTGAGCCAGCTCCCTCGCCACCACCTGGGACACACGTGTCAGCAGAGAGTATAACTAAACATAACCAGCATGGTTTCACCCCAGAGGTAGGCGGCGACGGAGAACCCGTGGATGACGATGGGCTGGTAGCACGTGTTGGCCTGTAGGAAGTGAGCCAGCTCCCTCGCCACCACCTGGGAGACACGTGACAGCAGAGAGTAAAACTAAACATAACCAGCATGGTTTCACCCCAGAGGTAGGCGGCGACGGAGAACCCGTGGATGACGATGGGCTGGTAGCACGTGTTGGCCTGTAGGAAGTGAGCCAGCTCCCTCGCCACCACCTGGGAGACACGTGTCAGCAGAGAGTATAACTAAACATGACCAGCATAGTTTCACCCCAGAGGTAGGCGGCGACGGAGAACCCGTGGAGGACGATGGGCTGGTAGCACGTGTTGGCCTCGAGGAAGTGAGCCAGCTCCCTCGCCACCACCTGGGAGACACGTGTCAGCAGAGAGTATAACTAAACATAACCAGCATGGTTTCACCCCAGAGGTAGGCGGCGACGGAGAACCCGTGTAGGACCATGGGCTGGTAGCACGTGTTGGGCTGGAGGAAGTGAGCCAGCTCCCTCGCCACCACCTGGGAGACACGTGTCAGCAGAGAGTATAACTAAACATGACCAGCATGGTTTCACCCCAGAGGTAGGCGGCGACGGAGAACCCGTGGAGGACGATGGGCTGGTAGCACGTGTTGGCCTGTAGGAAGTGAGCCAGCTCCCTCGCAACCACCTGGGAGACACGTGTCAGCAGAGAGTATAACTAAACATAACCAGCATGGTTTCACCCCAGAGGTAGGCGGCGACGGAGAACCCGTGGAGGACGATGGGCTGGTAGCACGTGTTGGCCTCGAGGAAGTGAGCCAGCTCCCTCGCCACCACCTGGGAGACACGTGTCAGCAGAGAGTAAATGAACAAAATGTATCAGTAGATCAAGTAGAAAAGTGTGTGGACCAATTCAAAGAAAGCAAAGTTAAAGATGGTTAATTTTGAGTGAAGGTTTTTGAATTTATGATTTAGCACTACACTTTCCTACACTACACTACTTTACACTACACTGCACTGCACTAAACTACGTTCCACTACAATACACTACTATTCACTACAATACACTGCAATACACTACATTACATTACACTACACTACACTACATTACACTACACTACAATACACTTCTTCACTACACTGCACTGCATTACACTACACTACACTACACTACACTACACTACACTACACTACACTACACTACACTACACTACACTACACTACACTACACTTCACCGCACCGCACCACACCACACTGCACTACACTACACTTCACTGCACTGCACTGCACTACACTACACTACACTACACTACACTACACTACACTACACTACACTACACTACACTACACTACACTACACTACACTACACTACACTACACTACACTACACTACACTACACTACACTACATTACACTACACTACACTACACTACACTACACTACACTACACTACACTACACTACACTACACTACACTACACTACACTACACTACACTACACTGCGTACCTGCGACCCCGTGACTGGCCACATGACCTGGTAGGGGATGGTTCTAGTCACGACCACGTCGAACCCCTGGTCGGTATAGTAGGTGGCGTACTTGAGCACCGCGCTCTTCTACACTACACTACACTACACTACACTACACTACACTACACTACACTACACTACACTACACTACACTACACTACACCACACTGCGTACCTGCGACCCCGTGACTGGCCACATGACCTGGTAGGGGGTGGTTCTAGTGACGACCACGTCGAACCCCTGGTCGGTATAGTAGGTGGCGTACTTGAGCACCGCGCTCTTCTACACTACACTACACTACACTACACTTCACTACACTACACTACACTACACTACACTACACTACACTACACTACACTACACTACACTACATTACACTACACTACACTACACTACACTACACTACTCTACACTACACTACACTACACTACACTACACTACACTACACTACACTACACTACACTACACTACACTACACTACACTACACTACACTACACTACACTACACTACACTACACTACACTACACTACACTACATTACACTACACTACACTACACTACACTACTCTACACTACACTACACTACACTACACTACACTACACTACACTACACTACACTACACTACACTACACTACACTACACTACACTACACTGCACTACACTACTTACCTGCGACCCCGTGACTGGCCACATGACCTGGTAGGGGGTGGTTCTAGTCACGACCACGTCGAACCCCTGGTCGGTATAGTAGGTGGCGTACTTGAGCACCGCGCTCTTCTTGGCCATCAGCCATGGAATGACGACAGCCAGAGGTTTAGTTGAGGTCTTCACCACACGGACGCCCCCTATCCCTCCCTTCTCTATTATGACGTCACGGTCAGTGGTTATCAGCTCCATGTTGCTTGTGAGTGTCTTCACGGTGAAGGCTCGCACCATCTTGAAGGTTGGGCCGCCGATACTTGGAGAAGCTCTAGTCTGTAATGAAATGTATGCCCGAATAAATATCATAAATATATGGTAAATATAAATACATTGCATACATATAATATGATGAATGTAGTTGTGTGTCACACTATTCAGTTTTCAAGTAACGCCAAAGTGGCATTATGATGTAATGTATAGTGTAATTTACTTTCAGTGTAGGGCACAACGCCCTCTTTAGCCTGATGAGTGATGATTGCAAGGTCTACTTGATCTCCGCCTAGCGGAGGCTCGTCAAACTCTCTAGGTCTACTTGATCTTCGCCTAGCGGAGGCTCGTCGAACTCCCGAAGTTCGACGAGCCTCCGCTAGGCGGAGATCAAGTAAACCTTGTGACGATTGATGAATGATAATGAAGAAGGGAGGAAGGGAAGCCTGGTATCGGCACGTAGCCTGCTCATGTCAAAAAGTACCAAGGGGACCATCCTCTTATGGGTGACCACTCTCCTCTGAAACACTGGTTACAGTTGGTTAGAGCGGATTGGAGGGTTTAAAATCCGTGTAACAGCTTTGTTCTTCTCGTCAACTGCTCGGCAGTCCAGTTTAGTAGATGGTCCCCTTGGTACTAGGTAGAAGATGAGTAGGTATGATGTTTACATTGCAGAGTTTAGAACTGATACAAAGAAATAAAATTCAAAATTTAAACAAGTCAAACAAGTCAATTTTGTTTAAAAAACAAGTCTAATCTGAACGAAATGAGGGATTTTGTTTTCTACTGCAGTTCGCTTCAACTGTTTCTCCATGGTATAACAACATAATCCAAGATGGCCGTCAAGATGGCCGCTATTGATTGACGACTTTTTGCTCGTATACCACAATCAATCATGCTATTCGTAACGATGAGGTGTGAATGTGATAGAAGAAAATGAAGGATATTAATAATGTACAGAGGTTTGCTTCATCATTGGTCAATGATGGTGGCAATGTTAAGTGAATTCGTAGCGTGCAAATTTCAAAGTAATATTGAATTTTTATTGAGATATATATAAATATATATATATATATATATATATGTGTTACCGTTATTATTATTTAAATAGAATTGAAACAACGCGTCTTACAGAGCGTTTTCCTAGTTTGTAAACAATTTTAGTCCAAAACAAAACACAAATGCTTATGAGTATTATTTTTTCCGCGGACTGTCCGTTTAATGCCTTCATGCGTGACATGTCAGTCTGACCACTTGGATTTTTTTCCTTACGCGGGCTTACCGAATTAAATTATCAGTTTGTTATTCTGTATACTTAACATACTATTATTCGTGTGTATAACTATTATTTTATATTTTGTGGTGGATTTATTCTGGGAATAAAATGATTATAAATTGATTGAATTTAATTTAATAGTTTGCATCTTCCCATGGAGTATTTTTGTTGTACTGACCAGTTTAAAATCTCTTAGTTAAAAATTGTATCACAGATGCATCAATTACTTTTATGTTAGTTATTTGCAGGCTAATGTTATAAATATAGCAAAACCCTGAGACTCAATGTTAAACATGTGTTAAAAAACAAACTTGGCAACGCCAAGATGATAAGAGAGGTGTGTAATGTGTAGTGAGTATTATAGTGCCATGATGTTGACCTACACGTTTGACTTGGTTGAGAGCGATCGAGAGTCCCGGTGAAGTCAGAGATATCGCCATCTTGAAAGCCATGTCTGTTCCTGGACTCCAGTCTGTAGGAAGGAACAAAGCAAGTTAAATAAATGCTTAACACACAGATCGGAAATGATGCGGTTCACATGAATCATAATCGTCAATGTTGCTGTCGAAAGATCCACCACAACACTTACTTCAATGGATGAATCATTATTTAATATGTATTTATGTATTTACTTACTTATTTATTCTCACTTACTTACTTACTTACTTACTTACTTACTTACTTACTTACTTACTTACTTACTGACTGACTTACTTACTTATTTACTTACTTACTTACTTACTTACTTACTTACTTACTTACTTACTCACTTACTTACTTACTTACTTACTAACTTACTTACTGAATTACTTACTTACTTACTTACTTACTTACTTACTTACTCACTTACTTACTTACTTACTTACTCACTTACTTATATACTCATCTTTTTATTTATAAAGTAATGAATTCATTCATTCATTCATTCATTCTTTCATTCATTCATTCATTCATTCATTCATTCATTTATTCATTCATTCGTTCACTTTTTTATTTTTATTTTTTTATTTATTTATTTATTTATTGATCGAAATCGGCAGTCGCCATTCGACCCTCACCGATCCAAGCCTTATCCGGCTACCCGTTCTCTACCTGTATACGACTACTTTACCAGCCAACCTACGTCGTTCCCTCTGAAGGAAGATGACAAGTCCGTTGGCAGAGCTACCGACAGTAGAACTAACCACTCACTCGATGAAGTTACCGACTGACGTTGCATCAATTGACATGTACCTATATATACCTATACTTATGCATTAACTTTTGCCCATACTAATGACATTGCGTGAATATTTTCAGTTACTCTGAAGCGCCCTAGATCAGAAAAATAATCCTGTGTAAAATATCGGTCAGGACATAATGTATAATAATTTTAATGAGCACGGACAAGAGTGAATGACATAATAAAGTTAAATTTCTCATTGACACGAAAACATAATAATTTAAATAGAAAAAAACCTTTACTGTGAACCGCGTTGCTGCTCCGTGATTACAGAGTCATCCGATGACGTCATGTGGAGCTAAAATAGGATTTTTTTTATGAATCCAATACAAAAAGAACAATGTCTGTTGCAATTTGTTCAAGGTCAACATTTGGTTACTCCTCCTTTATACTTTTTGTGGCCATGTGATCATGAGAATGTAACAATCAAATTATAACCTTAACTTATACGACCTGCAACCAAAGTTAGTCAAGGGCAGGGCACGCTCATAAATAAAATAAATAAATAAATAAATAAATTCACATTTAGAGTCTTCCCACTCAGTAACTTAACTGATTTGCAGTGGAAGACTTTAATTTAAAGTGACTAAACCAACTCTGTAGGCTCCGAACACCATAGACGAGTGAGCGGTAACCAATCAAAGATCGATATTTCAAATACGAAACATATGAATCAGTGATAGGACAGTGCGAACACCTGCGGACAAATGTCAGAATCAACAAGGCCGATTCAGAACAACTTTGAATTTATTGAGTTCTTCGTTGCTAGGACGGCTCCAAAGTCACCGTTTACTTATTCCTAAGACAAGAAGTAACGGAACTTAATCCTTATTAGAAGTTCAAAAACTTCTGCCTGAACCGGTATTTGAGCCTGGGACCTTCTGCATCGGAAGCAGGGATGCTAACCACTGCACCAACGAGCCCTATGGTCCTAATGGTCTTGATGCATGGTGTGATATTTTGCCTGTGGATTTATAAACTGTATCTGTGGCAACCTCAGTTTCCTTGAAATTTTTGGGTCCGAACTGTCAAAAAGTAATCAAATGTAATCGTTTGTTGGTTGTGTGGACGCCTTATTTGACTAGATGTTGGGTTTCCAAGAAACGTGTGCATGGTTAAACTTCTGTTATGGCTTCCGGTAATGAATTCGGGGATTTCGTCTCATGTTTGTGGTAGCCAGGTAGTGGGGGTGTACATCATTTGTGAAATGCCAAGTTCGACGAAAGATCGACTGATTTTCTTGTTCTCAACTAAGCCACGGACCTTCTGTAGATTAGTTGTTGTTGGATGAAGACATTTTCTGTCCGACCATTATGCCACTGGGTAAACATATTTTCTTTGCAAGCTATGCGAGACTGTATGCCAGGTAGAGTGCGCTGTGAGCGATGACGTTCAGTTTACCTATTATATCTAACTCAACTTCAGTTAAGTGCTGCAAATCTTATGCCTTACATGGTTTATAGTAATTTTGACTATAGACACTTAAAACTTACTTATTAATAAGAGATATGTAATTAAAATAACAATCAGCTGAAGAACCCAAAATACAAGGTGGATGGAATAACACAGTCTACCACACTCTTCGCGCGCGGGTAAGGTTCCACAGTTTATAGTGGAGATGACTCGGACAAAAAAAAAGTTTCAAGCTCGTGGTGCTCTGATCTATATTAGGGAATAAGTTTCCGAAACGTTAATTCAAATAAAAAATGCATTTAAATTTGGAATTTAGCTTTTACAGTTGTTTGTGTAGCTAATTATGAAATTCTAGGAAATGAGTGAATGGAATGAAGCCCCCCTAACGAGGGGTTTACAAACCAGGTAAAATATAACATCGACGCGCTCGTCGGTCGGATCGACTGCTTCGTTGTCCGAGTGGTCTCCACTGTAGGTCCCTACTCAACGATCAAACGTTTCTTCCCTCACTCTAGTCGTTTTGAAACATCAAGTTTTACATGTATAAACACAGTTAATATAAACAGCACTTAACTTGTTAATAGACCCTCATATCTGCCCAAACAGACACGTCATGTCAAGCGGGGCCTAATTTAGTGCGCAGCTGGGCACTGTTTGCGCAGTTGCAAAAGTAATTTGCGCAGTTAAGACTTCGTCTTTAAAAGAACTGATGGAATAAAAAATATCCTTTATTTTTATTTTATTTTTTAATCTTATACAAGTACATTATCCAATTCCTTAACGTCTATTTAACTTTGTATGTTTTCTGAGGAGGTAAGCGCTTGGTGAATCGTGGTAGTAAATCTAATACAATGTAATGAAAATCATCTCAAGCCATTTAAACACCTCATTGAAAAAGGTTAAAAAAAAAAAAAAAAAACTGCGCCCCGAAGGGTATTTTCCACACCCCCCAGACCCACAGGCGCTTTGCCTCTAAAGACTTGTTTGCGCAGGTCCACTTTTTCCTTAAATAAGGCATTGAGTCAAGACAAAACGCTCTCTTACCTTCCTCTGCGCTCGGTTCAAATACTCCTGCACCTCATATCAGGCACTACCAGTTATATAACACAATATACAATACATGTTCATTGCATTGTGTTATGCTAGACTAGAAACACGTGGTTGCCTTAATAAAACTCAAATTTCGTTCGTATTTCATAAAACCGTTTCACGTTATCGCGTTTGTGCGATGTTTCTGATTCTCCTATAGCGATCGAAACGACATCTGCGTACGGTTTGTGAAGAGCTATGTGCAAGTTCTCACAATGCCACTTAATAAGCCTAAACCAATTAATTAATTTTTAAGCCTAATTTTAAAAATCCCCACAAAACAGCGACGAAAATGCAGAACCGCAGCACTGCCGAAATGGGCTGGACAAGAGAAAATATTTTTTTTAACAATTAGAAGCATGTTCGATATCGCGAAATGAACGATCTTAATTCTATAAATCTTTATCAAATTATGTTTCATTTATTGATATCGTGTCGAATTATCAATATCGTTTGGCAGCCTAATACAAATATTGAACTAATTTGTGGGCGGGCATCCCTGATGGATATCACTTCCTTGCCTCGTACACATCAGCGATGTCTCAACTGAAATCTCTTCCGGCATAAAGTGGCCACATACCTGAGATACATGAGAGTGACATTATTTTAGTCAAACATTCTTCTTTCAGGAAAGCGATTTAGAATATTGGACACAACATTTAGTTGCCATCATGAGCGATGGGTTGTGAGGTGAGTATGAAAGCTTTGAAAGCAACAGTTTTTAATATTTTAGTGACTATTGGCTCCCCCCAAAAAAAGTTTAAAATCTATTCGTCTCTTTGGTAAATAACTTGAGTGAAGACTTACAAGATCTGTTTTGTGCGATGAGGGATGATTCTTGTCATAGTTGTTGCCGCATTTTGGCAGACGATTTGGCCCGAATCTGCTCATCCAGTCACCCTGCTGACAAAGCAACTGATATTCTCAACACCATGAGTAGCGGATGCAGAAGGGCGAACGCCAGGGCATGAACTGTAACATATGGGTATGACTTACATTGATGAAAATGAGCCGGAACGCACCGGAGCGCGAAACCGGTATTTTTTGTTTGTTATTTATACACATCAAATTATAGCGATTCCTAACTTGGATCTTGTATAGGCACCGTGAGTTAGTACATACAGCGCTATATGTGGCCAAATGTATAGCAATTTATTGGTGAAGATCCCATTCCGCGGTTGATAATAGTGCCAGATATTATTTTGACATATCGTTTTTTGTTGTTGTTGTGTTTTTATTTTGTTTTGTGTTTGTTTTTCTTTTTTATTGTCTGGTTTTGTTTGTGTTTGTTTTGTATTGTTTGCAACTACTTTGTTGGTTACAACGTAATTCCAGTCAGTTATTCAATTATGAAGGTAGGATGTGGCGAACTAACCCGCAAATATTTAAATTTTATTAACATATATCCTGGCCACGAAAGTCTCAGTGTTTTAACATGGAACCAAGTATAGAGAATTAGAAAATTCCGTTGGTACTACTGCCGCACTACAATATTGTATCAGTATAGTATCGTTAGCATGAGACTGGTTACGCCGAGAAAACTTTATGTTTCAAATATCGGCGTGTGAATTCTGATTCCGTTTAGCTACCTACCTAATTTTATAACCGTTAAAAAGTAACGCCTCAATCAATGACAAACCTGCACTGCGATGCGACCATGTAACTTTGATCGACAACTTTGAGAATTCAGCGATCGTTATTGTTCAAATCCATGGTTATTGTTTAACACAAAACCCAATTAAAAAATAGCCATGTTGCCGTGTTTTGTTTCGGACAAACATTGAATGTGCACCAATCAAAGAAAGATAAAAGATACAACAATGGAGTTGCCTAGCAACACGTTGTTTATCATGCTTGTGGTGTCACAACCTCCTCAATTTGTTCCTGTGCTATAGCCAATGAGAGTACGAGAATTTGAAGAAGTGCATAGGAACTCGTCAAAATCCAGAAAGCTGTGAGCAACATTGGCAGTCTCTTGTTTTTATTTAAAGCTTGTCAAAATGTGCACTTTACTGAGGAGATCCACAGTGTAACTACTTACAGACCGTATATATTCTAATCTTATATTCCAATGTGTTCTAGAGTTAAGTATAAACTCTAAAGCTTCTACAGTCTGTCCTACTTTAGTTTTGTGAAAAAAATTCTTTTGAAAACACTAGCGTTTCCGCCATTTCTTGGTATCGAAAGCTCTAGATGGCTGTGGGTACCCAGCGATCGAGAAGCGCGCACGATATTCGTGACAATGATAATAATGATATTTGAGTTTTACGTCCCATATTTTTGCAATTATGGCTAGTGTCGTCCTCGGGATGAGTGTTCCACATTTAATAGCGTTACCGAGCTGTACTTAATATCATTTAAGAGCTACGATCGCTAAAAAGTACAATTTTCGTCGCTTATGTTACATTATCGCAGTGCTGAACCGTGGAATAAGTGACTATGAACACTTACCGTAATGAAAAACTCTCCAAACTGTGTTGTGATACAGTGAAACTATTTTCTCTGTCGTTCTTGTTGTCACCACTCCACAATACGAGGTAGCCAGTCCGACTGACAGGAAGCCCAAGTCCAATGCTGTACCCAATTATTATCCTGTCCATTCTACGTACACGCGATGGTACATTTAGATAACGCTATGTGGCGAGCGTGCGTGCGTGTCAACTAAAAATTATTAACTAAAGTCTGACACGAATACGGTTATTAAATATAATAAGCTATATAATGAAACAATTCGTAGTATTTTTTAGCCAGTTGTTTGTACATTTATACACCTGCATCATACATATTTCTTCTGCCATTTTTTTTTAGATTTGTAAAGACCGTAAGTGATATATGTTGCGTCATTGACTAAAAATATTCAAGGTTGCATGCGGAAGAGGTCTGCACGGGTAAGTAATGTTATTCTACCAACATTTTAATATAAACTTCCGGTCAAAACATTTGTATTGTAATTCTTTTCGTTACATACTTTCACTGGCAATAGTTACTAATTTCGTTTCATCTAATCTCCTTTTCATTCCTACCCTGTCGTTCGTATTCCTTGCCAAATACTATAATAATAATTAATAATTTTTCGTATGAATACCCGTTCTAGGGTGCACACCAGCTTCACCTGATGTGCCCCTCTTCAACTGACTAACTAGATTAAAAGAGAATTTAGATAGTTGGGATGGAATGTTCGAGGGCTAATAGTAGGACTCAATCGCAGCATTCACCTTTACGACTGAGGAAAACCTTGGAAAAACCTTCCGTCAGGATTGCCGGTGACCGGAATCGAACCGGCGACCTCCCGGATTAGAGTCTCGCGTCTTACCGTTGAGCCCCATCTATAATGAAATCAACTTGCTGCTCTAACAGTTGAACGGGCTTTTACGGGCAAATTTACACTTCAGGCGGGCCTGGGTTTTGATTAGCTTACTCAGTACGGGCCGGTACGGGTCCGGGTCTGAAATACCAGGCCCGGGCCGGGCTTCTATATATTTAGGCCCATGCAGACCTCTAGCATGCTGTGTCCTTGACGTGATTGGATTTACGGTTCCTTAAAAAAAAAAAACGATGGTTAAATTTAAATAATGAACATTGAAAAGTGTGTATTAAGGATAACAACAAAAGAAATGTTGTGAAGTGACGTAGCAAAAAATTCTAAACTTTTTCCCTTCCCGGGAATCGAACCCTGGTCCTCCGGATTTATTTATTGACTCGCTTAACATTTGAATTTAAAGGATTAGTCAGATGACAAATTAAAAAACCACCAATGAGTCATAAGTGCATGAAATTCAGTTATGTGCAAAATAAAATTGATATAGGTTGCTTCAATGCAAGAAAAAAAAAGTGAACATTTAGTTATTCTATAAGATTCACTTCGCAAGCTCTGCTGCATTTTTCTTCAAAAGCGTAGTACAGCTGTATCGGTTTTGAGGTCGCTAACGCCTGCCTGATAGACAGAGCACTCATTGTGTAATACGAGTCCAGCCAGTGCTCCGCGAAACACTCGGCGACTGCGGACAGTACCGTTCAAAACAGATTGCAACTTTTCTTCACATCAAGTCACAAGAAAATTAATTGCATGGCATTTTGTAGAAGTACACGTTCGTACTAAGAAGCATGTTATCGGTAGAGAAACGATGCACATTAAACCTTCTGATTGAATTTTGATAAGTGCCCTATTTTAGCGGTGGTTTTACTATATCGAGGCAACATTTTTTGTAAATGGGAATTACTATGAGAAAAGTTGCTCGGTGCTACTTGGTAGCAACAAGCCAAAAAATCGCGTTTTCTTTAATTTTTTAACCGCCTGCTTTTAAAGTATGGTATCTTTGAGTCATGTTTTCCATATTTGATGGTGGACATATACAAATGATAGTTTTTTTAGTTTTTCATGTGACTATAACCCTTTAATGAAGAGGTAAATTTGAGGTTAAAAGAATAAAAACTGGATTATATAGATTATATTGTCTAGTGTTGTTATTATTGATGTATATATTCGTTTTAAAAAATGTTCGAAAATGATAACGAAAATTCATAGCAACGCACATTACACAGCATTCAACATTCAACAATGTCAGGAATTATAATAGCTAGGAAAATTAGAAAAATGTTTGCAATGCGCCTTCTTCAATTGTTGTTAATTGTTGTTTTATTTACTTTGAGAACTTTTCGCCAGAAAGTTCGTAGATATGTACGCGCTCGCTTATCAACGCGTCACACAGAGCGTTTCCCTAGTTTCTGTACAACGCAGTGCGTTTAGAAGGAGCGGCCTCGTGAATATTTTACGTTACGATCAAAGTCCCCGCGCGGTTCGAATAACCCACTCACGCACCTTCATCCCACGAACTACATCAAACGACGGGGTTGCTTGACCTTGGCCAGCCTTCCCTCCACTCCCAGCAATGACCTTGACAACGCCACAAACACACCCCTTCACAACACTTCTGACCTCATTAGCTTATCTCCATAGAAGTGAAAAGTAGTATAGTCCCCCGGAGCAACTTTTCTGATACATGGCTTTGTTATGATAGATAAATTCATATCGATAATCGCATTTGTTTTACAATATATCGCGATATATCGTGATAATATCGCGAGACGATATCGCGATAATATCGAGAAATCACGCCAAATGGAGACGTTTCCAAACTTGGACTAGTAAAATATCTTCGATAGCTGGTTTATATTTAATTAAATACACTCCAAAATTTATTGATACAATGTCATTGTCATCATTTTAAAGTATTGAAAGCTAATTAGTAATAACATAATCATATAACCGCCGCGCTAAGTTGTGACTACGACGATTACAAGAGGTATTATCAATTTATCATAAAACTGGGTTCAAAATATTATCGCGATAATATTGTAGAAAAAATGCAAATCGTGATTAATATCGCGATATGACGTCTTATATTGTATTGATATGCAATATTATCGATAAATATCGATATACAACATTATCGGTACATATCGATATACAATATTATCGATACATATCGATATACAATATTATTGATACATATCGATGTACGATTACCGTCCGCATCACTAGTAGATATTGCCCAACCAGAGATCTGTGTTGTTAAAGTGGGACTCGCTGGTAAGCCACGAATATCGCTTCTATGACGAAAGCATCGGTATATCTGCTTCAAAACAACTTGAACATGGTTGGCCTATAATCTGTTACATATGAGGTTAGAGGTAGTTAGATGGGGGGGGGCTGGAGAGCCACCCGTATGCACGGTATAACTTTGAACAGTCATGTAGGTTCCTCCACTAACCGGTACTATACTCACTTGACGGGAAGAACGAAGCTTTTACACAAGCTTTCGAACCGACGGTAACTCTCTATCCTCCTGACTAGCCCGATGTTACTTAACTACGGTGTTTGTCATCAGCAAAGTGATGTGGCGATGGTTTTGTATTACTTTCCGCGAAACCCTGCCCTAATGATGTTTATGGGTGTATCATTTTACGGGCCAAACACAAGCTTACACCGCAGCCCGCAGGATTGCATTGCTAGAAATATGCGTTTATGCCGTATATATGTTTAAAGTGGAGTTTACAGGATGATTTGTGTATATTTTTTGTCTTATGATTTTGTATATTATGCTTATTGCATAATGTGAAATCCATTTGTTGTTAGAGTTTGGTCGGTCATAAGTTGTAGTTTTAATAATCGCTATTATTTAATCCGGGATAAAATAGGCGCAGAGTGACTCTGCTAGCCGTAGGAGGCGACGAAAGAAGAGTCTGTACCATCCCCCTATGTCCCCCTGAAGATTCGATTCTGCCCTCCCTTGCTGGACTCCCGCATGACGACCCACGCGACCTTCAATGGATCTGTTTCGGACGTGGCTTTTTCATCTTCATATATTACCCACTCATCGTCTCGATTTGCCAGAGTTGCACAAATATGGGAAGTAAAACCCAAATATCATCATCATCTTAGATTGCATGACACAGATAATTAGTTGCACTATTATACGTTACTAACTGTGGGTTGCGTACAGTTGTTTATTGTTGTTTTCTTTATTTCCATGGCAATAATAACTCGTTACAAATAATTGCGATTGTGTTCTACTTTCGGGAGTACAAGAAATTGTGAGTAATTGTGTGATTGTTAACACATCCAAATATTACTAAATTATGATATATAATAATAAATACATATTTACAAAATACGTAGGGTTATTCTTGTTAGTTCTCTTAACATTTTTTTAATTACAGAGTATGTTTAAATACTGAAACTAGTCTTAACTACTAGGGATGTTCACGTTAATCGATATTATCGTTCGACATTCGATATGCAATAAAATTCGATAATCGATACTAAAAATATTATCGAGTGGTTTGATTTCTACAAAAGCGTGTTTGTAATTTATTATTTCGTTCTTCTCGGACCTTTGTAGTATTGAAATACTTAAAGATAACGCCAAAATACTGGACCTCGGCCTTCCCATATGATAACTCTCAACAGTGCCACGTCAGATGTGTCCAAGCAATGTTGCCATATCGTTATGTGCTCGATTAGGCAACGTTATATCACTGAAACTGTAAAAGATCGCTTCATGTTTTCAGCTTATTATCGTTCGATACTATCGATCGATAATGCAGTCATCTTTTCGAGTATCGATAATTTTTATTTTATCGATGTGTATCTTCCACCTGTGTTCATAGCTGCTATCCTTATAATAATAATAATAATAATAATAATAATAATAATAATAATTATAATAATAATAATAATAATAATAATAATAATAATAATAATAATAATAATAATAATAATAATAATAATAATAAAAATAATAATAATAATAATAATAATAATAATAATAATAATAATAATAAATAATACTACTACTACTAATAATAATAACAATAATAATAATAATAATAATAATAATAATAATAATAATAATAATAATAATAATAATAATAATAATAATAATAATAATAATAATAATAATAATGATGATAGTAATAATAATAATAATAATAATGCCTTTATTTGCAAACAGGATATCAAAATCCCACTAGTGCAAACATAATACAATACAATATTACGCTCAGGAGACAGGAGTAGTAATATTACAACAAACAATTACACAAACAATTACAATAATAAAAAAATAATACAACAGTTACAATTAAACATAATACATAAGACATAAGCAAGTATACCAAAACAACAGCAAGAAAATTACATAATTAAAAGTCAAAAAAAAAAAATAAAAAAAAACTTTGACTACACCACCTGGATTATTTTATTTTTAAAACAATTGTAACTTTCGAAACAAATGTCGGTGCTTAAATGCTCTGCTAGCTGGTTGTTCCGTATTTAGTATTTGGCATTCCACATTCCCTTCCTGACGTTATATATACGTATTGTGTGTGTTAAGCACAGTAGTTGGTTTACGCAATCAGCACGTTTATATGTTTACATGTTTTACACGATAAGGGAGAGCGACTTACATAGTTTTTTGTGAACGAAACTATTGGTATACTTCATCGCGCGTGCCTGTACGCCAAACAACCAATGTGCTATGTTTGCAACTCTTCGATTGTCTTGTCGTTGAATGCAAAACTATCTGCCAAGTTCATTCTTGTGTCTAACACAACATAAGTGAATAACAAATGGCTGCACGTTTCGTTGGCACTAGATTGTTTACAAGGTCCGTCGATCCCCTGGTAGAGGTTCGGTAAAAACCAAAGAGTTGACGAGCCCCCGCCAGGGGATTTACGGACCTTGGATATGCACCAATATGAACTCTAAAAATTATTTTTGATTGTGTTTCCATGTAGCCTAATATTATTTTTAATGTTTTTAGAATAAGCTATAGTTTGCCCTTACATAACATTTTATCGCGAACATATTTATCGTATTGGTAACAACATTCGCTATTATAGTTTATGAAATTACCTTTCGTGGAGATCTTACTTCACATTTTAATAACAGAATGTAAGTCGCTTCACTCGCTTACATGCTGTGAATTTGTTTGTGTCTTTTTTTATTCTTTTTTGTTTTGTATAAAACGATTGTTCTCTTGAAAACGTGAAGAGCTCCAGGAAACACGAGTTAATATACAAATTAAAATCAACATGGCAACAACCATATTTGTGTGTGTGTGTGTGTGTGTGTGCGTGTGTGTGTCTATTGTTTCCTGGGATATTCCGCCGGTTGTTTGAGTTTAGTGGTGCAAGCTGGTGTAGTCTGCATCACCCAATACGTCCGCTAAAATCTTCGAATTATCATATACATTCAATATTATAGATTACATTATGTTTATTCTGATATATGTATACAAAAACACATACGGATCGCATTGTATACAATACATATTACATTAGTGTCTATTTGGCTTGAAAGAGCCAACTTTACCTATATCATTTTATTATATATTTTTATTAGTGGGGTTAAGGATTTTATTACATATTTTTCATCAACTTTATTTGAGTGTAGTGTGTAGTATTTTAAAAACCATACATATACACATATTTATTTATTTGTATCACATTTTGCTGAAACGAATTTGATTATACATTTTAATCTTTTCCATGTTCAATACTTGCAGAGTTATTCTGCTATTCTGAGTATATGAGTATGAACACACAGTATATGAACAAACTTATGTATGTATGAAGGTATGTATGTACAGTGTATGAATAAACAAACCATAAATTGAAATAGCCTACAAATTCGATTTCTTTAAACAGTATATGAAAAAATAGTTCATTTGGCAGAAATAACCAATCATTTGTACTGGTCCTTATTTAAAAACCAAAGTTTTCACAGGGAGTTGTCTTCCTGTCTTTTTCAAGGTCCAACGTTATCGGACGTCGCAATTATCAGTTGTAGAGAACTGTCGCACCAAGACCAGTGGGATAATTATTTTGAATTAAACCGTAGGAGAATGTGACAATATTCACAATATTTAGTTGTTGGAAAGAGTAACAGTAAGCAAGCGTCTATCAAGGACTTCACTGTTTCGCACACACAGAATCTAGAGCAGTATTTAAAGAATGCTCGGAAGGTTATTCTGTGTCTGTCTTGTTAAGTTCTTTGGGAGGTGCTCTACAGTCTGGGCCGCAATGCGGAGGCTATTATGGCTGTGCCTGACGGCGTTGGTCTGCCAAGCAGAGGTGAGTACAGGTTACCATTATGGTAAAGGGTAGTCGCACTGTAAAAACCGTGCCAAATTAACGTTTTTAATTTAAATTTTGAGAACACTACACAATATTGGAAAAATGATGATTGAGCGAAACTGTTTTCGTAAGAGCTACAATCTGGATTAACAAAATTTTAACTGTTTCTATCATTACTGTTGTTATTTGAGAAACCGAATAAGAGATTAATTATTTATTGATTTTTTAAATAACAACCGTAATGATAACAATATCTGAAATTTTGTTAATCCAGATTGTAGATCTTACGAAACCAAGGTGTGCTAAATCATCACTTTTTCAATATTGTGTAGTGTTCTTAAAATATAAATTAAAATCGTTAATTTGGCGTGGTTTGTACATTGAGACTACCCGAACATCCATTCGCGGAAAATTACATGAAAATAATAAAATACAAAATTGAATAAAATCAATAATACTGAATGATAAATTAGTAGAAAATAAATCAATTTTAAATTAGTTAACAAAAATTAATTTTAAACAAAAAATGTTATTATTAATAATGACATTTATTTTATTTATCAATTAATACTTATTGAATCAATTTTCGTGCTTTTCAAATTAATATCGACCTTCTTTTCAAATGACTCTAGATTCTAAGGTGTTTTGGTTTATTCAGTTTAGAAGTTCACTCCAAACACAAAAGCGTAATGTAAAAATGTAAAATTTGAAAGCTGTACGACACATTTGCTAGTTCGTATCAACTATGAACAAAATTTCATTCAAATTCGATGTTTATTTCACTTTATCAGACTATACATGAAAGTCCTTGGCATATGATTGCATTATTATTTATCAGTTTATTTCAATGATTTATAAAATCGTTCGAATTATCAACACCAACCATAGCTCTTTAACACAAAAATGTGCGTGATCTCTCGAAAAAAATATAACTAAATATCAAACATTCATTACACATAACAAAAGATTATAAATTATAAATACATCTGTCATTCAAATTGTCAAATACATATATACAAACAGACATATCCAATGACACAATAATACATTATCACAGAAATGATAGTAAATAGACACAAAAAAACTGAGTAATAACGGTGTGGGGAGGCGTAACAAGTGCACAGAGAGCGTTGCGAGCGATCCGGCCAACAGTCACTGAATATTTGATACACACAACTTTTAACAATAAGAATTTCTTAGAACGTGTCCGAAAGCCTTCCAAGTCTTGGTCCAGATTTACGTCATTGATGTCCGCATAGCTCAACGATGACGTAGGTAGTACTGTGTGAAAAAGGTCGATGGTGAAAACCTTTGGTGTAGTTCCAAAATCGCATTTGGACTTAACAATTCATAGGTTGCGCGTACGTCACATCTTTGCGTGTGGCGGCCACATTTGTGATGAAACTTTGACGTTACCATGAAGAAATAATTGAAGGTTTTTGTGGTAGAACACAGAAATTCTTAGTTATTTAAAATTCAGTCTGTTTTTCATATAAAATTGGGATGTGTGGTAATATTTTATTTGTTTATTACTTATGTCTACTTTTTAAGCTCTCAATTAGACATTTATTAACTTTCAATAGTATTTGCCAATGATCTAGGATTGGTCCGCATCAATTGTGTCGCAACCATGGCCGCTGTGACGTCACGTGGGAACTATGAATTGAAAGTGTACACTCGTTCTGGTCCAGATAAAATGGCTGACCTTTAGCGGCTCACCTGATATAAGTTATTCTTCGTGTTGATGGCAATACTATCTTCTGCTTGTTATTTGACTAATAGCATTTAAATTCATCCAGATGTAGGCCTAGAGACTTTTATAGACTACCTACATGATAAATTATAGTATCATAACCTCACTCCAGAATGACAACAATGCACTGTGGCTTGATAAGCAGCTCCACAGCCATCTGACATTAACGTCTTACGAACTACTTGTTGCTGTTGTTGATACTACTTTCTTTCTTCAATTTTTGTTTTCTTTGAGTACCTATGATATGGTATTTTTGCATCTCGTGTAAAAACAATTCAACAGAACACATACACGTAGAATTATTTCCATTAAGTTTTGTCAGGACATATTATGTTTATACAAATTGCATCTAGTACTTTTGGCCAAAAGCTGGTGCGTTGATACCATGGTTAGTACAATGACAGCAGCGACATCTGACAAAACAATTACAAATATAACTCGCAGAAGATTAAAGTTTTTCCGATAGATATCGCCAGAATAGGCTAGTATTGTCCGAAAGCTGATACAGATACCAACATAATTTGTGATTGTGAATTTGCAATCTTTCAAAATTGTTGTGGTACAACTAAATATATCTTCTATAAAATCATTTGAAAGACTATGAATGCACAGATCTGGCAATTCATATTCTGAAGGTAAGAAATTATTTCGAATTCAAATGGTCACATTTCCGTGAGATTTTCTGATATTTTATTCGAAATTTCCTAACAAACATGTATGTATGTACGTGCAAAACCGCTAATCGACATGCGTACTATTCAGCTTTGCTGCACCATTGCTGCCAAAGAAACTACTTTAACGTTAAGTAGTATATAATTATTTAGACAGTAGAATATATTGTGAAATATTATACGGAGTGTTGAATGTGTGGCTGTGAACATGAGCAATCAAATCTATGACTATGACGAACAAATGACATACATGGTCAAATCTGTCACTAATACCCATGATGTCCGTATTCTGCTTCCAATGTTCCAGGCAAGACACCTCAGCAAAGAAAACTCCAACCAAGAGGCTTCACAGAGTCACGTGAGAGAAACACGTGACGTGAACAATGTGGTGTACAATGACGTCAGAGAACCTCGCGACGTAGACATCGATGCCAGATCGCCGGACTGTTGTTGCAGTGAGTGCGTCGGACACCAGGAGCGCTCACAGTGGCAGACATCAGCCGGGCGGTCGAAGCGAGACGCACTCCCCATCCAGACCTTATTGGACAGAAGAGATGCCGACGCCCCCGCTCTGAACCCGGTAATAGCGGGAGATGTTGGTACTACGATCGCGCGATCACACCGTGGTCTACGTGAGCAACCTGCCTTTTCGGTAACTGACAACATTAAAACCCACCACATCCAAATCATGGACAAGGACGTTGACTCCACCCCTGTCCTGATATTTGTCCCTGCTAGGAACAACATCGATAAGGCCGATAAGGTGACGAGCGACAATGTAGAACTGGAATATCTAGATAACCGTGGACACTTGAATCCGGTGTTCTACTCTCCGAAAGATGGCGGTCTTGTTATAAGGGGCTCAGACGAATACGAAATTCCCATTGTTTGTAATTCGGGTTCGACAAAATACGAAACTAAATTTTCGTACAGCAAGAGACCGATAAACATCCCAACACGCATCGACCACAGCGACGTTATCGCCGCCATCAAGTTGTTATCCGGTAAATCAGTTAAAGCTATACATGAAGCTGAAGAAAAGTCAAACGCACAGCCACGTGAAGAAGTAGAGCCAGAAGAAGAAGAAGTAGAACAAGAAGATGACAAAATAGAAGAAGAAGGAGAAGAAGTAGAAGAAAAAGAACAAGAGGATGACAAAATAGAAGAAGTAGGAGAAGTAGAAGAAGAAGGAGAAGAAGAAGGAGAAGAAGTAGAAGAAGGAGAAGGAGAAGAAGATGAAGTTCAAAGTGAATTAAATACTGTACCAAAACCGAATAGTGGCAAAGCCACTAAATCAAATCCTACTGGCCAAAATCGTTCGACAAACAATCTCGCCAGAAAAACAGCCGACGAAGTTGAGTATGTTGAAGAAGATGAGATACCAAACGGGAAACCCACAGTAATATCTCGGGTTCCTCCTGCTAAGTCCTCTTCAAAAAACACAAGTGGCCAAGGAAGGTTACGTGTAGATCAAGCTACAGAACCAGACGATGAACAGCGTGTTCAACTAACTGAACGTCTACCAAGTCCAAAATCCTCTCCTTCATCATCTTCTGGCAACAAAAACTCAAGTATCTCCACCAAGACTCCTTCTGTTCAACGTCCTACGTCAAAGGTTATTGATCGACGCGTATTATCTGAAATACCTTATCGAGAGCCAGACAATGGAGATATCGATGAAGATAGTGAGCGGTCAACGGGTCTTAAACCTACTTTGCCTCCAAGAAACAACAACGCCGGAAGTTCTAGAAGATCTTCTTTAGGCCAGCTAATGAAACAGGCAATACAAAGTATAATTAAAGAAGTAGACAATGAGGGCAATGAAGATGAAGAGGAAGCAACAACTCAAACACCTACCACCTCACCTTCAAGAAATAAAATAAGCAGCAGTAGCAAATCTCCTGTAGTCCAAATATGGACACCGTCATCAGGACGTCCAATTGAAGAAGTTGATAATCGTGCTGGCAATGAATATGATAAGAAGGCAACAACTCAAAAACCTACCACCCCCAGTTCAAGAATTAGAGTAAGCACGAGTACTCAAGCTCCTGCAGTACAAATACGCAAACAGTCAAAACAGTCAACGAAACCTCCAATCGAAGAAGTTGAAAATGACTGTGGAAATGAAGCTGAGGAGCAAGAAACAACTGAAACACCAACCACATTACGTACAATTAATAGAGTAAGCACAAGTACTAAAGCTCCTGCAGCACAAACACGAACACTGTCTACAAAAAGACCAATTGAGGAACAGGAAGAGGAACAGGAGACCACAACTCAAACAAGTCCAAGAATTATAGTAAGCACAAGTACTAACGCTCCTGCAGTCCAAATACCGCCAGCAAAACGTCCAATTGCTGAAGCAGACAATGGAGTTTGTATTGAGGGAGAAGTGGTACCTATAACACCAAAACCAAATCCAGCACGCAAAAAGACAATTAGTAGCACCAAAACTATTCCAGTTCAACAAACAACACAAATCACAGAGTGTTCAATCGAAGAAGGAGACACTAGGGCTGGCAATGAGGATGAGGTGAAGGCACCTACCACTCCACTTCCAACAAAGACAGTCAGGACAAGCACGAAACCTCCTGCAACCCAAATACGGAAACCGTCTACACAAAGTCCAAATGAAGAAGCAGACAATGGAGCTGCAATTGAGGACGAATGGGTGCCTGTTACACCAAAACCGAAGCCAGCACCTAAAAAGACAATAAGTACCACCAGAACCCCTCTAGCCCAACAAAGAAAAGCTGGTACAGAAAGTCCAAATGAAGAAGCAGACAATAAAGCTGCAATTGAGGATGAATGGGTGCCTGTAACACCAAAACCGAAGCCAGCACCTAAAAAGACAATAAGTACCACCAGAACCCCTCTAGCCCAACAAAGAAAAGCAGGTACAGAATGTCCAAATGAAGAAGCAGACAATGGAGCTGCAATTGAGAATGAATGGGTGCCTGTAACACCAAAACCGAATCCACCACCTAGAAAGACCATAAGTACCACCAGAACCCCTCTAGCCCAACAAAGAAAAGCTGGTACAGAATGTCCAAATGAAGAAGCAGACAATGGAGCTGCAATTGAGGACGAATGGGTGCCTGTAACACCAAAACCGAAGCCAGCACCTAAAAAGACAACAAGTACCACCAACATCCCTCTAGCCCAACAAAGAAAAGCTGGTACAGAATGTCCAAATGAAGAAGCAGACAATGGAGCTGCAATTGAGGACGAATGGGTGCCTGTAACACCAAAACCGAAGCCAGCACCTAAAAAGACAACAAGTACCACCAGAACCCCTCTAGCCCAACAAAGAAAAGCTGGTACAGAAAGTCCAAATGAAGAAGCAGACAATAAAGCTGCAATTGAGGATGAATGGGTGCCTGTAACACCAAAACCGAAGCCACCACCTAAAAAGACAACAAGTACCACCAACATCCCTCTAGCCCAACAAAGAAAAGCAGGTACAGAATGTCCAAATGAAGAAGCAGACAATGGAGCTGCAATTGAGGATGAATGGGTGCCTGTAACACCAAAACCGAATCCACCACCTAGAAAGACCATAAGTACCACCAGAACCCCTCTAGCCCAACAAAGAAAAGCTGGTACAGAATGTCCAAATGAAGAAGCAGACAATGGAGCTGCAATTGAGGACGAATGGGTGCCTGTAACACCAAAACCGAAGCCAGCACCTAAAAAGACAACAAGTACCACCAGAACCCCTCTAGCCCAACAAAGAAAAGCTGGTACAGAAAGTCCAAATGAAGAAGCAGACAATAAAGCTGCAATTGAGGATGAATGGGTGCCTGTAACACCAAAACCGAAGCCACCACCTAAAAAGACAACAAGTACCACCAACATCCCTCTAGCCCAACAAAGAAAAGCAGGTACAGAATGTCCAAATGAAGAAGCAGACAATGGAGCTGCAATTGAGGATGAATGGGTGCCTGTAACACCAAAACCGAATCCACCACCTAGAAAGACCATAAGTACCACCAGAACCCCTCTAGCCCAACAAAGAAAAGCTGGTACAGAATGTCCAAATGAAGAAGCAGACAATGGAGCTGCAATTGAGGACGAATGGGTGCCTGTAACACCAAAACCGAATCCACCACCTAGAAAGACCATAAGTACCACCAGAACCCCTCTAGCCCAACAAAGAAAAGCTGGTACAGAATGTCCAAATGAAGAAGCAGACAATGGAGCTGCAATTGAGGACGAATGGGTGCCTGTAACACCAAAACCGAAGCCAGCACCTAAAAAGACAATAAGTACCACCAGAACCCCTCTAGCCCAACAAAGAAAAGCTGGTACAGAAAGTCCAAATGAAGAAGCAGACAATAAAGCTGCAATTGAGGATGAATGGGTGCCTGTAACACCAAAACCGAATCCACCATCTAAAAAGACAACAAGTACCACCAAAATCCCTCTAGCCCAACAAAGAAAAGCTGGTACAGAATGTCCAAATGAAGAAGCAGACAATGGAGCTGCAATTGATGACGAATGGGCGCCTGTTACACCAAAACCGAATCCACCATCTAGAAAGACAACAAGTACCACCAAAACACCTCAAGCCCAACAAAGAAAAGAAGTTACAGAATGTCCAAACGATGTAACAGCCGACGGACGTGTTATTGACGACTATATCGAGAGTTTAACTCCAGACCCCAAAGGGAATAGTGAGGGCCATCATTCACACAGAAATCACAGAAATGATACAAGACAACGGGTTGATAACCCGATATTGACGGGGAGACGAAACAATCAATCACGGAATGGAGATTTGACTCAACCAAAAGAGGGAACCGCTATAAAGAATTCCAATTTAGCACCTGCAGTTAAAGGTGGACCTAAGGGGACCCAAAGAGTGATAGACACAGAGACTGATGAAGATAGGGGAACATACATAGAGTCTTGCAAGGAAGGCGTTTATCAAGAGGCCGCGGAATCTTGGAATTCATTTTGGGAAGAGGGGAAAGAGATGTTCCTAGCGTTACTTAAACAATTATCCGAGAAAGCATCGACTTTGTGTGTATAAGTTGTGTCCGTGACGAGCGAGTGTACTTTTTTACAACCAAGGACCGTCAATCCCCTGGCGGATGTTCGGTAAACCTCAAAATCAGGTAGTTGTAAAAAATCACATAGAATCTTTCAATGAAACAAATGAAACGATCTGTTAAAACCATTTCAGGCATTAACGGTAAAGGGTAGTCTCACTGTAAAAATCGTGCCAAATTAAAGTTTTTTTTTTTAATATTTTGAGAACACTACACAATATTGAAAAAGTGATGGTTGAGCAAAACTCGGTTTCGTAACAGCTACAATCTGGATTAACACAATTTTAAATATTGTTATCATTTCGTTTGTAATTTAAACAATCAATTAATAATTAATTCCTTTATTGGTTTCTCAAATAACAACAGTAATGATAGGAATATTTGAAATTTTGTTAATCCTGATTGTAGCTCTTACGAAACCGAGTTTTGCTCAATCATCACATTTTCAATATTGTGTGGTGTTCTCAAAATATAAATTAAAAACGTTAAATTGGTGCGTTTTTTACAGTGAGACTACCCTTTTAAACATCAAAATAACAAAGAGAAATCTAGCGTTCTATCTATACATCTGTATATAAGTAAATGTTTTGAATCAAACTTTTACATTGTGAGTTTGCATATTTAATTACCAAAGCAGTTTTGTAGCGCGGGCACGAGGGTGGCGATTTTCGTGCCCATGAGACGCGTACCGTAAACAGAACCTCCGCTATACTAGGGGACTGACGGACTTTGATTTACAATATTTTCTACTACTAAATTAAATCGTTAAATAGATAGATTTATCTTCACTGACAGAGATAGACATTTATGATATATTATTTTCCTGAAGATGATAAAGCGTTCCAGAGCAATGACTTTATCATCTATTCTTGTCATGGTCATGCGACTCTCTTTCGAGTGCCATCAATAAATGGGCACCACTTATAGATTAGATTGTACATATTTTTGTACAGCACTTTGTATTTGAGAAGAAGATGATTACTATTTCACGTGTGGACACAATATTCTAATTAATTGTATAATATGGGATTTGTTACAGTTAATATCTGATTTGTGTTATAAAGGAGTATCCCAAAGACATGTGAGATTCCTACACAAAACCTAATAATTGTCTACAAGATATTGATTTCAAGTGTGTATTAATCAATTCTGTATTAAGTCCGGTTTTATGCTTTCCAAGATATAAAACTATGTTCACACTAGGCTCGCTAACAGCAGTTAAGGCTAACAGCGGTTAGCGACGTTCAAGGTCGTTCGATATATTTGTGTGATCCTGTGTCAACTGTTCACACTGGAATCGATGTATGAGCAGTGTGTGACGTCATGCACAGCCAGCGCGGTACTATATTTAGTGATTTTATGACGATATATAAGGCTGTGCACGGCTTTTGTCTCTGTTTGAAATACGTGTTTTGTTTTGTACTGTCTGTGGTTGAAGTAATAACAACATGCCGTTTGAAGAACAAAAAGAGTTTTTTGTGTCTCTTCAACACCTTTTCTGACTTCTCTACAATACTTCCCGAACACGAGGAATCCATAGCTTCACAAATTTTATGAACGTACGACGAATTAAATGAAATAGCGGAATAGCCTAGGCCTACCAAGGAACTGTCAGAGGTACTATTATAAATCCATGGTCAGACCAACTAGCAACACCAAAAGACAACAATGAAACAAATGATATGAATCTATGGACAATCAACAAGCTGTCAAAAAATAATTTCGTCTGGAAAACAAAACAAAAAACAAACAAATACACATACAAAACTTTCATTTAGTCGTTGTCTATCATTAAAAGTTTTAAATGGCGAGCAGTTACTATTGCTATACACTTGTTTTTATTTCTATGGTTTGCAATTTTATTATTTTGACACCTGATGGTTTGTCAATCAGTTCAATTTATTTGTTCCATTGTTGTCTTTCGGTGTTGCTCACCGCCTGGTATCTTTTGAAAACATGTATGATTTTCAACAAGGCAGTGGCAAATTGATCTAAGTTACCCGCTAACTACGTTCGCCAAACGCAGTTAGTGCTTGATGTCAGTTAGGGCTAACTGCGTTACGTTCACATTACATTCTTAACAGAAGTTAGTGGCTTAACTGCTGTTAGCGAGCCTAGTGTGAACATAGTATAACTGTCTTTCAACTTGTTTTCACTTGGCAACAACCAATAAAAAATAATGAAATTAAATTATCTGGGAAATCACTACAAAGTTCGTTGAAGCGAGACGACCAGTATGTATTAATAATTAGTATTGTATTTACTAGCTATTTAGTATTGTATTCTTGATGCAATGGCAGTTCTAGTCTGCTGAAAATCATTTCCATACAAAAGAATTAGTTTCGTATCAAACTAATCACGATAATCGCCACAAACAAAACTTGTATTTATTCAATTGTTTTTAGCCAATGTTTGTTCATAGATTATGGATCAATAATACATTGTCTGGTAAATTTTATTTACTACATTTCTAAATCATGAATTTCCTTAAAGCAAGCCTTCACAAATCCACTAATTGCCCACTCACATCCTGTAATTTGTACCCGCAACGAGAGTTGAGAGTTGAGAGCTGAGGCCAGGGGCGGCTACCGGAGGAATTTTAAGATTTTTTGGTCCTGCATTATGTTTGATGGCAAAATGTTGACCATGAATCTGCTCTGTTTGTAGATTACCTTGTGTTAGGATGTCGGGAAATTACACAAAGACTACTGAATTCACTTTTTTTATTAACAATATTTGATATAATACATCACAGCTACACATTTGAGAACAAAAGCCGCCAACCACCATCACAGTTCCTCTCCAATATCCACACGGCCTTCTCAGCGCATCACAACAATTACCAAGCCCACACCTTTCACCGCCCTCCATATAGTTCACGGCAATTCAATAATGCGGTCGTTGATGTTGTTGTTAAACCTAACACTCGGCTGTCCTGAAGCAGTTGGCCTCAACTTGCGAATGTTTATTTGGAGTATATGAGGTAAGTTCAATGAACTAAATATTAAGCATTATGATCAAAATAGAAAGGCACTACTCTTTCCTTGGAAATGACTAAATATCACTAACATAATCATCGTAACGTGATGGACGTTTTCTCTCCCTGGGATGTTTTCCCTGATGACTCGTAGATGGAAGCGATAACTTGGCGCGGCACGGACCACTAGTTGTCTCTTCCTCGTCCATGGCCTTCGGAACATCTACTTCGCAGCTATCAGACTTCGTTCTGCCTTCCTTGGTAACCAAAGAATCATCGACGACTGCGTCATCATTGGACTCGGCGTCTAGGTCATAATCTTCATCTGCTTTCTCCGTATTCCGCCAACCTTTCAACTGATTTACATGGGCATTGGTGGAATAGTAATGGGATTAAGTGGGATTTAACTGCTCAACTCGGTACGTATCGGAAGGCAAGCATTTAGTTATCACTAGAGGACCACGGAATTTTGCCTGAGATTTGGTGGGATTGCCAGTGGGAATAGGACACCTCTTCATTACAACAAGTTCACCGATCGCAAATTTTTTATTGTCGTGATGATGCTTATCATAATATTCTTTCATTTTCTTCTGTCCTCCCTCGATTTTCTTTATGGCTGTTTCTTGCAACTTGTGAGGATCCTGCCACTCTTCATTCTCGGGTAACAACGTGAGAGGTCACATTAGCCCATCATGGAAGCAAGGCTTGTACCCATGTAACAGCTCGAAAGGACTCTTGCCTGTTGTCTTGTTCACAGCGCAATTTAGATTCCTCTTGATCACATGAATGTCTGCATCCCAGTCTCGGTGGTCATCGCGCTTCACGGAGAGTGCAATATGAACTGCGACAGTTCGGTTTGTTCTCTCGACCTGCCCGTTCGCTTGTGGGTGTTTAGTCGAGTTGAGTACATGGTGAATGCCGTTTTGCAGACACCAGTCTTCGAAATCTTTTGACGTAAAGCACGTACCTCGGTCTGATATCAGTTTCTCTGGTATACCTCTTTCCATTACAAAGGAGCTCATGATCTTAAGGACGCATTTGGTAAACGTATTCTTCACTGCATGTATCTCGACAAATTTGGTCAGATTGTCGACGATCACAAGTAATTCGCTATTGCCCTTGCTTGATCTTTCGTAAGGACCTAAATGGTCAATATGGATCACGGCAAAAGGTCTTCGTCCTGGAGGGATTGGGTGTAAAAGACCCGGCTGTTTACCTCCTATCGTTTTATGCATAAGACAATCTAAACACATAGAGATATGCTATTTCACATACCTCTGCATCCCTGCAAACCAATAATTTTCTTTGATTTTGCTTACTACTCGTTCGGGTCCGAAGTGACCCATAAGGTCATGGCATCGTACTACTATACTTTTACGCATAGACTTTGGTAGTACGAATAGCAAACGACGCTTTTGTTCCGATTCGACCACGCGGTACAACCTTCGATCCTTAAGCTCGTATCCGGTAGTCTTATTTTTCTCTTCCTTCGTACGGTCATACGTATTTTTCTCGAGGATTCTTGCTATTTCTAGTGTATCCTTATCTGATCGTTGTATCATGGACACCCTGTCCTCGATAGAGAGGCAATTTAATATGTCGAGTCTGTCTTCGAATTCTGCCTCGGCTCCCTGATCTGCTTCACTGACCGGAGATCTGCTAAGTGCATCGACGTGGGCCATGTTTTTGCCTGGTCTATGACGGATTTCTTTGATAGTATATTCTTGTAGAACACCATGCCATCGCGCTACCTGGGGATTTGTTGTTTTATGAACGTTCATATACACCAGTGCTTGGCAGTCTGTTATCACAACGAACGAGATAGGCAGCAAGAACTGACGCATCTTGACAATACTCCATACTATCGCCATCAATTCGAGTTTACTGGAATGATAATTCTTTTCTGCCGTGCTTGTCTTCTTACTTACTGCGTATGTAAGGTGCATTTTACCAGTTTCATCAGCTTGCAGTAGCATACCGGCGATGCCATCTTTGCATGCATCGGTGTGCACTTCGGTGTAAGCGGTGGGGTCGTAAAGTTTTAAAACTGGCCCTTGAGAAAGCGCAGACTTCAAATCTTGAATCGCGTTTTCTGGTTCATCATTCCAATGAAACTTCACGTTTGTAGCTGTCAATCTTGTGAGTGGTTCGGCACGCTTAGCATACCACTCAACGAAGCGACGGAAGTATCCCGTTAGTCCAATGAAACGTAATACTTCATGTACATTTTTAGGGGTTTGAAAGTCAGTAATTGCCTGTACTTTTCTAGACCCTGGGCGTAACTCGCCCCTGGCTATGAAGAAGCCTACAAAATCAATAGTATCCTTCCCAAACTCACACTTTCTTATCTTACAGGTAAGTTTGGCCTCTTCTATTGCCGTTAGTAATTGGTCAAGTTTGATCAGCAAGTCTTCTTCATTCTCTGCGGGTATTAGGATGTCATCTAAGAAGCACAAAGCTACGTTGTTCCTTAACGAACCTAATACACGATTCATAAGTCGTTGGAATTCTGCCGCACCGTTGGATAGACCGAAAGGTAATCTTTCACACCTCCACGTTCCATTCGGAGTTATGAATGTAGACTTGTCTTTGGATTCTTCCGTTAGTGGTATTTGGTGGTAGCCACTAAGTAGATCAAGTATTGTGAATAGCCGTCCTTCGACAATTGTTCGAGCTGATCATCAATTCTTGGTAACGGAAATCGATCTTTAACTACTTGCTTGTTAAGTCTTCTATAGTCAATCACCAAGCGATGATCTCCATCTTTCCTTTTGACGAGAAGGACTGGGCTAGTATACGGAGAACGGGTCGGGATAACCAGTCCTGCTTCTTCCCACTTGTTGACTATTCCATCTAAAATCTTTCTTTTTTCGCCAGTCTGTTGATAGGGCTTTGTTCTCACTGGGCGACTACCCTCAGTTTCTTTAATCTCGAACTTAACGAGATCAGTGCATCCAATTTCGTTGAGTGATTTAGCAAATGCACGTCGATGAACGTTCACCATTGTTACAATTTTATCCTTGGTATCCTCTGAAATGGTTTCTCCAATATTGAGTTCTTCCCGAAGGATTGGCTCAAGCAACGACTCTGGAGTACCTTGCACATACAGTTGGTAGACTTCATCAGGCACATATGCATGACCAAACTGCTCCCTTTTTCTATATTCTATTTCACACGGAGAATTATTCTCTACAGGAACAATAGTTCGGCCTTCACGGAGTTGGAACAGTTTTTCCTGCTTCGAATCTTTATTCGCGAGTACGATAAGTTCGTCACCGGGACATTTTGTACTTACTTGTATGAAATTCATACTGTTCGGTGGTAGCTTCAAATCTTCAGTCACTTTCAACTTTATGGACACTGGTATCGAAATATCTAAATCCTTGAACGGACTTTCATCACGATACCCGAAAACTAGTTTATCGTCTACCCGGATATATGCTATATGCGGTAGTTCCGTAACCGTTCGACCAACCATCAGGTGTGCAGGTTGAGCTTGGTCGGGAACAACCAGTAATGAAATCCCCTCGAGGTGAATGCTGTCTATTCGTATTGCAACAGTGGCTTCGCCGATAGCTTCTGTAGTCGAATCGCCAAACCCATAAAGTATTTCGGCGGTTGATTTAATCGTTAATTTGTTACGAATTTCTGCAGATGCTCTCATGGTACATGATGAACTCCCCGTTTCTATGAACGCGATGTGTTCAAATCCGTTCACAGTAACTGACGTCATGAACTTATTTACGGTTGGTATTATCATGGCTTGCATCCACAGCCAGTACAGCTTTTGATGGATCCGTTTTTGCTTTGGGGCAATTTGCCGTAGAATGACCCTCTTCTTTACACTCACCGCAAGTACGTGTACGTTTAGGTAATGGACAGTCCTTTGATACATGGCCATATTTGTAACAGTTGTAGCATTTGCGGCCATCGTTCCAGTTTTTACCGCTTAGCATTTTGGTTGCTGGGTTTTGCTTGTCTTCGCTCATTTTAACATAAGATGTATCCTTGTTTTTAGTTTTAACTTCTAGCCCGTGAGTCTTTGAGGCTTGTGATACCTGTCCTTGAGGTTTCCCACTTTGTGACGGTGTGCCCCCTTTTGATCTCCTGTTGGCTCTACCTAATTGTAATCGTTCGTACTCTCTTATATCATTGAGGATGTGATCTGTAGTATAATGTACTTTGCTCATAAGAAAATCGCCCATCGCAACGTAATTTAGACTTTCGGTGACGTAGAATTTAGTTCGGTCTAACGGTAGTCTTAATTTACCACAGAGTAGAATTTTATCATGAAAGTATTCATGTACGGATTCGTTGGGATTTCTCTCGCGTTTCAGCATGTCGGTAGTGAGTTGTACGTGGTCTGGTTCGGCTCCGAATGTTGCTTTAAACTGATTTTCAAATTCAACCGATGAATCGAAAGTCCTATCCGGATTGTCAAACCAAGACAATGCTCCCTTCTTCAAATGAGCACGCGCAGTTTGAAGTCTAACTTCGTCTGGCCACCTGTTTACGTTAGCTATCCGCTCTATTATCGCTAGCCAAGCAGTTAGACTGATCCTAGACCCATCGCCATAGAAGTCTGGAATCGTTGGGTTTAGATCTGGTACAACTACATAATTAAACCCATTCTGCACCTGGCGCATTATGTCGGTCGTCTGCCGCCCCTGATCTATTAATACTTGTAGCAATAATTGCATGTTCGTGGCTGCCTCACTTGCCCTGCCGGTTGCCGGTTGTGGTCGGAATTGTGTTCCCTCAATCACCCTTGACGATACTACAGGTTGCGAGGTATTGGCTGATGTTGGCTGCGGTTGATTAATCCAATTAATCGGTTGCCTCGGTAGGCCTTGGTCGTATTGCCTTGGCGCAAAGCCATACGGAGGCACAAAGCCAGACGTAGGCACAAAGCCTGACGTAGACGCAAAGCCAGACGTAGGCACAAAGCCTGACGTAGGCACAAAGCCAGATGTAGGCACAAAGCCAGACGTAGGCACAAAGCCTGACGTAGGCACAAAGCCTGACGTAGGCACAAAGCCAGATGTGGGCACAAAGCCAGACGTAGGCGCAAAGCCAGATGTGGGCACAAAGCCAGACGTAGGCACAAAGCCTGACGTAGGCACAAAGCCTGACGTAGACGTAGGCACAAAGCCAGATGTAGGCACAAAGCCAGACGTAGGCACAAAGCCTGACGTAGGCACAGAGCCTTGGTTTGTTAGAGTCGTGGGGACTAGGTCTAGGCCTAGGACTAGCGTGGTTGTGGTCACAGGCACAAAGCCCGAAGTGGAAATAGGCACTGAGCCTACTTCACCGTGGGACCGTGTGAACATGTTCAGGTTAGGAAGGCTATTGCGAATGAAGTCTCAGGTAGGCTTACCTTGCAGCTTCAGGGTCCTTGGATTTCGTTGGGCGCACGTGTGTTCCGAGTAGGGAAACTCGAAAAAAGTCACTCCTCTATGTTCGAAAACACACCTGCGTGGTTCCAAAGTTAGAATCCCACTTCTGATATGTTAGGATGTCGGGCAATTACACAAAGACTACTGAATTCACTTTTTTTACTAACAATATTTGATATAATAGATGACAACTACACATTTGAGAACAAAAGCCGCCAACCACCATCACAGTTCCTCTCCAATCTCCACACGGCCTTCTCAGCGCATCACAACAATTACCAAGCCCACACCTTTCACCGCCCTCCATATAGTTCACGGCAATTCAATAATGCAGTCGTTGTTGTTGTTGTTAAACCTAACACTTGTAAGACGAGCTATGGTGGTTAGGTTCGAGATGGACCTGTCTTTCTCTTCGGCATAGATGCATCATAGTATGACATCGATCTATTTGAAGGTTTGTTGATCGATATCGATTGGCAGCAATAGGGAATTCTCATCAAAAATAAATATTCCTCAAAGCACCTAAAAATGGAAGATCATTATCTAAAAATATGGGCGGTATAATTTTTATATCTGACAATCGTAATTTCCAATTCTTTTAGCATTTTAAGTTTGAAATTTGGAGCTTCTTGTTCCGTAATTGAAAAACGGCTCTTGACGTCATATGTCATGTAAACAACTGCCTCCTTGAAGTATTCTTAATAATATCAACGATATTAAGTTGGACATTTTACGATATCTAGGATGCAGTGACTTTACAACAATGTCTTTTATACCACTGTTTTCTTCAGAAAATACATTTTGATACAGTATTTACCAAAACGTGTTTAAAATAATGCAATTATTTAACATATTGTTGTTAATTAATGTTGAGCAGTGTTCATTTACTAACTAGAAATAAACGTTGGTTCTGTTAAAGTCTTATGAGAGCAATAATCTACTAAAGGGTGGGATTTCAGTACTATTTGTATGATATAAAATTATTGTCTACTGAGATATGACGTCAGAACCTTCTAATCACGAGCAAGATGGCGCAGGTCCGTTTCTGAGGGTGTTTTGACAGCAATATCTTTGACTTGCTGTTAGCGATGTTAATGCACCTTTGGAGTCGAAACCAATTAGTTCCCGTTTATTTTAACTTGAGGTAACCAGTAAGCAAATAAAAAAAATGTGTAAGCCTTCCCTATTGCCGACTTTTGGACATCTCGATTCCATAGATATGAGATTTGTATGACGCAGCTCAAGGAATTGATACAAAGTAAATCGGGCCTTAATATGATATTTAACTTTTATCTATTTGTGACCTATTTTCAGAATTTGAATAATGGTTTCTCATTGTTATGAAATGAGTTTGTGCCGATACAAAGAATAGGTATACCATTATAAAGGTTTGTAATAAATATCTACTCTGTCAGATTAATTAATCCGTTTAAGAGCGAAGGGTGCCTCTGCAGAACATTTTCATTTTTTAATTATATTTCAAGATTGCAACATAACATCGAAAATCTGAGTCAACAGCGTATACTGTGTTTTGGTAGGCCCTACATACTGAATGCAATATTATAACCATTAACTAGTTATTTGATTATTAATTCGATGATAAATAACAACATTAATTAGAAATAAACATACTGACATAACATACTGTTTAAAATGAAAGATACAATTTAGTTAGAGCATACATTATGTAGGGCCAAAGATTACTGAGTAATCTTTGGTAGTAATCTTTGGTAGGGCTTACCAAACCACAGTGCGCTGTTGATTTAGATTTTCGATTTCGAGGTCCATTCTTGATATATAATTTAAAAATGAAAATGTTGAGCGGTTTTTGGCGAAGAGGTAATCCTTCGCTCTAAATGACTATTTCTTTCTTTCGTGACCAGTGATGTCAATAAATTATATAGCTTTAGAAGGGGAAGAAAGATGAGTACACCAATGGTGTATTCTGTACCTTTCCACGCCTATCTGCAACGCAATACGCATAAAGAGGTATTTTCATTTCCCAAAATTCCGTGCTTCTGTTCTGCATTGTAAATGTATGTGAGACTACAACAAGGTTTCCTGGTACCGTTAAAAATTAATCACACCAAGTAAAGGTATTCATCCGCTTTGATAATAATTAAAAACTGGGATCCTGGAGGCTGGGCGTTAATAAATAAAAACTTTATTGATTATTGGTGACCCAAAGACTATTCCTTATTGAGTAGTATAATATCCGCATCAAGTTCAGTCTAAACCGTTGCTAGTTTCTCTCGTGACTCTTGCATGGCTTGTTGGGATCCTGAAGCATTGTTGTTGACATCAATCCCTCATCGGAGTCGTCTAGAATGGTCAAGAGGTTTCTTCTCCGTTATCGTGGAACATTCACACTTCTAGTTAAATCGTTCAAAGAAATTATTAACACGAGAAGACAAGACAGAGTTACACACCCAGAGTCTGAGAACGGACCAAAATAAGGAGCGATTTTGCATTCTTTTTAACACAACGTCCCCATTCGCCCTCCGACTTTCTCCAATGATTTCACTGAAGGAGGGACTGATTGAAATGGACTAAGTTCCAGTCTTACAATGTCCCAATAACTACTTATTCGTCGAATAGCTAGTTGTCTCCATGGCAACCACCAATCAAAACTCTTGAAATCCTACAAATAGCCTAATTGCTACAAATAACTTTCTTATTGGAAGATTGTGAGACGTGAGGAAAGAAATATCGCCATTGAGTCCACCAATACATTTACAAAAATGGCCGAAGAACAACTTGGACCACGGCGGGACTTCTTCAAGTATCAACTTTACTTACTAAACAAGTTGGGTATGTGGGAAGACTGTTCGTCGCGGATGGGCAAGTGTCTCTACCAAGTAATGTACATATTCCTCGTAGTCCCACTTGTGATCCACATTACATGCGCCATTGTGCCCTTCCTACTCAACATGGAGGATAGGGATATAGGTTCCCTGACAGAATCTCTTTCCTTAATTGGATCGACAACGAAGATCGTATGGACCATCATCAAACAGAAAGAAATCAAAGCCGTTCTGGCACAGTTGAAGCAACTCTACGCGAGGACTGACTTCGCCGAGGGGGTCGCGATACTCAACAGGTGTGAGGGGTACGGGAGAGTGTTGACGGTCGCGATGTACGCGAGCAACGTAACGGCTGGGTTCCTGTTTGTCCTTGGGCCGACTGTGCCAGCGTTGATCTACGGCGCAGAGGCCCAGAAGCTGCCGTTCAAAGTGTGGTATCCGTTTGATGTTGGGAGACACTATTGGCTGGCGGTTGTTATACAGACGTTCATGATCTGCTCGGGCATATCGGCCACTGCATTGGATACGCTTTACATAGGCATCATCGTGAACGTGTGTGGACAACTGAAGGTGTTGCAGGTGTCACTCAGAAAGATTCAATTGGAAGGTGAGTTATCAGACAAAATGTGCAAGCTTTGTTGCGGATTTTATTTTGTTGTCAATGTTAACTTCATCTCCGTCTAGCAGAGGCTAGCTCCCAAGTCTAGTAAAATTCAACTTTGGGAGTTAGATGAGCTTCCCCTATACCTTGTTTGTTATAGCTATGACGGTAACAAACATGTTTGTCATTTTTTTTAAATGCATACCTCTCATATACCGAATATTAAAGATAATAGGATGGTATTACTACTATACGGGTACGGGATTGTTCGAGCAGGAAAATTGTCACAATCTGCCAACGAATGTTTTGTTTTTTATGGGAAATGAGCGGTAATGTACATAAAGAGTTCAAAAACATGTTACATGTGAACATAACACCAGCTTTCATTACTATTCTGTATGGGTACGCACGTGGTTATACATATTTGAGCGGACTTTAAAAATCTGGAAATGCATTAAAATAATATTAAAATAAAATATTCATTTTTGTTCACTTCAAAATAATCTACACCAGACCTAATAAGAAATGTATTTAGTAAAACGCCAGCAGTTAAATAAACAAACTATTAAAAGCACAATACACAATCCATTTAAGATAGTTTGAATATATTATTGTGCCATCAGTTATGCTCAAAAGCAACAACAAACAAATCAATAGTAAAATATAACCACATTTTCAGTTTCAGGAACAATAACACCTTTACTACAGTGTCCAACTACACATGATGTCCAATTAGTGCTAAAGAGAACCGTATACAACTGAATTTAAACTCAATGCTTTAACGTGCTTTAACAAACAAAATAGTATTTAGTTTGCTATAGCATAACAAAGTACGCATGCCCATTATGCAAGCACGTTATTTTGTCTCTAAAGTGGCCGTCATCTAAAGAGTTAATTCGAGTTCTACGAAATGCCTTCCCCTCTTACCCCACCAGCGTCCGCGCACGGACGAAGAGAGGAGTGTCAGTGTGTATCTAATCTCTATAAAAGACCATCAAGCTGTCAACCAAAACTGTCAATGATCTTCCAATTAAATAAACCATCTTTCAATACAAATGAATTCCTTTATTCTAATTAGTAATTACATTAAATGTAATTCTATCGTTATTAATTCTACGTGAGTTGATATTCGTCGTTGTTGTTCGTCCGTGCGCGGGCACTGGTGGGGGTAAGAGGGCAAGGCACGGGGGGGGGGAGGTAAGAGGGGAAGGCATGTCGCAGAAATTGGAATGAACTCTTTAGGTGACGGCCACTGTAGCTACTTATTTTCACTTCAATCATTCAAACATTGCAAATAACGTTCTTCTGCAGGCGAGCAAGAGGAAACAACCGAGAACTCAGTAGCTCACTGTAGCACTTCAGTTGAAAATCCGAGATCCGGAGACGAATCCGACCGATGGAAGAAAATACAGAGCAGTAAGTGGAGCGTCGTCCGAGAGAATCCGACTTTCCGCAAGAACTTGACGATGCGTATCAATATGCAACGACTTCGTGAGAGGGATTCCGAGCAGCAACAAGTGTTGAAGAGAGCCGAGGCCTGTCTCGACCAGCTGATTGCGTGCAAGCACACGCACACAGATATTCTCAGGTAAATTCACGCATGGATAAATAATAAAATTACAGATCACCGGAGGATGATTTCAAATTTTGTTTAGATAATCTAGAAACATCTCTTATAAAACTTATGTCTAGGTGCAATCTGGAATTCAGATAATTATTTGTGGGGATTTTAATATAAATTTAACCTACGTCTAGTGATAAAAAAGCACTGGATTATCTTCTAGGCTGTTTTGATATTAGAATAACAATTAATGAATATACACGTGTAACAAATGTTTCAAGCACAACGATAGACAATATTCTGACAAACTTGAAACAAGAGCGAATACGTAGATGAACCTGGTATTTCTGACCATAAAGCCCAAATATTATCGTTGCAGCCACATGAATATGAATATAGTGACAATACCACAATATTAACAATGCAGTCGAACAGTGGGCATGTGTGCACGGTCGGGTGTGTTCCAGGGTCACCGCAGACATCCAGAAGATCCTGAGTCCAGTTCTCTTCGTCCAGTTTCTGGTCAACTCTCTGGTGCTGTGTCTCGTGACCTGCAAACTCACTGTCGTAAGTTGTACCACGGCGACACACGTCGGGTGCTGTCGTCACTTGTCACCTGTAGCATTCCCCAACCAACACTTGCTTTTCTAACCGGCACACGACCCGTCCCGTTTGTTCCCCTGCTTCCATCAGTATATAAAATAAATAAAATACACATTAATTTTTAAGTTATAGTTTACCCACTTCGTTATTCATAGGTTGCACGTACGTCACGTCTTTGCGCGTGGCGGCCACATTTGTGATCAAATTTTGACGTTGTCATGGAGAAACAATTGAAGGCTGTTGTGGTAGAACAAATGAATTATTCTTAGTTGAGCCGTTAATCCGTTTTCCAAAATTCAAACACAAACTTATTAAATGAGAGACAAGGTATTTAAAAATCGATTAAAATTTTCTTACGCGTGTTCTCTATTGTACATATAAATAGTATGAATAATAAATTATTGGTCGTAAAGGTGTGTGTGGGTTGAAAGGGCATTCGTGATTGTGGCCCTTTTGTTTCAGACTGCCAATAACAGCACCTTCGACTCCAAGCTGGCCTACATGATGTATCTGGTGGTGGCCTTGTACCAGATAGGGTTCTACTGTTGGTTCGGTAGCGAGCTCATACACCAGGTGAGATGGTACTCGTGCTCATTATAAGACATGCTCACACATGCTCACTTGATTGCTTGCGTGGTGGCCTTGTACCAGATAGGGTTCTACTGTTGGTTCGGTAGCGAGCTCATACATCAGGTGAGATGGTACTTGTGCTCATTATAAGACATGCTCACACATGCTCACACATGCTCACTTGCGTGGTGGCTTTGTACCAGATAGGGTTCTACTGTTGGTTCGGTAGCGAGCTCATACATCAGGTGAGATGGTACTCGTGCTCATTCTAAGACATGCTCAGACGTGCTCACACATGCCCACACATGCTCAGACATGCTCATACATGTTCACTCATGTTCACACTTAACTCCACATGCTCACACATGCTCACTTATGTTCACACTTACCTCCACATGCTCACACATGCTCACTCATGTTCACACTTACCTCTACATGCTCACACATGCTCACATTTACCTCCACATGCTCACACATGCTCACTTATGTTCACACTTACCTCCACATGCTCACTCATGTTCACACTTACCTCCACATGCTCACTCATGTTCACACTTACCTCCACATGCTCACACTTACCTCCACATGCTCACACATGTTCACACTTACCTCCACATGCTCACACATGCTCACTTATGTTCACACTTACCTCCACATGCTCACACATGCTAACTCATGTTCACACTTACCTCCATATGCTCACACATGCTCACTCATGTTCACACTTACCTCCACATGCTACACATACTCACACATGCTCGTTACGGCACTTTACCCCCCCCCCCCTCCCCTCCCTCATAGTCTCTAATATGATGAGTTGAGAAGTAGGCCTAAGCAACACGTGTTGTGTACTTGTTGCAGGGAGAGGAGGTATCTGTGGCCGCGTACGCCACCCCCTGGTGCCGCCTACCCCGTGAATACCGCCGCTCTCTGATGCTGGTGATGATGCGCGCGCAGTCGCAAATACGGTTGTCTGGCGCGCAGCTGTATTCAGTCAGGTTGGAGACATTTATCTCGGTGAGTAATGTGATAGACGCTTACATCATAGATGAGTGAGTCGGAGCCAATCAGCGTGGGCCTTTTTCAAATACTGACATTTGGTTGACCAAGCCTCCCTCATCTATGACGTCAGCATCCACAAGGTTTCTGTGGAACTACTTAGGAGGATTGGGTGAGCCCAGAAACCACTCTGAGCGTCCGGCGTGCAGTACTTTCGTACTACTCAAACTACATGCGCAAAAATCCACATATTTCGGTTCTGTTTGGACCAAAATTTAAAAACCTAAACTGTTGTTTTGCGTACATAGAGTTTTTGTAAGATTAATACACATTATTTTTACAGGTACTGAACTTCCCTTACCCCTTGACTGGTATCCTTATTTTCATATACTTAACTGATATGGTGAGGTCAAATATGACCCCAGTTTTAATTTTACTTTTAAACTGCCTAAATAACAACAAATGTGAATTATTGTGCTGTGGACTAATTAATATAGACTTTATTCATTGTAAATATAATATCGATTGATGTTTAATCAATTATGAGCGCAAGTTACACATTTTTTACTGAAAGTAAGTAATTTTCAACCCAAAAAAAAAACAGTGGATGTTTTAAAATTTACATTAAAAAATATAATTTTTATTTTCCTTCTTGGGCGTCGATTTATTGTTAATAGATATTCAAATCATTCTCTGAAATAAAAAAATCAGAAATATTATGTTTGTATGTCAAACCAACAAGGGTGTCTGTTTTGTATGTCATGAGTACATTTTTTGTTTCTTGTTAGTTCAACCAGATTGTTTACTTTTGTCCATTATAGTGAACACTGGTTTACAATACGCAAAGTTATGTTTGTTTTTAACCAGAAGAGTTGTCACGATGTCATTTTCATCCATATTGTTAAATAATTTGTAAAAGAAAAAGTCCCGTAAGAGGAAACCCGGGGTATTTTTTTACCCCACGAATTTATTGCCGCCAAACGCTTCGGAGCAACAAAAACCCACAACCACTACCTTCAACGCCTCAACGGGAACTGAGATTAGCTAATTCGCCAGCCGCTCGCTAGAACTTCCTGGTGGTCAAACATAAAACTATATCGTGCTGGGGTCGGCACAGACCCCACCATACCAGTAGAGGGTTAATTTTTAATCCCTGTTTCATAAACATCGTGTGTCCGAACTAGATCGAATTTGAACAAACACTCCTTGTACCTATGATCACAGTGTTATTGTGAATATGGACACAAAATATGAGCGTGATCAAATTAATAATGTATAAATGAAATGGGTAGTACGAATGTTCTGCAAATCAAACATTTGGCTCTGGTTGCTCATGATTCTGGTTGCTCAATTTGGGAAACAAGCACTTAAGAACAAGTCGTTTACTTGCAACATTATCTGGGTGGGTTCATCCGATTCTTTCACTTTAGGTGTCCCGTGTGTGTTTCGTAAGATGGATGTCAACTGAGGGTAAAAGTTGCAACTAAGGTAACAAATCTGGACAAACAAACGGTCTAGTTGTGATTAACAACTCATCTTGTTGCATATATAATTAAGTCAACACCTGTCTCTGTGCTGTCTTATTTGCCTAGGCCTAAGCTAATATATTCACCGATAGAAAAGCTCAGCGGTAAGACGCGTGACTCTAATTCGGGAGGTCGAAGGTTCGAATCCGACCACCGAAAGTTCTGACTGAAGATTTTTCCGAGGTTTAGCTCGGTCGTAAAGGCGAATGCTGGGACTGAGTCATACTACCAGCCCTCGAACATTCCTTCCCAACCATCCAAACAACGTAATACACCTACTCTGCCTGCAAACCTGAAAAGCATCCTGCCAATCACTTTACACAAAGGGCGACTAAGGCGTCGCCTCCTTTGTTGACAGTTGTAAATGTCAATCTTGTCTGAAATCTCAAGCAATAGTCAACGGGGTGGACACACAGTTACAAAAAAGGGGACCTACCCCTATATACAGCGAGCGATATATAGGCTACCTGTCCGTAGACGAGTCGAGGCGACATTCAACCGTCGGTACCGGCTGAGAAGGTGAGTGCTTTGCTGAATAAAAGGGATGATTGACTTGTGCCATCTCCACGAAACCATCGCCTCCCTTGGAGTTAATGATTGGCGGGGTGCTTCTTAGATTGGCACACAGAGCAGTTAGTCACATGAAGAGGGGCACATCAGGTAAACCTGGTGTGCACCCTCTATGATAAAAGGGATTCGTACGAGTCCACGTGCGCGTGGTTTGTAACATCGTTATATATAAACTGAGCGATTGGTAGCTTGCTTTTGTGTTTTTTGGATTGCTTAGAAACTAGTTGAATAAGTAAATTAATAGATAGACACTAATTCAATATACTGTGACTAATGTGGCTGTGTTCTCTTTTGGAGGGTTCGAAAGCTTGTGTAACAGCTTCGTTCTTCTCGTCAACTGCTCGGCAGTCCAGGTAAGTGGAGGAACCTGTATGAATGGTCAAAGTTACACCGTTCTTTCGGATGGGACGTAAAGCCTAAGGTCCTCTGGGTACTTTTCGACAGGAGTAGGCTACGTGCCGGTACAAGGCTTCCCCTCCTCCCTTCCTCATTATCATTCATCAATCATCACTCATCACTCAGGCTAAAGAGAGCATTGTACTCTACACTGGCCTTAATTACAATAAAGTAAATAAATAAATACTGTGAATGGTTGTGTTTGTCAACAGGTCTGTATGGCATCAGCCTCGTACTTCTCAGTCCTGCGGGAAAAACTCCTCCATGACATGGAAATATGAACGCGCTGCTAAATAGTAGTGACTCATCGTATATGCACTGTTGAAGTATGTGAAGACAGCGTATTGATTCACCGTAGGCCTATATACACTGTTGAAGTGTATTGAAGTGTGCTGAAGTGGTACATTTACCACATTGGCGAATTGTTTTCACTAGTAGTAGTTTTAGTAGTGTTTTGACCCTAGTGGTCACCGTAGTTACAATACTCACACAAAACTCTGCATTCAAATAATATAACTCATTTTAGTCGCCGCGGTTCAAATGATGGTTTAGAAGAATACTGCAAATATTGATAAGAAGGTTGCCGCTTTGCACTGTTATTCTTCAGAAAATAAAGATTAATTTAAGACGCCATTTTCCAAGATGGCGTCCAAAACAATGAACTGCGTATAGCTCTGTTCCCTTTCGTCCGATTTTCATTATTGTTCTTTATAACTTATATATTATGTGTTATGCATTTGGCCATACGGCAGAAAATAAGGTTATATTTAATAGAGAAGCTGGATGTTGAAATAATATATTATGAATGTTATTGTTATTGTTATTGTTGTATTGAGATGTTTAATGGAACATGTGGATTGTTTAGATGGAAACATTTTGATGACGAGAACATAATTTCAGGGCAATCAGAAGAATGTTAATATTTACTAAATTTGCACTAGTGGATGTAATTATCTGTTGCAAATAAAGACTAACTTATAATAGTAAAACAAAGGTTAGAAATCGGAATTCGTGCAAACTATATTACAGATCATATATTCCAATGTATTGGATTATTCGATATGTAGAAATAAATGGAGAGCAGGTTTGAAACAATATAATGTAAGAGTAGAAATAGATTTAACAGTTATAATATGTGTAGCATTTATGGTAAGGAAAATTATTTAAAATAAGTTTCAAGTCACTGCATTAGTAAATATATGTATGATTTCTTAGATTTTGTAGGTTGCAAAATGTATAGTACGAAAACATTTTAGGTATTTCGCTGTGGCAGTGATTTTGATTTTGTAAGTGTTTTTGGGTGTTGTGGTTTTTTATTTGTTTTTATGTCTTGAAAAGGACGACTCTACACGTCGTCGAAACGTTAACATTTTTTGTGTGAAAATAAACGTTGCATTGGGTTTACCGTTTAAATGTTTGTGTACTATAAATATATCTATGTTTTTTTTTTATATAACCTGTTAAAGACTGCGATGTGTGGCGCTCACATTTTCGCATAATTCTCTAATATTTAGTGTCTATACTTAAACTTTAGTATTTGAAATACATAATAAAAATACACTGCATGCATGCATTAATTTATTGGATATTATTCTATGTATTATGTGATGTTCTACTAGTGTTTATGCGTGTGAGAACAAGGCAATATATCTTTCTGCTTAGCTCGCCTATACTTGTTGCCAATATCGTGGAGCTCCGGATATTTCTTTCTACTCTCCTTAAATTTGTGAAGATAGCTCTCATGTATTTCCCGGTCAGGAATAAAGGCTTCTGTTGACCAACCAGATGTTTCTACTATGCTCATTATCTGTTCTGTTTTCAGTGTTTCGAAGACAATGCTTAATGTTTGTGTTGTTGCTTTTGGTCCGTGGGAGAGAATGGCTATGCCGCACTGTCTGTCTGTCCAATAACAACCCCTTTCAACGAATTTAGTTATGCGTTGACAATGACAACGAAGAAACCGCTCTACAATATTGGCAACAAGTACACCGACATGTATTTCGTGTTTGTCTTGTACATGATTCACGAATTATGGTAATAATAAATTATTTGTTATATTTTGTATTCGATGTAATAGTAATTACCTGTCGTCGATGCATAACCCACGTGGCAAGCTGAGCGCATCGGGTGGCCGCACACTGCATGGGGACTCTCAGTGAGTGCAGAGGAAACTAGACTTAATTATATTCTTTAGCTGGGTGCATTATATTATGTTCTTTGCAGGCTTCTCCAACTTTGTATAAATAGCCACTTTTTAGTAACATGTATGAATTCTGTGTTGAGAGTAAAATTGTCTGAAATCTGAATCTGAAAGAATAAATTAACAGTTTGATGGCAGGGTTGTTGGTTCAATCAATGATCCATTCAAGTTTCCTTGATTTGTTACATCCTTGAATCCAGTTTACATCATTTGGTATCCTGTGGCTCTCGTAGTGCGGTAGTTTAGAAACAGTTGAAGCACATTTCAAAAAGGGAAGTTGTTTGCTCAATTTATATGTGTTTTTGTATGGATTGTTTTTGATTGTGTGTGTACTATAGCGATCGAATTTCAAATTATAATGGCAGAGGACATCATTAAATAATAATTATTATGAATACATTATTAACTAATACAGTATTTATATAATTAATAAAATTAATTAATGATAATTACTAATATCATGTTGCTGAGAACATCAAGGCCAGGTTTTTAATCGGTAAACTGGTCGTTAACGGGCCCGTAAGCTTGCGGTCCGTAATCTGTAACCCAGCAAACCCTATGCAGATAACGGACCGTCAGCTAATGGCCCCGTTAATGACCGAATGAAAAACCGGGCCTAAATGAAATTTAATTTATTTCAGTAAAACTTTCAACTTTCAAAAAAAAAAAAAAAAAGAATATACCAAATAGGACGTTAGAAATGAAAATTCAAAACAAATAAAAAACTGCGTTTGTCTAGATTAGTGTAAACAATACTGGCAGGCCTCTTTACAAAGATCCGCTAAGGTTCTATATCGAATAACAATGGCCGCTTGTGCAATGGGCAGCGTGACTGTGTGGTGTGTGCGTCCGGCCACTGGAAGCGATATGAGTGAGCACCTATTACGCATGAGTGAAGTGAGGGCACCTCATAACTCAGTGGTCGGGCGGTGCGTCTTGTTGCAGGTAAGACTCACTCAGACATACACTACTTTCGTTCTAGATCCTTCCAGGCAAACCCCTATAAACTAAGCGAGCGTCTCTATTAGACCTTTTTGGCACTTCGTTCTGTTTTTTGTGTTTTTATGTCTGTCGATAGTGGTCGAATGGAAAGTCCGATCAAGTTGAAATTTGGACCATCCACAAGCCTTAATGTGGATTAAAGGTGTATTGGTTTGTGGCAAAGTCGTTCCAAAAGTTACAAAGTTACACCATAGTTACTGAAAAATATTTTTCTGAAACACGGTAACGGCAAAATGTGAAGTTGCTGTACTATAGTAAATTTTTGTCAGGTCACGAATATTCTATTTTAAATGCGATCTGATATGAATTAGAGGCAAAAATTAATTTCTATTGCTGTCAATGTGTTAGTAACGGCGGCGGACCGAGTAGAAAACACTATATGAAATGACCACGAAAATTCTTAGCAACGCATCATTACACAGCTTTCAGAAATGTCGGAATAGCAATGGAAATTATAACCATGTTTTTATAAGCATTAAGAACTTTTCGCCAGAAAGTTCGTAGATATGGATGCGCTCGCTTATCAACGCGTCACACAGAGCGTTTTCCTAGTGTATATAATGCATTAAAGTGCGTCCAAAGCGATAGTATTTCCGTAGTATTTTTAGATTTTTAGATATATATATTCACACCTATCTCTAAAAACTTATTTACACTGTGTAGACGATGTAGACACGTTTAGCAGCCTACGATACTAGATATTATTAGGCCCGGTATGATGAACTTCGGATAAATATTTAGAAAGCTACTATAACTTGTGTTCACCATGATAACCACCAATGGGAAGTCTGGATGCCATGGATAAAACAAATTAGTAGCTTACTACATATGTATCCGAGGTTCATAATACCTGGCCTTAGTGTTAATAACATGGAAGTAATCAGTAACAGACTTCCGAAGTAAATATTGTCAATCACAGATCATTATGGCATAGAAACGATTGGAGTGTGGTCATACTATAATTATGGAAATACCAAGATAATACCAAACGTCAAATCCAGTCGTCAAATATGAATTCTTCACAACTAGGAAATGTTATTTTAACTATTTCTAAAGTTGTATGTTAAATAAATAGATTGTTACTCAAGCTTTTGCAGGATTTATGTGAGTTAAAATCGTATTTTCGTTTGTTTGGTGTGTTTTGTACGGTTCAAGTTTCCGTAGTATAGTTTTTACATATGAAGGACTATTAACCCTGCTGATAAATAAACACACAGTGAAGAAATATAATATAGCAACTCGCTTTTAATCATAAATATCAATTTCCAACGTATATTTTAGTGATACGGTTTTGGTTGAATAGCTGTTGTGCGTGTTTAGCTCGTTTCATAAGAACATCTTTCGTTCAATGTATTTATGTGAGGAATATGACATAAACGAACCAGTCTCTCTGTACACACTTGTATTATGAAATACTGCTAACTTGCTTTCACCATGGCAACCATGTTTGCAATTAGTTTTTGCCATGGTGAAAACAAGATAACCCATTCTCTGTCCCGATTCAAGACACAGCCGGCAAAATGAGAACTAAAAGGAACTGTTTCTTATTGCTGGAGACTTATGCTTTCAATCATCCCCTTTATTTGGCAAACCACTTAGCTTCTAACATAGTAAAGACAGCTCCAAACCACATGGACCGTCGAAGCAAGAGATAATTATGGTCGACCCTTTGAATAGGTACAGAATCCTGAGCCACCATCTTCCTATTGTCAAGTGGGTGTTTTTCTTATTTGAAAAGATATTATTTGTGGTCACTTTTAAAAAAAAACTGTGCATCCTTCCTGGGTGGCAAGCTTGACGTTTACAACCTTGCACAGTGAGCGGGAAATAAGCCACCATTTGAGGAGTCCTCTTTACCGGCGTACATCTTGGATAGAGACGAACTGTACTTAATATTTCGTAATACCGGGTCATAGTAGTTATGTACGTAAACGAGACAAGAATCCAACAAACACGAGACACGAGACTACTATGTCGCCTTGCTTTTTGAACTTTGACAAAGTTTGAAAGAGTATTTGTATTTGCTTGGGCTAGTTCACCAAATTTAGTCCTTTTAAAACGAGAGAGGATGGTACAGTAAAACTCAGTACGCCTAATTGCAGAATGATAGATGTAAAGCTGAGTTTGAATAACAATTTTAGTTTCAGTCGGCGAACTGTCCTGATGGTTCACTATGGATCCAGTCGTGTTGCTTGTGTGTTTCGTCCTGCTCGTGTTGTTGGGTTGGCACCACTACAAGCGCGGCGCCAAGAGACGAGAATTCGTCGCTACTGTGAACCTTCTGCCTGGACCTCCAACCGTTCCTCTTCTGGGCAACGCTTTGCAGGAGCTCGTCCCAACCACTCGTGAGATTTATATCGGCTTGGGGTTCAACACTGAGGGTCAAATGCATAGTCGTTTCTCACGTGTTCCTCAACTCAGCCTTTCCTCAGACTCGCCCAATCATCAATCACAGAGCAGCATCACCATGACCATGCTGCTCTGTGATTGGTGGTTGAGCGAGTCTGAGGAAAAGCTGAGTTGAGGAGCACGTGGGGAATGACTATACATTTGATCCTGAGTAGATCTTAACGTGTTGCTTACATTTACTTCCTTGCTGCTAGAATTACAAACAAATTAGATTCAACCCCCAAACCCGTTTACATCACAAATTCCGGGCAGGCAGATAAGAAAATGTTATATTTCCAACCGTGTGTAAGAAATTGTTTTCAAAATCAAATTGTGTAATTTCCATTATACATGATTACTCATAGAGGTGATGCTAATACAATTTTCAAATCCCGTCTTAACTGAATCTCTAGCTTATTGCTTTAATCTGCCATAAACGCTGTTAAAATCTATAGCATTATATCAGCAAAAGGATCGGGTTATCAGATTCGTATACTCGTATTCACCAGCACGAGACTACTGTCAAAATCTAATGGTCGCCCTTATTGGTGAGTAATGTGATGTCTATCGAATGTCCAGGCTACTTCGCAATGGCCACCAAGCGTCTGGAGGAATATGGACCGATCTTCCGGACATGGATGGCAAGCTACGCAGAGATACACCTATCTAGGCCTGAAGACGTGGAGGCAAGTTGTTGGGGGTAGGGTGGGGATGCTGTTGCAGCCACATGTGTACATTTGCCTTTAAAACATTGCTTGACGTACCAGCCAATAACACGAGAGATTGAACTTTCCCTCTCAAACAGAGTATTTGTTGTTTTGGAAACTTATATGGTTGTGATCGTACAAAGTATGCTTTGAATGAAAATTTAACTTAATCATTGTGTTCTTACTGCAGGTCTGTAACCTAAGCAACACATCAAATGAGTTCAAAATCCGATTGTTGTATATAGAGAGTTGATAATTTACTCTACCGTGAAGTCATCATAAGACGTAGACCCCTTTGTCGGGTCTAACGACAGGGAGAGCTAACGTGGAGATATTCTATCCCGGAGTCAAACGGGATCTTATATGAACAGTGACTGTTTGCAAAAGATTGAAGGTACATTCAGAAAATCCCAGGTCATACGAATAGAACCATCGTTAGTCGTTTACGTCTAGAACATTACTAATGCCTGAATGCATAGTTCACACTCAAGCCCTCCTCAACCCCAGTCTCTCCTCAGCCTCACCTAGCCACCAATCACAGAGCCGTCCAAATGGCAATGCGGTTCTGTGATTGGTGGTTGGGCTAGGCAGAGGATCGGCTGAGTTGAGGAATATTTGAGTCTGGACTATGCATTCGGACCTAAGAATCTGTCAAACAAAATGAGGAGTCTTGTGAACCATGCAACCTATAGTAGCAATACCGGTTTGGTTTCCTTCTTGGAATAATGAGTACCCATGGTAGCCACGTACTTATATTACCATGTGTTTGTTACTTTAGTGACCCACCTAAGTGACAATTAATACAAAGTATAACTTATTCAAATTATATCTTCTGTGCAGGTTATTCTGGGCAACACGACACACATTGGTAAGGCGCTGATTTACAGGCTTCTTCGACCATGGCTGGGCAGGGGTCTTCTCACCAGCACAGGTTAGACAACAGCTGGGCTGTCATGTTGGATTATGTCACCACGTCTTTAGTACGTACGATATAGTTTTCAAATCTCAACTGCTTTGAGTTCATTCATCAAGAGAAGGTCTTACTCGCTACAAATGTAATCATTGAAAGTAATTGCAAATCACGCGGGTTCAAGCAACAACATGTTAGATTTAATGTGTATTGAACGAATAAGGAACTCCTCCCCGTCCAAGAATATCCCGTAATGATAGAGACAGACGCAAACCGTGACGTCACGGTATAACGATTACACAGTCATATGTTTGGTAACTTGTTTAGGCAATATCGCAGTCTAGCGGACAGCGATGACGTAGCTTCAGTCTCAGCTCGATGAGTCCGTGTGTTGTTGGCAAGCCGACACTGATTGGTTGTATTTACATACAAGATACTTTAAGGTTAGCTTACAGAAGTTTAGGATTTCTCCACTTACGAAATCTATAATTATAAGTCGTCGTTCGACTACTTTTCTGATGCTTTCGTCATTGGCGAAGAGCTCGTAGCAAACCAGCGAACCGTTCGAGACAAACCCCCGCAATAGCGATCGCTGATTGGCTACGAGTGGGGGTGGGTTCTTTGCCTGTGAAGAAAGCAGGAGAAAGGTTGTTGTTTGGCCAATTTAGCAATCACTTATGTAGGAACCCTGCCCAGGGATAATCCATTTCCCCCTTTGAATAACTAACTAGGTATTTTGTATTTGGAGTAGTCGGCAAGGAATGTCCGAGGGATGATAGCAATCTCAGCATTTGCCTTATGAGGAAAACCTCGAGAAATCCTTTCAATCGGGATTGCCGGTAGCGGGTATCGAACCGGCGACCTCCCGAATTGGAGCCTCGTGTGCTACGCACTGGGCCATTTCTATCGGTAATGAAATGTACGAACTATATTTCCACCTTGACACTACATAACGAACAACTTATAATAAATACGGCACAAATATACGGTGACATAAATAATCTTATTTGAGGTCATCCATCCAAAAATAAAAAGTTACCGGTAACTGGCATTGCAACTATAGTTGTCGGTGTCTGTCATTATGACATTCCGAGAACTTGCATGTGCTCGTGCCGTTTGCAAGGATGTGTTCCAATGGCCCATTGTGACGCTAGTTAACTAGCCCAGTAGTAGTCAAGGTTGGTGTCCAGAGGCTGAAAATTACACTATTCTTGATATTCACGTGACATCATGGACATTGTTGTCGGCCATAATCCCGTACTTTGCTATTGCCCGTACATCAAGTCAGTGTTATAGACAAACAAATGGGCATATTGTATACCATGAATAGATGAGTATGGCCTATACGACCGATTTGTACCTTAACATACTAAGAGACCCAGATAAATATTTTGTAGGCTACCAAGCTGTTTTCACGATGCCAACAACCAATGAGAAGCATGGTTGCCATGGTGAAAATAAGTTAGTAGATAACTAAATATTTAGCTGCGTTTCATAACTCGGATAGTCAACTGATAGAATGTCACTACTTTGTGGGGATGTAACTAGGAAAACGCTCTGCGTTGCCAGATGAGCGATTTTTTTAAACGCATAATTATATTTTTGTAGGTTGGAATGGTTATGTTAACAGCATCTAGTTTAGTGGTCACGAGTGTTTATTGAGAATTTCAACCAAATCCGTCAGCCGTTTGACCTATGCGCGAGGAAAAAAATTCTGTACACACACACAGAAAGCGCCGATCGAGTTGAAATGAGAGAATCACTCCGCATCGCTACGCTCATCTAATAATAAGCTGCATCTGGGCGAATTGTGGCCAAATCATGATCATACCAAATTAAATTTCTATCACCGTTATTTCCTTAGAAGAAAAGTATTCACGTCTTATTTCAGGCTCCCGTTGGCATGCACGAAGAAAATTGATCACCCCTACGTTCCACTTTCAAATATTGGAAACATTTTGTGATACATTCGTGGAGAAGAGTCAGATTCTTGCCGACAAACTAGAGGAGCAGATGTCTATCCACGGCGAGACGGGGTTCGATGTATATCCGTTTGTGACGCGCTGTGCCTTGGACATCATATGCGGTGAGTCAAGGCCAGATCCTACAACCTCAACCCTCACATTTCGTGTTGTATATACCGTATTAAATATTTTGAATCCTTCGATTGTCAAGTAGCACACTTATGGTCAGATGTATAGTTGTTCCTCAGTCCTCACGTGCTCTTCCACTCAGCCTTTCCTCAGACTAGCCCAAGCATCAATCACAGAGCAGCATTGCCGTGTGGACTGCTCTGTTTTGGTGGTTGGAAGAGTCTGAGGAAAGGCTGATTTGAGGAGCATGTGAAAAACGACTATGCATTTAACTCTTAGAATTCTCCCCGTTCATTTGATTTTTATACAAGTACTTTTTATGATTTAGAGCTGTGCTATTTTCTGCAACCCCCATTCCAAATGCAACCCCCAAATAAATAAAACATACATCTAGTTTTTTTTATTACCGTTAAAGTACACTCACACAATTTATTTTCTTTTTCATCATGATTCCCACTAGCAGTAAGAACAAAGATGGTTACTCAGCGCTAACTAACTAATTAACTAACTAACTAACTAAATAAATAACTAATTCACTAATTAACTAACTTACTAACTAGGTAATTAACTATCTAACTAATTAACTAATTAACTAATCAACTAACTAACTAACTAAATAACTAAATAACTAAATAGCTTACTAACTAACTAACTAACTAACTAACTAACTAACTAACTAACTAACTAATTAATTAACTGATTTACTAACTAACTAACTGTGTCGTAGAGACGGCGATGGGAACTGATGTGGCAGCCCAGGAAACGATTGACTCCGAGTACGTCCGGGCAGTACACGAGTGAGTACACACGCACACGCACACGCACACGCACACGCACACGCACACGCACACGCACACGCACACGCACACGCACACGCACACGCACACGCACACGCACACGCACACGCACACGCACACGCACACGCACACGCACACGCACACGCACACGCACACGCACACGCACACGCACACGCACACGCACACGCACACGCACACGCACACGCACACGCACACGCACACGCACACGCACACGCACACGCACACGCACACGCACACGCACACGCACACGCACACGCACACGCACACGCACACGCACACGCACACGCACACGCACACGCACACGCACACGCACACGCACACGCACACGCACACGCACACGCACACGCACACGCACACGCACACGACCACGCACACGCACACGCACACGCACACGCACACGCACACGCACACGCACACGCACACGCACACGCACACGCACACGCACACGCACACGCACACGCACACGCACACGCACACGCACACGCACACGCACACGCACACGCACACGCACACGCACACGCACACGCACACGCACACGCACACGCACACGCACACGCACACGCACACGCACACGCACACGCACACGCACACGCACACGCACACGCACACGCACACGCACACGCACACGTACACTCACACGCACACGCACACTCACACGCACACGCACACGCACACGCACACGCACACGCACACGCACACGCACACGCACACGCACACGCACACGCACACGCACACGCACACTCACACGCACACGCACACGCACACGCACACGCACACGCACACGCACACGCACACGCACACGCACACGCACACGCACACGCACACGCACACGCACACGCACACGCACACGCACACGCACACGCACACGCACACGCACACCTGGAGGCGGAGAGATGTATTTCTATTTATCCAAGTCTCTACCGTACGACGTTCATGTAGAAGGAATGGAAGTAGCGGGCTAAAGTTTAGTATTTTTGGCACCCGATTATTAAAATTGTTGGAGGGAGGATTTTCTCTCTATTGTATTATATTAAAAAAACATGCATTGTCACCCAGTCAGTTACAATAACTGGTTTTCAGTGGGGGACAGAATACCATTTATTATGTGCTTCGTTGCTATTATGGCTCCAAAGGCACCCTTTACATAAACTTTTACTCCAGTATCCTACCAAATAACCATATCACCATGCATTGAACCCTAATATAGACCCCTTCACTCAACAAGGGGGTTCCGTTGACACTGTGTAACCCATCCAACTGCCGACATTAGAAGCAGTTTTCAACACTCCCCTGAAAGTGTGACAAGTGAAACACCTTGTGGTATTACTTTTGTTCTAGAATCAGCTTGTGCATCATCCAGCGCGCCTGCCGACCATGGCTGCATCCAGAATGGATCTTTGCCCGGACACCGACAGGCAAGAAGTTTCAACACTGCCTCCATGTACTACACGGCTTCACAAACAAGGTAGGCGTGTGCGTGTTGTATGCTTGTGCACTTTTGTACGTTGTCCAAATGTAACACTTTAGTACAAGTCTCATGCTAAAGGTATACCCAAGTCAAGGTAAATTTTCCATTTCTCTAAATAAATAAATAAATTCACATTTAGAGTTTACCCACTCAGTAACGAGACTGATTTTCAGTTGTGGACTTTAATTTAAAGTGACTAAACCAACCCTGTAGGCTCCAAACACCATCGACGAGTGAGCGATAACCAATCAAAGATCGATATGTCAAATATGAAACATATGAATCAGTGGTTGGACAGTGCGAACACCTGCACAAGGCCGATTCCGAACAACTTCGAATTCGCCGTTTACTTATTCCTAAGACAAGAAGTGATGGAATTGAATCCATATTAGACGTTAAAAAACTTCTGCTGAAGCGGGATTTGAACCCGGGACCTTCTGAATTGGAAGCAGAGATGCTAACCACTGGACAGGTTCATGAATGATAATTTACTATTGTGTATTGGAATTCTGAATACCCCAAATACATTGTCCTGACTTATGAGTTTTGTACACCTTACCAACCAGAAGACTGCCATTACGAATGTATATGAAAGAGCACATGGAATCTGTTGGTTTTCTCTGAAACAGCATGCATAAAAGGATATTAATAAGGATCAAAAGTCAAGATGATTAGTGGGGGAACTTTCCCTATTCTTAAAAAGAAGTCAGATCATAATATGTAGCTGATTACTGGTCTTTTATGCATTAGTGATAATGTAGTCATCGTACACCTTCGGTAATGCTTCCGTCACGGGTGGGTGAGCGGCAGCCAACCAGCGACCGTGGCTAATTCAGATACCTGCTCGGGTTGGCCGAGACCGTAACACGTCATTGATTGATGACGAAAGCATTACGGAAGTTGTTGTAAGACGACTTTATTACCGTAGAGTTATGTTCGAAGGAGTAGTGACTCCGATAGCCTAGGACTTCTGCCTTTATGTTCTACTTCAGTGACCATTCTGAGGGGGCCTTGAAGTTAACCTTCCCCCCATGCAATCACCAATCACTATGACCTGTGAGTGAAGTAAAGACACCCTTCACAGGTTAAGTCATAGATATGGAGGCAGCCTAACATAGGCCACACACGTCATGTGGCGCACTTAGGTTGATCAAACGATTCTTTTAGGTGATTCGAGAGCGGAAAGCAGAAAATGAAAGTCATTCCAAGAGACTTTCATTCGAGAATGTGCCAGAAGACAATTTCACAGGTGAGATACATTTATGTTTATAGTAACTCGTAATATGAATTAAACGGTTAGCCTATTTATTTGGCAGTGACGTTTACAGTTGTTTCCAGTTGTTTGCAAATATTGTTGACATCTAGCTAGAATGCTAAACTACAAAACTTAATATGCCCCCCCCCCCCCCCCCTATCTCCTTTCATCAAAATGCCCGTAAGAACGAAGTAAATCCTGTAGTTTGCAATGTTTTCATTTAACATAAGCAATAAGAGTTCCAAGGTGTTATATTATACTTAAATTATTTTGAGTAGATACAACTAAAATGAATGCACTATAGTATTTATTTTCTATACCCAGTTATTTACGAGCATGAATTTCAGTCGGGGATAATTAATTATTTATTATTTGTTATGGGTCTCATTACTACGACGGTACCAAGGGCACCGTTTACATGAATGTATGCCAGTGTCAAGTTGACGTATTTAACTGAAATTTAATGTAATTCTTAATATGTTCCAATTTTCGTGAGTGTATGGACGAATGAAAATATCACTGCATCGAGAACACTTGCTGTACTTGGAATGTGCCTTGACAATGCTTCCTAAAGTCATACTCATCGTACAACAACTTCGGTAATGCTTTCGTCGTCAGTCAATGACGTGTTTACGGTCTCGGCCAACCCAAGCAGGTGTTTGAATTAGCCACGGCCGCTGGTTGGTTGCCGCTCACCCACAGGAATCATATCCTGGACCTTGTGCATTGAAAGCGGGAATAAAAGTAACTAACCAATAATGAGCTACACAACACATTTTATTGAAATTTTAATGAGATGGTCAGAGTGTAAGGCGTGCAAAGAAAATAAAAATATTAATGCATGCGCTTTGCTGGTATATTATCATCGCAACATTGGCAGCCATCTTGTTTGTGTGATATTGTGCCTGGAAAAAATTTAATTTATGTTATTTTAGTTCTCATATAGAGAAAAATCCTTGCAACAACGGGCGCCCCTATGACAAGGGAACTGCTATGAATACTATTCTTATAGTGGAATTCATAGTCGTCTCCTACCCCTAGGGGCGCCCGTTGTAGCCAGATGACAATTTCATGCATGCTATTTAATTTCCCATATAGAAAAGAAATCCTTAGCAACAACGGGCGCCCCTATGGGTAGGGGATGATTATGAATACGGACCTTAATGTTGTAGGGGGCAAGAAGCGCCTGGCCTTCCTCGACCTGTTGCTTGAGGCCTCCAAGGGGGATTCCCGGCTGACGGACGCGGATATTAGAGAAGAGGTCGACACCTTCATGTTTGAAGGTCACGACACGACGACCGCTGGCGCCACCTGGGCTCTCTTCCTACTCGGCTCCCACCCCCACGTACAGGCAAGTACAAAAGTAACCTCAGATAGATAGATAGATAGATCTTTGGGCTTAACGTCTCATAATTTTGCAACTTGGCTAATCGAGACGATGAGTGGGTGAAATATGAAAATGAAATAGGGGGGAGTTTGGAGAAAAGTGGCAAGTAGGAGGGCGGGAAGGATATGGTAAGGGGGAGGAAACGGGAGTGGGGAGGTTGTGGACTGCATTTTGTGTCAGTTTTCTCAACTACGATCAAAGTAAACGCATTGTATAATGTTTCTAGATTAGTATAAATACATCTAAATGCTGATAAAATTAAAAACAATGCGGGTTAATTGCGCCACGTCGTAGATTCTTACTTGAACACAACATGTCGACGTTTCTGGACCACTGTGGCCAGAAACGTCGACATACTGACAGTGCTCAAGTAAGTGTCTACGATATGGCGTACATCCCGTGAAGTTTTAAAATTTATCAGCACCGGGCCACGAAAGCCTAAGGCCCGAATGCATAGTTCACATTCAAGCCCTCTTCCACTCAGTCTCTCCTCAGCCTCACCTAACCACCAATCACAGAACCGTCCACATGGCAATACCGTTCCGTGATTGGTAGTTGGACGAGGCTGAAGAGTGAAGAGATGCTGAGTTGAGGAAGGCTTGAGCCTGGACTTTGCATACGGACCTAAGTGCTTTAATGAATACATTTAAATGTTTATTTGAATTTTCTTTAGAAGATGCAATGTTGATTTGATAAATCTGGACTAAAAATGTGTACGAGTTTGCTATGTTAAAGTCTGTCCGCTCCTAGTAGAAACGAAACTTTTAGAGCTAATGACATATATTTGCCTAATAGACAGTGAAGTAAGATTTAAAGAACCAACAGGTAGCGCGCTGTTGTCATTTCATTGAAATTCTTGTTCTTTCAAAGGGTGACTTTCGTTCGACCTCCGTTATTGTAAAATTGGCAACCATGTTTTTCTAGTAAATCTTGGTTTACAAGCCGATTATAATGATTCAATACACAAACATGAGCAATTTTCTAAACGTTTCGTTTCTGCTATGAGCGGACAGGCTTTACAAAAGAGCTGATTGTACTGTGACTTACATATGTGTGTTTAGGAGAAAGCTGTGGAAGAACTGGACAGAATATTCGCGGGCTCCAACCGACCAATCAGCATGCGAGACCTGAATGAGATGGAATACCTTGGGCGAGTTATCAAGGAAACCTTACGTCTATACCCCAGTGTTCCGTTCATTGGGCGTATGGCGAGAGAAGACACCCATTGTAGTGAGTTTAGTCTCAATCACTCTCCGTGTGACGTCACAGCACTCTCCAGCCATTGAGACAATATGGAGAAGTTGTAGTCTGCACTCAAATGTACACACAATAGCTCCCATGGGCTACCTTGATGGGAGTGTTTTTAATCTCTTCCTTTTAGCTTATCGAATAAACTTTTGATGGTACAATTCACTCGAATATGTCGTTCATGAGTTATACACCACAAACAAAATGGTTTACCCTGGATGTTCAATTGTGTTCTAAACGTGATCTAGAAAATATTCATCACAGGAATATACATACAGCTATCAGTCTTTCTCTTCACAACTTGTAGGAAGAAAGTTGTTTTAGCTTTCATGTTTTATTGAACTCTTCACCACTTTGTTGTTTTATACGAATTATGATGGGTACCTTTGAAATAACACTACAACAGTGTATGTATAGTTGTCCCGAAACAACCTTACCGATGCGTTTGTCATATGACATGGTTTGTGGCCAATCCACGATCGGCATTTGTAATTAGGCCTCGATGGTTGGTGGCCATGAATCTGTGACGAAAGCATCTGCACGGTAGTTTCAGGACAAGTATAGTTGTCCCAATACTACCTTACACATGCTTTCGTCACAGGCGACGGGTTCGTAGCCAATCAGCGATCGGTATTTGCGCGGGCTTGTCTCGGGCGGTTCGCTGGTTGGCTATGAGTGCCTCGCCTGTGACGAAAGCATATGTAAGGTAATCTTGGGCCAAGTATATAAACAAATTTGTGCTTCTCAGTATAGTGATTCGAATGTTTTTTTTAAGACATCACCAGGAAAGCGGCATCTCTCGGGACTATTGAATGGTATTTGTTTCAGGTGGCTACAAGATTCCAGCTGGCAGCATCATAAGAATCCAAATCTACCACCTTCATCGGTGTCCGGACCAGTTTCCCAACCCCGAGGTCTTTGACCCTGACAACTTCCTACCCGAGCGCGTCCAGGGTCGCCACCCGTACGCCTTCATCCCCTTCAGCGCCGGCCCTCGGAACTGTATCGGCCAGAAGTTTGCTATGCTGGAGGAGAAGGCGATGTTGGCAACATTGCTGCGGCGCTTCACACTGCGATCTGTTGAGAAGCGGGAGAACCTCACACTCAACAATGAACTTATCCTCAGGCCGGAGTCGGGGGTCAAACTTGTGCTGAGGCCGAGGTGCAGCGATAAACGCATTTAACGAACACATTCATGCATAGAATATAATACGTCATAAATTATATAATTTTTTGTGAAAAAATCAACGAGGTCTAACGTGATGGAAATAGATTGAAAAGAAAGCTACAGTACAATTTGGTCACACCTCTCTTTGAATTCATTCATGGTAAATCCCAATTAATAAAATGGCTAGAAAGAAGCCTCTGTAGGGCCTAAAAGTGTTTTAAATTCAGTATGTTAGGTTTGTTATTATATAACCTAGGTTTTTGTGTGTTAAAAGTTACGCAAATTCTTTATTAATCACAGACTTCCGCATTTCTTGTAGATGACCACTTTGGCGACAGTAAGATATTAGTTGTATTACTTTATGACCTAGTTAGTGAACATGAAATAACAACTGCACAATTTTTATGCTAGAGTATTAAATTAGTCTTGGATTCATCAATGTACTACTAATGCCGATTTTACAAAATCAGATACCACATGTCCAAAGGTGTTAAAACCCTTGTTTTTTGTGTTTTTTTTAGAGGCATGCCTGCTATCATTAGGAAATAACCTTCCCAGGAAATAAGTGAGTCATGAGTTGAGGTGTTTCGAGCCATCGTGTAGAGGAATAAATACTACGGGTGGTAAAAGTTAATATCTGTTTAATACTGTGTACGCATGTTCGTATGCTAACATTAACTGGACTTTTTCTTGCCTTTTTTCTGGCTGGCTTTGTTAGTAGTATTAGTTTTGTTAGTAGAGCTACCTTTCTGGCAAATTAACATCAACAGTTTCTTGAAAATGATATAAACAACAGCAAGAGATGTAAAAACAGCCAATAGAATGATGGCAACGACATCTAGCAGCAAGTATTGGTACCAAGGCAGTAGCGCAGCCCTACTGCGCATGTGCGGAGCTCCGCGGTGTCGGATGACGTATTCTGTCCAGTACATCGCCCGGGCGAGGGGGCTCTGTGGTTGGTCGCGGAAGATCCGGGACAGGCGCTTGGCATTGGTCATGTAACTGGAACATAATATGTCACATCTCACAAGACAACATATACAAAGATCACAAGGAAATTTGAAAAATCCTAAAGCCTAACGTAAACTAAAACAAAGTATGAAAATAGTGATAAAAAAAAACAAATTATGCGTTTTTCGCAGTTTCCCAAAATATTTCAAAAACTTGCAAAAAAAAATGTAGGGGAGAGTGGGAGTAACGTTTTGACCACTCATAAAATTTCGTTCACGCTATATGTGAGATTTTGCAAAATTCTCGTTTTCAAAATGTGGTTTTTCCATCTCTAAATGATGTGATTCCAAAGATAACTGTTACATTTTGGGCAATAAAATGGACGTTAATAATAAAATTTCACGATTTTTATTGTCATCATTTTTCACTACCTCTACCTATGGTTCTTCTGGACGCTTAAGGTGAATTCACGACCTTGCATGGCCGTGCATGCAGCGCCGTCCGTGCTGCTGCAGTAGTGCGTGGGAAGTTCTAGAGGATATCTCTACTCACATACACGAGCACTACATGCATACTTACCTGGCGTAGGGGTTACCGTGATCAACAAGGCGGTGACTCTGGCCAATTAAACTGCCCTCTCGATTGCAATATATCGAGGAGCAATTAACCAAACAGCTTTGGGATCCGCCTGTTCTGAGTGGTTCGAACGCAAGATTACTCTCAGACAGGAATCCAATAAGCAGAAGAACAGAAGATTAAGGGGCATCACCCCGTGTCCTATTCCTTCAAGTTTTAACTTCTTCCCCTTCCTCCCTTATCCTTCTCCTCCCTTCCTCCCTTCCCCTTTCTCCCCTTACCACCAACGCGATTGCGGAAATTCCCCCGCGATCGTGACGGTGCTGGGTCTTACACCCTCCCTCCCTTCCCTTATCCCGCTCACCAACGCGACCGCGGAAGGGTTCTGTCCCCCGCGCTAGTGGCGGTGTCGGGTGTTTAACCCTCTCTCTTCCCCTTCCTCACCCCCTCCCTCCCCTCCCAGAGAGTAAAACTATCGCATCCAAGTCATGGTTTTCCCGCCATTTCACCCGAAGGCCACGCCCGCCGCTGGTCTTCCCCAATTCTTGCCTCATAAGAGGTCTACAATTTATAAACATTCTCAACCTGGTACCTCCACCGGGATGCTACCCCCGATAATCCCGCCCCTTATGGCAGCTACCACGTCCAAGCCACGCACTCCTGAACCACCTCCAGTGTGGACTAAGATCCCACTGAAGGTGAAGGAGCCGCGAAAGGGCCGTTACTCCTTCCCCATTATTTCCACTGAGGCAGGAGTCCCTCCATCAGCTCCACTACCCGATCAACCAGTCCCAGACAGGCCAGTAACGCCCACCGCAAATAGGTTTCTGGCCCTAGATGTCGACTGCGACATCATGTCGGACGACGACAACTCCCTGGTCATAGACTCCGGCGCTGAAAGCGAGATGGAGCTATGCCAGTCTCAACCCTCGACCAGCAAAACAGTGCGTCCGAAACGTCGCCGGACCCACTCGCTCTCCCCCGACTCGGACGCGTCTTCTGTCCGCTCTACCGCATCCAGGCCACCGAAACTCCATGCACAACGTGCAAGTCCCAGCTCCGTAATACATAAACCGGTAGCTACGCATCCCCCAGCAACTTCCTCGGACCAAGCTAACCCTGGGACTGCCAATCAGCACCCCTCCGACTCGAAACCCCCGCCCATCCTCTTATACAATATCGAAAACTATTCCTCTTTGGTCACCCTATTGGCCAAGGCCACCAAAGGGGCATATACCATCTCGGCCACAGCGGAAGCCTTCCGCATCAAACCCAATCTCCGACAAACCTATGATGAGATTTTCAGGTATTTAAACGTGCATAAACTACTGTTTCACACTTTCCCGACCGTAGAACAGAGACAGAAACGTCTCGTAATTCGCGGTCTTTCCTCCTCTGTGCCAGTCGAGGACATAAAAATTGATCTGACGGAACAGGGCGTCAATATCGTTGACCTCCGTCAAATCCTGCATAATGGCGACTCTCCGTCGACTCGTCGACCCATGCCCTTGTTTGTTGCCACCGTCTCTCTCTTTGACACCGGCGTCCCCCTTCATACAGTCACCATCATCTGCCACCACAAAGTGACATTTGAACGTTACCGTGGCCAATCAGGTCCACGGCAATGCTTCAATTGCCAACAATTTGGCCATTCATCGGCCTTCTGCCATCTTCCGCCGGCGTGTTTTAAATGCGCCCAGGCCCACAAGTCGGCGCATTGCCCCAAATCCCCCGACTCACCCGCCACTTGCGTCAACTGCAAACAAGCCCACCCAGCCTCGTACCGTAAATGCAAGGCATATCTTGATGCATGTGATGCCCGAGCACAGAGCAACCAAAACCAGCCAGGCCGTCCGGTAACAAACCGCCGCCAAAAGCAACCACCTCCGCCGACTGTAGCTTCACAACAGCGTGCTAGCTTCCCCGCAGCCACCTTCAGTGCCGCATTTCCCCCACTAGTCTCGTACGCACAAGCTGTCCAGGCCTCGACACCACAACAGTCTCCACCTGACCTAACTGATGTACCACACACCAGTCCGTCACAGTCTTCTCAACCCCATGGCCCAGTTCCCGCCCCACGGCGTCCACGTGGCCATGTACCACCTTCACAACCGCCGCCTCCACTGCTGCCGCCTCCACTTGCTCCCCAAGGTCGTAACCCGGCCTGGACCATCATCGGCCAAATAGCCGATGCCCTCATCGCCTATTCCAGCGACCCCATCATTTCCACCCTAGCTACCCTTCTTAAAACACTCATCTCTGCACCCAACAATGGCTAAGCTGGAATTGAAATTACTGGCGTGGAACGCCAATGGAGGAGTTCGTCGCAAAACGGCAGAACTCATCCACCTAGTTCATCAACTTTCCATAGACATAATTCTCATCAACGAAACTCATCTTCTCCCTTCTGACAACTGGTCTATTCCTGGCTTCCAAATTCTCCGTAACGATCGACTGACAGCGTCTAAACGTACGAGAGGGGGTGGTACTGCCATTCTCTCTCGCTCTACAGCCGCCGTCGTTCAAGAACCTACCCCCCTTCTTTCTGCGGTCGAAGCCACTATCGCAATTGTGAAAACGGCTGCTGGCCCGATGCGATGCATCGCAGCATACTCGCCCCCAAATAAACACTTCAGTGGCCCCGACTTTATTTCCCTCTTCACTTCACAAATGCCGACTGTTCTGGCGGGTGACTTAAATGCCAAACACCATCTTTGGAATTCGGCTGTCAATAACACGCGGGGACTTGCTCTTCTTCGTTTCATCACGTCTACCAACCTTAGACTCAATGTCACTGGGCCTGTCGAACCAACATACTACCACTATCGGGACACTACCCCTCCTGATGTGCTAGACATTGCCATTATTCGGAACATCCACACATCTTACGATATTTCGACAGTCCAGGCACTCACATCCGACCATAATCCGATCCTCATAAATATTGGTAACAAAATCAATTACCAACCACCTACCCCCCGGTTCTCATACGGAAAAGCCGACTGGCAGCGCTTCCGTAATCATATTCATAACCGCCTCACTGCCCTCCCACTTCCACTTCTCGACTCATCTTCAGCTATCGATACGTCGATCTCCTTCCTATCGGCTCTTATCCGTCAGGCAGCTAATGTTGCAATCCCCAAATACACACCGTCGCCCTCAACACATCTGTCTTTACCACCTGCCCTTCGTGCATGTGTGCGACAGAAAAATCGAGCCCGTCGGCGCTGGCAAGCGTTCCGAACGCCAGACTGCAAGGCCGAATACGACAGACTGCAACGTGCACTTGACCGCGATATTGCCGACCATATGTCATCGCAGTGGGAAGCAAAACTGTCAACTCTCTCTTACCACGACAACTCCATCTGGCGGATGGCCAAGACGCTACAGAAGTCGAAAGCACCCAATCCTCCGATCCTCACACCTGCAGGCTGGGCACTTAGTAGCCCGGACAAAGCCGAGGCAATCTCGCGCAGTCTGGAAATGGCCTTCATCCCAAATCCACCAGTTCCTGGCGAACCTGACTTGGATAGGTTAATGAAAATCTACTTTTCGAAAACTGTGTGCCCGGAACCCCCACCAGAGTACAATTTACAGCCCTTTGAACTACGTACCATCTTTTCCAAATTAAACCCCCGTAAAGCCCCTGGTCCCGACGGTATAGGAGCGGTGCTCATTCGACAACTTCCCGGGTCAGCTGTGGCAGTCCTCTTCCATATTTATGAACGGTGCCTCACTACGTCATATTTCCCAAAAAATTGGAAAATGGCCAAAATTATCTCAATCTTAAAACCCGGGAAACCGCCGTCAGACCCGTCCAGCTACAGACCAATCAGCCTTCTCAATGTCATGGCCAAAATGCTTGAGTCTCTGGTCCTAACTCGCATCAAGCGCCATTTAGCCGATAACCCCATTATCCCCCAGTATCAATTTGGTTTCGTAGCAAACACCTCTACGGAACATCAACTTTTACGTCTCACAAATCGCATCACCCATGGTTTCAATAACAAGAAAGTCACAGCCGTTGCTTTCCTCGACATTGCCAAAGCTTTCGACTCAGTCTGGCATGCTGGCTTGTTATTGAAACTAGCCCGGTACAAATTCCCCCTGCATATCATTCACTTTCTCCAATCATTCCTCCACAAAAGAAGTTTTCGGGCATCCTGGCTGGGGTCACTGTCTTCACCACGAAAAATACGCGCAGGAGTACCTCAGGGATCAGTACTCAGTCCAACTCTATTTAATATTTACACGGCGGACATGCCAGAAATGCCCAAGGGTGTTGATGTGCATCTCTTTGCAGATGATGACGCCATTGCTGCCACCTCCCGCTCCGCGGAGCTTGCTGTAAAACACCTCCAAGCTGGTCTCGACTTAATATCTCCATGGTATGCCAAATGGCGTTTTAAACTCAACGTTGGCAAAACTTCAGCTACCATGTTTACCACTGGTCGTGCCCTCAAACAATTTCCCCTCTTTCTGGACGGTGTCCCGATCGAATGGTCCAAGACCAATCTGTACCTTGGTGCACTTCTAGACCGCCATCTTAGCTGGAACCATCATGTTACCAAAGTGATGCAAAAGAGTCGTAACAAAATGTTTGCTCTTCAGTCAATACTGAGGTCTCCAGTTATTGCAGAGAAAGACCGTCTTCGGATCTACACGACCGTTATCCGTCCCACATTTCTATATGCCGCTCCCATATGGGGCACCACATCATATACTAATTTTCTAAAATTACAGCGCCTCCAAAATACTGTCCTCCGAGTGGTGATGCACCTCCCTAAATACACCCCAATCGTTCCGCTCCACACTTCTCTGGATCTACCTTTGGTAGACAAGTTGGTTCAGGATCGATCCCTTAAATTCTTTAACTCTTTATCACGGCACCCAAACCCTCTTGTGAGGTCACAGTTGGACTTTATGCCCAACCCTCATGATAGATATCTCCGTCCAGTCGCGAGCATAAATACCCTTGAATTCAGGCCTCCCAACCCACAGGCATGTGGACGCCACCGCAACATTCGCCTTCCCCTCTTTGCCAAGAAAAGACGGGTGAGGTAGTACCTCCATTCATTCCCATCAGGACCCTTCCTGAACTTACCTATTTATTCCTAGTAGTTGTAAACCCAACCTCTTCTTAATTTCATACTAATATCACTCTAAATTCTTTCTGCCTTCGGGCCATTTCATTCTTTTTCCAAACGTTCTGCCTTCAGCAACAAAACCATCACATCTGTATTCTAATCATACTTCTCTTAAGGACACTGTCCGGTCGAGATTGTCAAGCAAAAGGAAACTGTACCTTATTGCCTCCATTCAAAGCTTCAAAGCTGGGAAGTTCTATGTGTTCACGACCCGGCCGGCACAGATGCGGTTTCACTGCCTAGGCCTATTGTATCACTAGGACTGCCGTATTACTAGGCCGATACATATACATTCAGTGTTAAGAAATAATTAGATATTGGCGTAGGCCTAGGCATTACCTTGTAGGCTTTCTAGAACATAGAGAAACTCCTAGAATAGAGAAATATAGCATTCTAGGTTGCTTTTTGTGTTGTAAAAGACGCGTTCATGTAACTGTGTGTAGGGTTATGTTTGTTTTGATTTGAGCCGTGTTGCAGTTTGGTTGCAGTGATCACGGCCATCTAAATCGTGATATTGTCTGTTTCTGATTGGCTTAAAGCCTCGGTGGCTCAGTCGCCTTGTGATGTTCTCCCAAAGCGTACATACACATTTCAGGCGCTGTTATAGAATCGCTATTTTGTTCATCTTTGGCGACGGCTGAAACGGGCAAATAATTTCTGCCTGCATTCGTTTCGGCTGCTTTCATTTCAGGCAGAAATGGGAAAGTTACCGAATAGGGGTCCAGAGTAGGAGTACCATGCAGACGAAAAATGTCACAGCCAGTGTGAGCCATCAGAATATATACGATCTATGGAGGTATGACTTGCGTGCAGTGCTGCAAAAGTTGAATGTCGACCAACTTCGGCAGCGCTGCACTGCACTGCATGCAAGTCGTTTCTGATTGGTCTACCAGCCGCTGCACCGCGCTGCATGCACGGCCACGCAAGGTCGTGAATTCACCTTTACCGCATCTGCCGATGAGGCACTGTCTAGTCCCGGACCAAACTAGTCCCCTCGGCTGGGTGTACAGCAATACAGCAGTACAGTACACAGTAAAGCGCTGGTCCCGCTCCGTGGTTCTCCATTCTAGGTTCGCCTCAAACCCAATGGCCACATCATGCTAGCAGATCACGCTGTAAACCTACCTCTAGTCATAGGTTATAACGGTAAAAAGAGTCAAGTATAAATTGCATTTTTCTAAACTTTCCATGACATATTTTGATACATGTTTTTTATGCAAAGTGTTCCTCCTTTACGATTATGCGATGGCTGTTAAATAAAAATAAATAATTTAAATTCACATTTCGAGTCTACCCACTAAGTAACAAGAGTGATTTTCAGTGGGGGACTTAAATTTAAAGCGACTAAACCAACCCTGCAGGCTTCGAACACCATCGACCAGTCGCCTTCGTGTATATTGAATGAAGAAATGTGTTTTCATCATAACTGTACAAATTCTCAGAAGAGTTGGTCGCTCCACGTAGTCTATTTCAACGGAACTCTCCGCTATATTTCCCGATACCTGCTTGTTGCTCTGCTGTGTGGACTTGACTTTCCTTGTATGTCATGTGCCTTTACATCGCCTGCTAACAGACCTAATAATAGTATCACTACAATACGTGATGCAGACAAATAACTAGATGTAAGCTGCGATTTCAGTCGAGGATGTGCTCGGCGTGGCGCGGCGCGGATGAAGATTGCAGCCAATCAGAGTGCTCGATTTCTCAGCCGAGGAGAGCCACGGATTTCTAACCGTGGATTAAAAATATTCAGGTTGGAATTCATAGTCGGCCTCTACACCTAGGGGCGCCCATTGTTACTAAGGTAACAGTTGTTTCCATGTTATTTCCCATAAACAAAACAAATCCATAGCAACAATGGGTGCCCCTAGGTGTAGGGGCAGACTATGAATTCCAACCTCAGTATTTCAGCCGGCGAACTTCACACTCGGCATGACGACACTTTGAATGACCAATCGACAATCCTGACTACGACAACACACAAGTGACTGCAAAACGTACATAACCTATAATCTGGTTAAAAGTGAAAATGTATGAAGACTCTGCCGAACGATTAGTGTTGGCTGTCGAAAAGAGAGAAATCCTGTATAATATATTCCACAAACACCTATAAAACCTATAACACCACGTTGCTTCGTACGTCGAGGAAGTATGATAGGACTCAAACCCATAATTCGACTCATGACTGAGGAAAACTTCATAGAAACACCATCAATCAGGATTGCAAAGACATCCTGAAAGTAGACTCGCGTGGTAGAGCTGAGCCACGAGCAATGAGTGTCTGAGATGTGTGAAAAACGCGGCACCTACCTGGGATTGTCGAGCACCGACTTGAGTGCGTTCAGTACGGTGGCCTTGGTGATGTTGTTATAGTCCAGGATCTCGGCGACGCCGTCAATCGCGTAGTACCGCATGTTGTACAGTTGGTCACCGAAGATGGGAATGCCCAGCATGGGAACTCCGCTATCCACTGCTTCCATTGTGCCCAGGAGTCCGCCATGAGTGATGAACAAGCGGACGTTGGGGTGATCTGGGCATTAAATGAAAACGTGAAATCCAGAAATTAAAAAAACCAGCTCGACTAGGGTTCACAACAATTTCACCCACCGGAGTGTTTCTGCAAAAAAATATCCGTTTCAATCTAAACGGTTGGATCACAAATGTGTACATGCAAGTAAATTCCCGGAATCTGCTGGGAGAGAATACGCATTCATCAGAGGATAGGAAAGAGAAAATATGCGGCAAGACTTTATTGAGCAGCTAGGTAGAGAATGGCATAAATTCCAACTCTGGATGTTTGAATGAAGAAGTGACTCTGCCAGTCTTGAGAGATGACGAAATTAAATCTTCCCTTTTACTTTTCCTTACCCCGAACCCTTTTAGTTGTAAGTACTCATACGTATCTTTTTCCTCCAACTATCCCTCCTCCCGACGTCATATGATCTAAAGGTTCAGTATGTCGTCTGTACAGTAATGAATGGCCTTATCAATAACAATCGAAGTTGAACACCAAAGATTATTTAGTCTTTTTCCGAAAACAGTTTGTATTGTTGAAGTTTCTGATGATAGAACTGTGACGTTGCTTGTTCACATTTCTCCCGTCAGTCTTTCATATTATAAGAGAACTGTAAGACTGTTTCTAATCAGTCCTTATTGGCACAATGTATGAATCAAAAGATGAAACAAGTTTTACTCATCTCCCTACACTGACGTAGTTGGCATGAACATGATATCTAAAGATGACAAAATATTACATTTGGGTGTGTATCCCCGGTGGCAACAAGAATTTTACAATACTTAGAACTTAGACTGTTGTACAAAAAGCATGAACACTTGCTGCAAAATAGGGCTAGGGAAGCTTGTGTTAAATGATCTAAAACTTTTCTCAGGGGCCCCAGTCATTAATGTAGATCAAACATACCCTTATGTGATCGTCCAGCCTTGATTTCTTCATACAAAATTTATCAAAATACATAATCATTCCCTTTAACATCTTTAACATTTTTTGCATCATTTTTGATGCAACTCACTGAGAATGTCCCTCTGCGGCATCCATTTGGCCACGCGCACATTGTCCGGTTGCCCTGGCAACGAGTCTCCCTCCCACTTCCACAGCACACGCTGAGGTAGTTCACCGAACGCCTGTAAGAGCGCAGCACGTTTCTCGGCGGGCAAAGTCTCGGCTCTCAACATGGAGCCCATGCTGAAATAAACCACCCCCTGTCTGGACTCGTTCAACCACCGGTCCAGCTCCTGGAACAACGACCAACCATGTAATATTATATTCAAGAAAAGAACTCGACCCAAAATTGCCCGACAATTGAAACTGTTACATTTTATGCAGACGAGCCATTTTCAACCAATGCTCTGCCTTGGAGATGGCTCTCATTTAGCCAGTTCACTAGATATCTGCCAAGGTATCTAAATCCCCTGGCGGGAGCTCTTTGAACCTCCGCTAGGGGATTGACGGACCTTGGATATCTGCTAGTAGCACACACAACACAAAATATGTCCACTTAGTTTTGGGAGCAGTTTGACGAGCCTCAGCATAGATTTAGAAAATCATGCTTTATTGGGAGAACACATATTATACAGCCTCTCTACTGGCCAATCACAATAGACCGGATGTATTCTGGTAGGAAGAAAATAAAACTACTCTGAGGAGGATTTTAGCAGCCCATTGTTCATTGTTGTAGCAGCACTATCTATTTGTTAGCTTGAGTCTCCAAATGCTCACCACAAAGGTCCTCTAAATCTGCTGCGGGTGCTGGTTGAAAACGAGGCTCTGCTAGATGATTTACAAGACGTTGATTGCTACAAGCTACCATCTAGAATGTACCGACTAAAACTTTGTCTCACTGCAGGATGAGACCGCGAGAAATGGCAAATGCCACTGCAAGAGTAGAGTTTTACCGACCCCTGAGATTCCTTCATTGTGAACACCCGCGCGCTTCGTCTACTCGACATTCTTGACAAGCAGTTATCGGCTTATCGTGCATGACCGAAAATCCTAATACAGTATGATGATTGAACATTTTCTTAGAATTAACACCTGTTCCAATGGCCGTAATATTTAAAACTCGTTGGTCCAGTGGTTAACATCCCTGCTTCCAATGCAGAAGGTCCCGGGTTCAAATCCCGCTTCAGGCAGAAGTTTTTTAACTTCTGATGTGGATTCAATTCCATTACTTCTTGGCTTAGGATTAGTAAACGGTGACTTTGGAGCCGTCCTAGCAACGAAGCACTCAATAAATTCTAAGTTGTTCTGAATCGGCCTTGTTGATTCTGGCATTCGTCCGCAGGTGTTCGCACTGTCCAATCACTGATTCATATGTTTTATATTTGATATATCGATCTTTGATTGGTTATCGCTCACTCGTCGATGGTGTTCGAAGCCTACAGGGTTGGTTTAGTCACTTTAAATTAAAGTCCCCCACTGCAAATCAGTTTAGTTACTGAGTGGGTAGACTCTAAATGTGAATTTATTTATTTTTATTTAAAACTAAAAACTCAACAACTTGCCCAGTTTTCGAAGTAGAGCTTCCATTCAAAATTTCACATTCATGAAATACCGAAAATAAAAAGCTTCTGTTATTTTATATGTTGTAGTAGTGCTAATTCAGTTGCCTATTGCATATTGCATATATTGCACTGGTAGTTATTTCCGGTATTTGACCGCGATCATGTGAATCAATTAGGGAAGCTGTCATTCCATTCATCTGTTGGGCTGTGAGCGCCGAGCTACAATTAGGGTTGCACAAAATCTGGAGAGTTAAAAAACCGGTTTGACTAGTCTCATCCTACGATGAGACGAATTTTAGTTTCAAACTGCTCCACCAGGATTGAGGTGTGGAATATGGACGCACCTGTGGCAAGGGCTGGATCTCCTTGATGTGTATCCCGCCCACCTCCACCACAGCGGGCACATGAGCCTTGGCCCTGTTGACACTAAAGTGTTGATTGACCATCAGCAGACTGACATTGCCGGCAATGTCCGCTAGGGGCGGCATGGAGCTACCAAAATGCCGCCTCGCGATCGCGTCCGCTGGCTTCCTCGAGTAGAACACGAACTCGATCCGATGTTGCACGAAGTAGAGCGTATTGACGACCCTCTGCATCAAGGTCATGTCGTCGTGGTACGCGAACTGGGTGCTGGACACGTAGGCCGGGTGCTCGGAACTGCCCAGGGGGTCGGTGTTCCACGAGAAGGGTTTACTGGAGAAGAGGACGGCGATCGGTACTTGGAATCTGTGCGCGAAACCCAAGTGACACTCACTGCCAAACACCTCGGTAAGCAACAGGTCGAATTTTTCCTGTGAGTTGATAAGTTTCTGCACGTTCGGATGCTGCAGTATCTTCTCGCATCTTGAGACGTCTCCACCCCAGATGCCGGCCTTGCGAATCGTCTCAAAGTCCTTTGAGTAATATTCGTCCATGGAGTAAATGTCTGTCTTGAGCTCGACGGCGCCGTCTATGTTGATTTGGGTGTAGTTCGGTACTCCTGGTTGCAGCGGGAAGAAGCTTACTAGGACCACCTGTTAACCAGACAGAGCAATAAGCATTCCCTCTGGCTAGTTATATTTCTTTAGACAATCGATCTAGGCCTTTTTTATAACCAAGGACAACATACCCTATCGACAATATTCAGAGTAATACACCAGCTAACTTCAATACTTCACTATCGTGACATATACAGATGTTTTGAGAAGTAGATTTGAGATTTTACTTTCGGGTCAGGTGACGCTACATTTTACAGAGGGTAATATGGATTGTGTATGCCCAGGGGCGGACTGGCAGGTACGGAACTACGGAAACCCGTACGGGGCCCCCCCCCGGGTGGGGGCCCCCTTGAGGGCCACCACCCAACCCCTGAAAATATCTTACGCTATATAGATTATAAAACAATAGTAAGAAGAGCATAATACGTATCTCATGTCAGTGAAAAGGGACATATAGACCATCTAGAAGTGCTACAAATGTTTCCGCTTTCGTCCTCAGAGCTTACTTTTTTATAGTTTAGTTTGAAATATAAAACATGCCAGTGATAGAAATTTCTTCAATTTTAATTTTAAAGTGGTGTTCACAGTTCAACATGTTGTTGCACACACTTATCATCGTTTGTCGACTTTTAAACGTGTTTAAATGCGTTTTAAACAAATTATAGGAAACAATATAGTTTGAAATATCCAACTGCCAGTGTTGGGAAAAATCTATCATTAATTTAATTTTTAACAGTGGTGTTCCCAGTTCAACATGTTGTTCGAAACACCTATCATCATTTATCGATTTTAACACGTGTTTATATGCGTTCTAAACAAATTAATAGAAAACAAGAATCCTCGTCAAGATTTCTGCTCGCTAGCTCGCTACTTGAGAGTGACTTTTGATAGTTTGCGAGTTAACTTTGCTATAGGCCTATCTGAAAGTATACATTTTGCCCATTTATAATAGAATAGGCTTAGTAAAAGTGAAATAAAGGAGTTTTCAAGTCATGTGTCATTGCAAAACCACTTTCCATAAAATAGCTGACTGACAAATCTGGCTGATCGCATGTCAATAACTTATAAGCGTTCAAAATTTAAAAAAGCGAACTTTGTGGCAAAAGTATGTCTATCGGCGCCTACTGAAATCCGATCCAGCGCAGCACTAGCCATAAGACTTCTCAAATGACAGGATCGACCTCCTATCCTAGACTGTGGACGTAAGGAATTATCAGTGCAATATTGAGTTTAGTTACATTGTTTTTCATGATAGGATTTCGCCTCAAAACGCGTTTTAGACCACTAAGCATCATGCAGGGTCGAAAATTGTTTCGCCTTCGGCGACATAGCCTCCGGCGGCAGGGGCTTCGCCCCGGACCCCAGCTACATCCCACCCCTTCGTTGCGAGTACAAATTACACGATTCGAGTGGACAACTAGTAGTCGATATTTGTAGAGGGTTGGCAAACAATATGGTTTGAAATACACAACTGCCAGTGTTGGGAAAGTTTCTTCTTCAATTGCGTTTTTAAAAATGTGGTGTTCACAGTTCAACACGTTGCTCCACATAACTATCATCATTTATCGATTTTTAAACGTGTTTATATGCGTTCAAAACAAAAAAATAGGCTGGAAAATTTTCGCCTCCGGCGGCTGGGGCTTCGCCCCAGACCCCTTAAAGCTTCGCCAAGTCCCGGGGCCCCTACAACCCTTTTCCGTACGGGGCCCTTACCCCCCCAGTCCGCCTCTGTGTATGCCAGTGGACCAACGCCTTATGTTACGTGCAATATAAACTACTTATTTAGAAGAAGTTCAATTCAATAGAATTTTATTTGAGAGTTATAATTCCTAGTTGTTTCTGGTGATTATAGTGCCCAGACCATAATAATTATGCTAAATTTAATTTCCCCTCTACTCTTAAATCCACTCTGAGTCTGCACCAAGGAAGTATGCTCGAGTACCTTCATCTTCTATCATCGAACATCGACCATGCGGACGGTATTGAGGACAAAGTATAACCGTCGTGAATGGACGTGAAAAGGGTGACTTGAAAACCTAATCAAAATTCCAGTGTTTTGCACTAATTCTGCTACATTTTATTTAATTTTATAGGTATTTTAGCACAGATTCAAAGTTGTAATCTCTAGTGTTGCTTTACAATTGATAGTTCCCACGTGACGTCACAGCGGCCATGATTGCGCCACAACTAAGAAGGACCAATCCTAGATCATTGGCAAATACTATTCAGATTTAATAAATTAGTCTAATTTAGAATTTAAAAAATGAACATAAGTAATACAATTAAGCCCCCAGTAATCAATTTTATTTAAAAAAAATAACAGGCTGGATTAAAAAAAAACTAAGGATTCTACTACAACACAACAAATCGACGACAATTGTTTCTCCATGGCAACGTCAAAGTTTGATCACAAATGTGGCCGCCACGCGCAAAGATGTGACGTACGTGTAACCTATGAATAGAACGGTGGATGTTAATTAGGCCTAGAATAAAGGTCTCGCAAAACAACTTCGGTAATGCTTTCGTCATCAATCAATGACGTGTTTACGGTCTCGGCCAACCCGAGCAGGTATTTGAATTAGTCACGACTGCTGGTTGGCTGCCGCTCACCCACCCGTGACGGAAGCATTACCGAAGATGTTTTGCGAGACCTATATAAGGGTGAATTCGAGACAGCATTAGTTTGAGCATCTCTGTGTTGAATGCATGACATCCCTTAGATGTGGCAACGTGGCTAAAGCTGAAGGGGTGTTTACCTGGTGACCCCTCCTAGCCAGCGCCTCTAACAGGGGCTGAGCGACCAGGAAGTGACTCTTGCCAGGGTAGATGAAGAAAGCCAGGATGCGCGCGCAGCTGACTTGGCGCAGCGTCAACAGACACAGGAGACAGGCGGCGGTGAGAAGGGCGGTGGACCGCATCTACAACACGACACACATTTTGAAGGCGGTGCCCGGTATCTGGACATTTTGAAGGCGATGAGCGCCATCTACACACATACACATCGCATGACACAATATTTTGGTAAGCCGGTAAATGGAAAGAAAAACGTTATTAATTATATTCACGTGACGTCACGGACATTGTTAGAGGCCATCATCCCGTACACTGAGTCATTGTTGTAGACAAACAAATGACTGTATTGCATACAAAGAATACAAACCGTACCCATTTAAATAAACTATTTCGTATTTTATTAGAACGAATTATTACAGATACAATTATTTAAGAAGTTTCTTTGATAAGTAAACGACACACGTTGCAATATTATTTACAAACATTTATGGTGTACATCACCGCTTTGACAATTTAATGAATTAATTTCTTCGACATTATTTAGAACTAGCAGCCGAGTGTACCAAATTATATGACAATGTAATTTGCCCCAATGCACTTTCAACACGTATTTTTTCTAGCTTGGACATTTTTTAATCATTATTTTGTATCAATTGTGGTACATGGAAAGGACAATGTTTCAATTTTTAAGTTAAACTTTTGTACTGAACAATCGGGTACTTTTCTGTATAATGTGTAAGTAATGTATATATACGAATACATTTGCAAATCTGTAAACAAGACGTCATAATACCATTTCACTCACACAGTGGTATAATAAATCAGTTGTCTGAAGTTTGATCCTGTTATCCAGAAGAAACATTAGCACACCACCAAATTAATCACGTCCTTCATAGTGTTACACCTTTTAATTTTAGCTTGCAATACAATATTTCAATACGATACACGCACAATAAATTACACACGTGCCTCGTTGAGAAGACACATCAGACTGGACATGCTGGTAATTATTGAAGTGAATTATTATTGTTTTGTATTCAAATTCTTTCTCTTGTGATGATCATACGCGTTCGGCTGCTAACGTTGCCAGTGCCAATGTGTATAATAAAAAGGGGTGTGTATGTCACAATGGTATTGTGGGTTTTGGGTTTGTGGGTACACAAACAATTGTGTAAAAAAGCGTTTTGCTATAAAAGAAATAGCTACGAATAAAGGCACAATTAACGCGGACAACAACCCAACACTAGTAGCTGATACATTCAATAATTACTTTACTGACATTGGGGGGAAAATGGCAGAGGAAATCTTAAAAAAGAAACAACTCTTCCCTGAAACTACCCCATCTTAGACCATAAACCAAGTAACACAGACAAATCTATTTTCCTCTAGAAATCTCATCATACATAACTGAACTAAAAGATAACACAGCGCCAGGAATCCATAACATACAATCGAAAACACTTAAAGCTCTGAAACCACTAATTCTAAAGCCAATAGCACACATCATAAACCAAAGTTTTACAACAGGTGTATTCCCTAGCGAATACAAGAACGCAATAATTACACCTATACACAAAAAAGGAGATAAACCGCAAACATCCAACTACAGACCCATATCCTTATTGACAAATCTTTCGAAAATACACGAAAAAGGCATTTAAAAAAAGAGTAAACGAGTACCTAGAAAACAACAAGATATTGTCACCAAACCAATACGGTTTTCGCGAAGGAAAGTTCACAGAAAATGCTATCTATAAACTAACGGAAGAGATACACTTGGCAATAAACCTAAACAAAAAACCTTTAGTAATTTATCTAGACCTAGCAAAAGCCTTTGACACGGTTTCTCACAAAATACTTATTACAAAACTTGAAAAAAATGGAATCAGGGGTGTAGCGCTAGAATTAATTAAAGATTATCTGAAAGGAAGACAGCAATACGTAAAAGTTAACAATTTCCTAAGTTCACCACAAGAAATTAAATGCGGTGTGCCCCAAGGCACTGTGCTTGGACCACTGCTGTTCACAATTTACATTAACGACCTGTGTAATGCTAAAGAAGCACGCATTTTAAGTTTTGCAGATGACACTGTTTTAGTCAAAACTGGCAATACATGGAGCGAAGCATATAAACAAGCCAAGGAACTAATGAATAAAGTGGTCAAATGGTTAAATGAAAACCTTCTAACGCTAAATGAAGCCAAACTGTATAAATAACATTTTCCCCAAAATTAAATGGACAACCTACCAACCCAAACCTCAAACTAAAAATACACTCTAACCTTTGTAGTAGGGACAAAATAAACTGCACGTGTAGTACAATAAACAAAGTAGACCACACCAGATACCTTGGTCTCATAATGGATCAACATCTTCGATGGAATAACCACATTTCATCTATTACAAAAAAAACTGCAAAACACGATTTACAAATTCTACAATCTACGAAACATTCTCTCTTTTCCTACGCTACGAATTGTATACCACGCATTGTTCCAATCAGTAGCACAATATGGTATCCTAGGGTGGGGTAGAACATATATGGCACACATCGAACAATTAATTATAATGCAAAAGATCGTTCTAAAAGTTATACTAAACAAACCACGCCAATATCCATCCTCGCTTGTATATATAGAAAGCCAAACACTTGATATTAGAAAGCTGTATGTTAAATCCTTAATCAACTATGTGCACCTAAACAAAAATACCGGAATAATAAAAACAATATCACATCACATAAATACAAGGGTAAACACTAACCAAAATCTTATTATGCACAGACCATGAAAAGATATCACTCAAAGACATGCTCTCTACCTAGGTCCTCGAATATACAACAAAATTACAAACTCAATCAAAATAAAGCAAGAATCTAAATCTAGATTCAAGCAATCCTTGAAACATTGGCTCACTACAACATCCACGGAAACAATAGAAAATCTCGTAAACCTAAAAGAATAAACCCCTTACAAAATGATACTATGCTAGACTGTCTCGTAAATTTAAATATGGATATCATTGCAATGGATTAACGTACAACATATAACAATCGTGCAAAAATCCTACTTCAGAGATATATAAATAAGTTATAAGTTTCTATGCAATTCAGTCAAAATAAGTATAGAGGCATGTTTTGTTGCTGATCTCTCAAGCTTCTGCTTATGACAGCAACAGAACAAGTTTACACTGTACATATTCTGTATAGCCTACATTAATTTCACTTAAAACATGTTAGCTCTTTACTATACTAGATAATAATTGTACTATTATACTTAAACGATCGCAGTGTAAACTTAAAAATGCAATAAAAATGAATCTGAATCTGAATTCTTGCTTCCAATGCAGAAGATCAAGGGTTGAAATTGAAGTTGAAGTTTTATTCATAATAACAAATAATTACAATAGTGAGTGCAGCAGTGCAGTCGCAGACAAGCCTTCACTTAAAATGACAATGTGATTTGAATTTGATGTCATTCCCGATTCGGACTGAGGTTTTCTACTTTGAACATTGTATGGTGCTGGTGTATGTAAAGTGTAAACGGTGACTATGATATAGTCACAGCAAGCAACGAAGTATATGTCCGCGTCCTAAATTGAAAATCTGTTTTACTGTAACTGAGTTAGTGGGTGGAGATGAATCAAATGTTATTTATAATGTAATATTATACCTTGGATGTCTGCTTATCAGCAACCCACAACCCACAGTGACAAGGTGACGTAACAAAGACTTGTTGCTTGTATTCACTTGACTTTGCTCTTGTTGACTTCTAAAAAGACAATTAAATGTCGATTACACCGGTTTCAACAGCTTCAATGCGGTCCCACAATAACAAGATATATTTATATTTGGTGAAGCTTCATACCCTGGTCCTAGTCGTTGTATAATGATAAACAAGAACTACGAAAATAACGTTTTTTTCTTAAATAAACGTTCATCCGATATCTGTCAACGCCCCTAGCATGCCATTGGTATGAACTGCAATGCAACCAGCTACACACATGTTTACATGTCACAATACCTCAATGGGTCAACACAAAACGGCAACGACGAAAGAAATGCTGAACATGGACGGATTAAATTTTATTCTTGGTTTAAATAATATCGTCAATTCTATTTTATTTCTTACATGGTTTATATTTGTAAGAACAGTGTGCATATATTATTTGATGCACAAAAACGCTTGGAAGGTAATGTGCCCACTGCCCCTCAAAATAGACTAGACGCATTCTGGTGGCAAGAAAATAAACTACTATAAGGATGAGTTTATCTGTCAATTGTTCATTGTTGCTTTATTGTTAAATCATCAATGGCGCAGATAAGGGTGTTGCTTAGCAGCGCTATCTATGTGTTAGTTTGAGTCTCCAATTCTAAAACGTGTGACAGCTAGTATTTCTATACCTGAAACTACCGTACAGATGCTTTCGTCATGACGAGTGATTGGTCGGTAGCCAAACGACGAGCCACTATTTCAAATGCGGATCGCTGATTGGCCACAAACCACTCGTCTATGACAAACGCATCGGTAAGATTGTTTCAGGTCAAACATTGAAATTTCATAATTTGGACTGTGTTTTTTATCACACCTACTTAAATGTTATGAAAATTATTGGTGTTTTCAGCTTCATCTAATGGCGAGGAAGAAGATGTATGCAAATGTTGACGAGAACGGCAGGAAGGGTCAAAGGGAGGAGGGGGCGGCAAATTCGATTGATATTGCCGGGATCCCTCATCAAGTTGGAACTCGCGAGCCGCCACTGCAAACGACCCTATTATTGTTAAGGGGCGTGGATGGTTGCGAAAGGAATTACAAGGGTTCAATAATGAGAATAACATACTGTCAGGATTGCCAGTGGGGGAAATCGAACCCCCGTCCTCTGGAATCAATCTAGTGGGCTACCACTGAACTACTAATAATAAGTTTACATAATTAATATGTAAACTTGAGATTTTCTTAGTTTGACGCTCCCCTGCTGGTCCCCTCCATCACTTTTGACCACCCCTTAGCCCCGTGACAACCCGACAATCCTATCATATTTATTAATTTCATATTAGGCCTATATTATTTATTACCAGTCATATTTGTTGTGCTGAGCGGTGGTCACATAACTGGGGTGGCTTAGAAACTATGTCAAATTATCTGCACTATTTTATTTGGACCGGCGTCTTTTTATGAACGTTACACGCACCACGCCCATGGTCAAGGCCAAATACACGAAGGCAGGCGAGCGTAAAGCTTTGAGTTGACAGACATACGTTATGTACAGAACAGCTGATGTTTGCCAACTGTTTGTGTATATTTATTCACTCTACAATAACATCAACTCACCTTCGTCCCACGTGCGTGCCGCGTCCGAGTGTCACGTGATGGCTGGTCTACGCACGGCACACGAGTGGAGTGAACACAACAGCTGACTGGGGCATTCACCTCGTGACGTCACGCCGCAAGGACCGACCTCTAGCGGCTGACAGACGAACTTCGAGGATAGGTTGTCAGAGATTGTGGCCACAGGACGCAGCACTGTCGCCCTCGCATGGTGACCAACGAAGAGGTTCGAATAAATATAAGAAAAAGAATCGGCTACCTGTGCAATTACATACCACGTAATCGAATGTATGATACGTCTAGCATGGTTTGATTCTAAAATATATGAAAATATTACGTTATCGAAGTAGAACCATGTTTAACTTTCGTTAGAATCAAAATACAACTTTGTCGTAGTGGTACAGCCAGAAATTTCAAAATGCCAATACCAAAAAACACTATCCTAGTAATCACGTGTGGAACTTGAAAGTTTTGATATTTTCACACTTTGTTCCAATGAAAACATAACATGAAAAACCAAATAATTTATTACTGAATAACCGCACATCTGAAAAACCAAATAACTTATTACCGAATAACCGCACATCTGTGTGTCAGCTCTATAGTGCCGCTATCTATCTGCATCTTGTGCGTACGTGACAAGTGTCAAGTATTCCCTATACTTGTTACTTATCGCTACATCTCCTTACACGCCGCATTCTGTCCGTATTTACCAAGTGTCACTGTCAGTGTTTACAGCCGCATCTACTTTAATTGTGTTATCAGATTATTCATCATCTGAATGATTTATTGTGTTGCAATGAGCAGTGAAGCCCCCCCCCCCCCCCTGCCCACACACCTGTGTTATTTACGAGTAGATATTTGAACAGACTCGAGTCACAGATAACTTATTATACACTTCAATCCGTTATCTGTGCTCGAGTGATAACAGAGGCGAAGAAGATTGTAATAAAGTGAGTAAGGAAGCTATCTATTGTCTCATCAAACAGATACATTGATTAAACTGATTTTCATGGTGTACGTGTTATTTTGGGTGAGCATTGGTATGTGCACTCCTACAAATTATAGCTCAAAATTTACCGTTTACACAGGTAGGGAATCGAACCCATCAAGTAAGTCCCCCCCCCCCCCCCCCCTCCCACAAAAAAGGTTATATCTCAAGAACCAAATGTACACAAACGATATCAGTTCGTTTACAAACGTGCACTAACGATGCACAATCAACCTAGATAACAATTGTCCCGTGACTTTATATTGAGGGGGAGGGAGGGGGAGACAACTTGACGCACCCAACTCTGGGCTTTCTGCATTGGAGCAGGGCAGTCCAAACTGATATTGGTATTGCTCCGTCTTGTTTCTCAACATGTTCACATTTAAAACGGATATCCATGAATATGTTTCAGCCATGAGCCATGATCGAGTGATACCTGTAAGGTTACAGATTTGTTTGTTTTTTGTTTATTTTTTCCAAAAGTCTTACATAAAATAATACACACTCTTTATTTATTGGTTGGACTATACACCACTACCAGTGTTCAAGTGAAGCGTTGGTGAACCGCCGCACTACTGAAAGCCCATGCAGTGTATATTCTTTTAACTGAAATAGCCGTTTTTTATGCCGCATTTATTTTAAAAAATGAGCAGGTATGGAGAAATCAAAACTGATGAAGTTCACATTATAGTAGCATTAGTACACTGTGAGTGCTGGCGCAAGAACGATGCTATGATTGTACCCGGGAAGCGGCCCCTCAGCCCCCCCCCCCCCTCTCTTAATAGCTTAATTGACCACTTATTCAAATCTTCGTCGTAGTCTCGATTCAACTGCACTGCCTTACATTACCAAATGCTAAACAACCATGCTATATGTAACAAATAAGTTGTTGCAAAAATTTACAAAGCCCGGGTTTCCTTTAACACAATAAAACTTCTGAATGTAGATATCATTACATTATATAGATGTTCTCTTGTGTTTGAAGCAATGATAATAACATCAACATCGCGCTACTCTTTAAACACATTTTCAAGGAAAATCTAAATCAATCCCCAAAACGCAACACATTCTATATATCTTGGTTGAAAACTATTCAATTTATTTTATAAAAGTTTTCTTAACACTTCTTTTATATTTTGCATTCGCTATTTTTTCTTACCTATATATATAACAAGTCTCTAAAACAAAACAACAATGACTTAATCAAATTTAACTTGTATAACAACACATTTATTCGCATTTTGACACACAACAATAATTATAAAAACTTCGCACTACATCCAACCCAATAATCTAAACATACAAAGGCATTCAACGGGAACAAAAACAACGACAAAACAAACACTAAACTATCAGTTATTCTTCTTCTGTTTCTGTTTTTTACTTTTAGCGACTGCCGGCGTCGCGTCGTTAGCTGCCAAACTACCGAACACGCACACGAACAGTTTCCTGACCATGAGGTAGGTCAGGAGAGTGACCAACATGGCGCCCAAGGCTACAGGGGCGAGCACGTCTAGCAACAGGTACTCGTACCACTCAAGGTCAACGGCGGCGACCTTCAACAGGGGAGCCCCCTTGTGTTTGATGACGTACTCGACCCAGTAGATGGCGGTGTCTAGTGGGGGGAGGGGGCGGTCGTTGAACGCGCTCGCCAGACGCTTCGAGTTCTCGGCGTAACTGCGGAAGACACACACAGACGTTTTTGTAAACATTTTCCGAGCATTGCTTACGAGTTACGACACTATTTTTGCACATTTTGTTTTTGATATTTAAATCAATAACAATAATTTTAATCTTGGCTGTGAGAAAAGTGTCTATGGTTTTGTTTATACTTTGTTTCATAGACCGTCCTCAGAACGTGCAGGAGTGTGTGTACTGACATGGAGTCCTTAAGGACTGTCCTTAGAGCGTGTGTACTGACCTAGGATCGTGAAGGACTGTCCTCAGAGCGTGTGTACTGACCTAGGGTCGTGAAGGACTGTCCTCAGAGCGTGTGTACTGACATGGAGTCCTTAAGGACTGTCCTTAGAGCGTGTGTACTGACCTAGGATCGTGAAGGACTGTCCTCAGAGCGTGTGTACTGACCTAGGGTCGTGAAGAACTGTCCTCAGAGCGAGAGCGTGTGTACTGATCTAGGGTCGTGAAGGACAGTCCTCTGTACTGACCCAGTATCGTGAAGGAATGTCCTCAGAGCGAGTGTACTGACCTAGGGTCGTGAAGGACTGTCCTCAGAGCGTGTGTACTGACCTAAGGTCGTGAAGAACTGTCCTCAGAGCGAGAGCGTGTGTACTGATCTAGGGTCGTGAAGGACAGTCCTCTGTACTGACCCAGTATCGTGAAGGAATGTCCTCAGAGCGAGTGTACTGACCTAGGGTCGTGAAGGACTGTCCTCAGAGCGTGTGTACTGACCTAGGGTCGTGAAGGACTGTCCTCATAGCGAGAGCGTGTGTACTGATCTAGGGTCGTGAAGGACTGTCCTCTGTACTGACCCAGTATCGTGAAGGAATGTCCTCAGAGCGTGTGTACTGACCTAAGGTCCTTACGGACTGTCCTCAGAGCGTGTGTACTACCTTGTGTCATGAAGGACTGTCCTCAGAGCGTGTGTACTGACCCAGTGTAGTGAAGGACTGTCCTCAGAGCGTGTGTACTGACCTAGAGTCGTGAAGGACTGTCCTCAGAGCATGTGTACTGGCCCAGTGTAGTGAAGGACTGTCCTTAGAGCGTGTGTACTGACCCAGTGTAGTGAAGGACTGTCCTCAGAGCGTGTTCACTGACCTAGGGTCGTGAAGAACTGTCCTCAGAGCGTGTGTACTGACCCAGTATCGTGAAGAACTGTCCTCAGAGCGAGTGTACTGATCTAGGGTCGTGAAGGACTGTTCTCAGAGCGTGTGTACTGACCTAGGGTCGTGAAGGACTGTCCTCAGAGCGTGTGTACTGACCTAGGGTCATGAAGGACTCTTCTCAGAGCGTGTGTTCTGACCTAGGGTCATGAAGGACTCTTCTCAGAGCGTGTGTTCTGACCTAGGGTCATGAAGGACTGTTCTCAGAGCGTGTGTACTGACCTTGGGTCGTGAAGAACTGTCCTCAGAGCGTGCAGGACCGACTCCTTGGTGATGTTCAGATATTCCAGCCTGAAGGCGACTCCGTTCTCGACCAGCGCGGCGAGGTTGAGCGGTTGATCACCGAACAGTGAGATGCCGACCATGGGGACCCCGGCAGCCACTGCCTCGATTGACCCCATCAGGCCCGCATGGGTCATGAAGCAGCGCACGTTGGGGTGGTCTGCGGGACAAAGGGCGGTTATTTTATTATTTGAGTTTAACGACGTTCTCGACAACTAACTACACAGCCGAGACCGAGGTCGATTAGGCGTTGATCTAGTAACCCACGGTCTCTGGATTCCAGGTTCGAATCCTGGCTTGGGCATGGATGGTCATGTTCATCCTCATAATCACTCACTCATCGTCTCGATTAGCCTCGTTGCAAAAATATGGGACGTAAAACCCCAAATATCATCATCATTATCATCATCATCGAGAACCATATGACGGCGGGGGTGTTTGGAGGAAAGGGACAATTTGGAGGTTTCTTGCGACATGGTACTCTGGGTTTGGGGGGGGGGGGGGGGGGGGGGCTAGAGGGTAGGCAAAGGTGCGCGCTTGTGGCATTGGATTTGAAGTAACTTCAAACTCAATGCTTAGGCTAGTCTGTGGGAGAAGGGGGGGGGGGGGGGCTGTTAGCCTGTGACATAGGGGTTAAAAGCCAGGAGGTTGACCAATTGGATTTTTGGTGTTTACGACTTACTTCGCAACTAGATCATGTGACCGGTGGGGGATGTTTGGAGGATAAGACCAGAAGGAAGACGAGTAGCAACTAGGAACACTAATATTTAAAGGAGTTAACGGGAGGATAAGGAAAGAGGAGGACCTCATTTCGTCACATCTTACGATTAGCAGAGTCACTTTGAGCTAAATTCTAACCCGGGTCCCCGGTCCAGACCGGGAACAGGTACATCAAGAAGGAGTTCCTTCTTAGTAAAAAGTTAATTTGAAGAATTGAAAGAACTGTACTACTAAACGAGAACTTTTAAAGCTTTACTAGACTACCATATTGTGAGTGGATCACAAACATGAGTACACTAATTAACTTGATCAAATCTGAAAGGTAGGTACTTAAGTTCTTATCTTGTGTGTACGTGATAATAGGAGGAGTGAACATTAGACGCTTTTACTATGGCCTCAAAACATGATAATTTTACACAACCATTTAATAGATAGCATAATTTAGTTTATCATCAATGAACACATTTCGTTAATTTTACGATTGATCGATTTGATACTCCTCCTTTGATACTCCTCCTTTGATACTCCTTTCCTAACATACTGGGTGACTAGCAGGGGGTTGCTAATTGTTTTCCTAGTATCCACTCGGTATCAATAACAAAAATGCAAACAGTTTTTGGAAACCGTAATTCTGACAGTTCCGTCTGAGATAATAACTGAACAACCTTCCCAGTTCCAATCAACCGCACTAATCGGACATGACAGTTCCTCCCCACGTTCTTATCTAACCATCAGCAGTTCCAAAACTGCAAAGACTCATGGGGGTGTACAGCCTGGGCTAGTGAGAAAAACAAGTTTTCGTAGCCTGAGGTGATCGCAGCATGCAGTGAAACCCATAATAGTAAGGTATTTGCTATTAAAGTGAGTCCGGCTTAGTTGAGAACAAGACAATCAATCGATCTTTCGTCGGTCTTGGCATTTCACAAATGATGTACACCCCTACTACCTGACTAGCACAAACATGGGGCGAAATCCCCGAATTAATTACTGGAAGCTATAACAGAAGTTCAACAATGCTCACATTTCTTGGAAACCCAACATCTAGTCAAACAATAGGCGTCCACACAACAAACAAATGATTACATTTGATTACTTTTTGACAGTTCGGACCCAACAAATTCAAGGAATCTGCGGTCGGACTCTGGGTGCACAAACAATTACTTATTAAAATATATAATTATATAATTGCAGTGAAAAAATGCCCTGCGGCGTTCTCAGCTATGCCACGGAAACAGTTTAGTTTGCTGTAGTCAAGGTTGATGTAGTATTCAGTTAATGAAGGTCTACTCACTCAGGATGGCCATCTGTGGAAGCCACTTGTCCACCATGACATTGTCAGGCTTGCCGGGTAGTTCGCCCTCCCACTTCCAGACGACGCGCTGGGGTAGTTGAGCAAACGCCCCCACGAGCGCAGCACGTTTATCCGCGGGGAATGTCGACGATTTCACGGTCGAACCGAAACTGAAGTAGATGGCGCCATCTTTGGCTTCGTCCAGGAACTTTTCGATGTTCTGGAATTACACACGACATCATTGAGGACGAGAGTTTGTAATTATTGCGATGGAAATTGATTGTTTCATTGATTGATTTACCACCGTAATTTCTATGTCCAGTAAGACCCCGTTTTTATTACTAGCTTCGAACGCGGGTTAAAACGACGGGCGTAACCCACTTGCGTTTTCACTTCCAACAGTGAACCATCGTAATTGCTTAGTTGTCAACCTTCGCACCAGAAGCGCTTCAAGATATACGCCTTCAACAACTTTGACAACTGTGAAGCAATGTCTCGCCATATTACACGATGACCCTTCTTTGTGTTTTTGAACTTTCCTTGAATCTCTGGTTGCCCAAAGATTTTGATTAACAACAAAGATTCGTCGTCAGAAAATGCTGCCATGGCGAGAGGAGACGAAAGTGAGGTTAAGAAAGGCCTACTCGACAGCTGGGCGGGACGATTAACTAGCGTTGACAACCGGAGTGCGTTTTCACTGCACACAAACCCCGAGTTACTAGGGTAACTCCGAGTTCCGACGCGGGTTAAAAATTCCAACCAGCGTTGCAACTCTGTGCGTTTACATTACAAAAATTACCCGCGTTATCGACCAACCCGCGTTCGAAGCGAGTAATAAAAACGGGGTCTTAAAGTGTCAAGTAAATTTAACTGTCAGGTAAGCCCAGTTTGGTGTATTTCTATTGGCCGTTATCATGGTGAAAACAATTTAACTGAAAAGAAGGTTTTAACTGGACATTGAAATACCGCGGGCTTTAGTCTGTCCAATAGGTTGGCGTTGTTACAAATAATTAGATAATAAATTAATGAAGAATACATAATATAAAAAATACAGGGTACAGAATTCATGATACAACATTTAAAATACGAATGTGAAATGTAAACTGCAGAAATGAAATAAATACAACTACAAAATATACAAATTCGCATAAAACAGTTATTAGGAAGGTCGTCAACAACAAGATAAGCTGCTGGTTACCTCCCTATCCACTCTTATGCTAAATATTATCATAAGTAAGGTCATTCATTCATTCATTCATTACATTCATCCATCGTTTTCACATACTTTAGGTGTGAAGGTAATAAATATAGGTCACGTGCGTCATTAGAGGATAGAATTCTTTGGACGTCCATTTACAAAACGGACTTAAACCATTATGTCTCACACATTTGAAACCACTGAAGCACTTTTTACGATTGATGTTTTAAATGTGTTTGCGCACCATAACGTATTTACGATGAGAACGTAGCAGAGCAGTCTCCACAGTAGTACACACAAATAGAAAAATGGGCCAACTTAAACTTTAACACAGAACTCAAAAACTAGCCTATCCAAAAATAAATTTTAGGAAACTAGGTGTGAGGTGCGCACTTCATGAGCTAACAAGTCAGAGAACTTAGACTGCAATAACGAGTACAATTTAAAGAACTTGGAGTAAGACTATTATCCAGCATAATATATTTTTATATAGCCTATTTAAGCTTCATCGTTACGGAACCACTCTGCTTCAGGATAGTCAAGACTTGTGTTGTCAAACTGGCCAGAACCTAAAGGTTCGTCTCTTCTTCCTTGGAGCACCAACACCCCAGGCTTTTCCTGTGTGCAAGTGCTACAATTAGCATCGTTCATGAGCTCTAACCAGTTTAATCACGACTTGTGCACCGAGCTCGACTCTCTAATAGGCCTCCAAGGCGTCCGTCTTCTCCGTTCTTCACTACGATATGTGTATAATTAAACTACTTGAACACACTTGGCAAGTAACGTGGTCATAATGGCGGACTAGTGAGATAGGCCTTTGTACCAGCTTGTAAACGAATACATTATAACATTATTACATTTGTAGTAGAATACATTATGAGTAAACGGCCATGGTCAAGTTGTACCAAAGTAACTTTGAAGCCTCATCATCAGTCGTCATGCTTGCGAAAGTTGAGTCCAACAATTCCCGACTTCATTTTCTACTTCTCCTAGTTCCTAACGTCTTGGAACAGATCCATTATGAATAATGTACGACCTTAGGTTGGATACCTAGAAACTTCTAACGTAGGGGCGTGGCAAGTGGATTCTTTTTTTTTTTTTTCCTTCTTGTGCCAAGATGGCTTTTTCAGCCTGGAAGCGGAAGACTTTATTTACGCATGTATGAAAGAACGCCAAGGATCTGATGATGTTAGTTGAAACAGCGTACATGAAAGGTAGGCCTAAGTATCTGAGGTTGGTATGCGATTAACTACGTTGGGAATAGAATTTTTTAAATTATAGCAAGAAATATAGAAAGATTAGTTGTTGAAAACGTGAAAGTAAGATTGGAGAGAGAACGTCTTCGTTGGTTTGTACATATGAAGAGGATGGACCTGTCTAGGATACCAAGAAGAGAGTTTGAACAACAATAAGAAGAAGGGCACAAGGAGGAAGTGGGCAGACCGAGAGACAAGTGGATGAATCAGATAAAAAAAACGTGGAAAATAGAGGAAGATTATGGAACGAAGTCGAAGCAGAAAGACCATGGGAAATCCGTGAGAGATTGAGGGAACTACTTAACAGCCTCTGGTAACGGAGTAAGTGATCGAAGAAGAGGTTGAGGAGGTGGTTGTGTCAGGCCTGGCTAGCCAGCAAAGAAGATATTAACCCAAAAAATGGAGTACCTCCCTATATTCCAAACGGGGCCAATATATGTGTATAAAATATACCTAGGTGACCATTGCGTATTCTAGGATACAGTTTTAAACGAGAATTCAAAGGCAAAGGCTGTTAGAGCTTCCCACTAAAGCAACAAATATTCCGCTTGTAACCCAAACTAATTTGATAAACCACATTCTCCTTGTGGTGGGCTAATACTAAGGTAAACGTTTCGCTGTTGGGTATAATAGTTGCATGTACACTATAAAGTTGGTACCGGTTTCAAGTAGACCTACAGTGTTGGGGAGCTAGAGCAGTTGGTATTGTGCTGTTAGTGATGACGTCAGCATGAGCCACGTCAGGGTGGAAAGCGTTTAGCCACTCACCTGGGGCAGCTTAGGCGGCGGCTTCTTTATATGGATACCGCCAACTTCAATGATGGCCGGCACAAACGCTCGCGGACGGTTAAGCGTAAAGTGCGTGTTCAGTAACAGCAGACTCGTGTTCTTGGCGATTTCTTTGAGCGAGGGCCCCCCCTCCCCCAGATGTTTCGCTACAATCTCGTCGGTAGGTCCGTCCAGGTAGAACCTCGTCACCCACTTTATCGCGAGATAATACGCCGAGTTTATGAAACGTTGCCGATAGTTCATTCGGTCTGAGTGCGGCAGGAAGTGCATCGGTACATACGAGGGGTTGTCGACGTTGCCAAATCTCTCGTTGTGCCATGGCATGAACGCCGACGAGCTGACCGCGATGAACGGCGCGTTGAACTTGTTCACTAGCGCGAGAAAACAGTCCGTGTTGAACATCTCGTAAATGACGAGATCGAACTTGACCTCTGTGAGACGGAGAACGTTGGGGAGGGAGAGGACGCGCTCGCACGCGTCTATGCCGATCGTGAAGAGGACGCCGAGAGTCTTGCCGACGTTGCCGTCGCCGACGTCTTCGAGGGGTATCTCGCTCGTGAGGATGGGGATGGTCCCTGCCAGGCTGATGTCGGTGTAGTGGTCGAGGGGGGTTGCGCGGGGGAACGCGCTGATGACCACGACGTCGTGACCCTTGCGCGCCAACCCTTCCATCAGAGTCTCGACCATGTTGAAGTGGCTCTTGGCGCCGTGGGGGAAGATGCCAAGGATGCGGGAGGGGGCGCACCCTGGGGTAGCGAGCAGGACCGCGCAAGCCACCAGAACCAGGTTCGGCAACATCTGGGGACAGACAGACCACCTACTTTAAATAACGGCTTAAACTAAACAATTGAAAATTACAGTTTAATTAGTTGTTTTGAGGCTATTTTTAGTAATTATTCGATATAGCGACTCCCCAGTTTAAACTCACTTTTCAATTCCACATGAACTTTCATAGTATTGGTACAATTTGAAGAAAGAGTAATTTATTTGAATGTATGTAACTCCAAATATTAATTATACTTTCAAATTGTAAATATTATGAAACCTATTGTTTACGTGATTTAGACGTCAGAAAGAGGAAATTTATAAAATGGAAACTTTTGAGGAAATAACTTAATATTTTAAACTGAAGTTGCTAAAACTAAAACATTAGTATTTCAGTTATGTGTGGTTATTACACGGATAAGATATCTCGTCAGGAATTTGGCGACTAAAAGTGAATTTTAACTGGTGAGTCGCTATATCGAAAAATTTGCCTACCTGATTAATTGAATTGAGAAGGAGATTAATGGAGGAAAGAGGGCTATTATGTTTTATTTTAGGACGTACTCAACACACGACAGCTTTAGGTCATTTGACAATGACGTGAAGGAGGAGAAACAATAAGAAAATGGAGTTAAGGGTTAACTGGAGGACGAAGTATGCCTATAGGACAAAGAGGGCCAAGTCTCCCTGGGCTAAATTTGTGGGCTAAAACTTACAACAGACAGAAGAACAGTTCTTCCTTGTGTAGATAATTACCTTACTTAGTTATTCTTGATCTCGAAGCTTTCTACAAAGTATAAATCGATTAAAAATAATATTTTGAGATGTGACAGCTTGTCTAGATTGTCAAAATGATAGACAATTGCCACCGCTGTTGTAGTTGGTTTGTTGGGGAACTGCGATTGTTTCAACGTTTGCTGTTGAGCTTGTATAAAATAATGTAAACACAAATTTTTGGATGGTGACAATAAGGCGATATTTCCTTTTGCTTAAAAGTCTCGACCGGACAGTGTCCTTAAGAGAAGTAGGCTTATAATAGAATACAGAAGTGATTGATAGGAATTGCTGAAGGCAGAACGTAAGGAAAAATAATGAAAAAGCCCGAAGGCAGAATTAATTTAATTGGATATTAGTGTGAAATTTATATAAGAGGTTGGATTAGCAACTACTATAGTAAATAAATTTTGATTAAGTGTAAATGTTGAATACAGTACAATGAAATGAAATTAGGACGTTTCAGGAAGGGTCCTGGGAATGATTGGAAGTTACACCTTTACCCGTCTTTTCTTGGCACAGAGGGGGAGGCAAATGTTGCGTTGGCGTCTACATGCCGTCGGGTTTGGACGCCTGAACTAAGGGGTATTGATGCTTGCAATTGGACGGAGAAACCTATCATGAGGGTTGGGTATAAAGTCAAACTGTGACCGCACGAGAGGGTCTGGGTGTTGTTTTAATGACTCGTATAGAAAATACACAAATTGCACTAGTGTATTGCAGTCACTCACTCACTCATACACGTACTGAGTAGAGTGCTACATGGTTGAATTTAATATCTGTGGTGCTATCGTTGAGTGAGTATTATAGGGTAGAGTCGCAACGCAATCGGCAGTTTGTCTACCGCCTTATGCTGCCCTACATACTTTAGTCGGGTAGTAAAAGTTCGCCAAGAGACGCGACGACGGAGTTTTCGGCTGTTTTCGTATATCTTCGTTGAAGTAGCCGGCCAATCAGGCTTCGTCATCGCGTCGCTTGGCGAACTTCTATTACACGACTAAAGCTGTGACTCAAGTATTAATTGGGCAGTAAAATGCGGTAGACAAACTGCCTAGGGCGTGGGGCCTCTACCCTATATTACTCACTCAACGCTGCTATGCTCCCAGATGCCTCGTTGTGGTGAAGAGTGAGCGCAACAGATCGAGCTAGTGTTGCATTCAGAGTTTTTTCCCGGGGGTCCAGAAGCAACGATGTATTTTATACTTTAATATTAAGCTATATAATATAAAAATAATAATAATAAAAATGATAAAAATAATAATTGTTTGTCCCGTATGCGTTCCTATACCATTCATCCGATTACGATGAAGCTTTGGTGAGTTGTTGTGGGCACGCCCGCAAAGGTTTCTGAATGAGTAATCCCCCTCCCCCCCCCCCCCCCCCCTCCACTGAGACACAACATGCAATAATGCGTTCCTACACCATTCATCCGATTACGATAAAACTTTGGTGAGTTTTTGTGGGCACGCCCGCGAAGGGTATATTATATTATATACTTGAGTTTGCTCATAGGGTGTGTTGATGTTTATTTAGTTTAAGGGGAGGCAATGGTGAAAATCCTAACTTCTATACAGCTACTCCGATTCTGCTGAAAATTTAGTATGTTATTTAAGGTGATACAAAAAAAATATCTAAAATTTAAAAAAAAATTTTTATTGTTACCAACTTTAAAATACAAAAAATATCCTTATTTGGTGTGTTTTTTTTTTCAAAAATCACAAAAACACAAAATGAAACGTTTTGACATTTTTTTTTTATTACACTGCTCATTGATTATGGTTTGAGGAACGTCCGCATGGGCATAGCAGTGTCAGTCATATTGTGGCTTGTAGGAATTTTTAAAATTATATTTCAAAATATTTCTGATAAAATTTTGTATTTTTGTACTTATGTAGTTTTTTTTTCGTAGCTACCAAACTTATTTACTTGGCCATGCCAGCGTTACTAGACTTACTAATAAAGAACATTCACAGAAAGTTTCATAAAGATTGGGTTAACGGTATGTGAAATATGATTATATTAAATTCACAAACTGTGCTAAAAACACTATGGAAGTTAATCGCGTTTAAAGTTTGGGTAGTGTTTGAAGTACTATAGGAAACATAAAGAATGAGGCTGACGCAAGTGAGATATGTGTTACGGAATGCCATATCCGCGATAAAAAACTAAAATATAATACTATAAAGTATTAAAAAAAAAATAAAAAAAAATTGACTTTTTACACATTTTGCCTAATTTTCACCATTGCCTCACCTTAGTATATTAAATACTATTTTACTCCAAATAATTGACGAGTGGTGATAGGCGGAGCTTGCGCCGAGTACTGTGTCACGTGACTAGCAGTTGGGAAAAGTCCCTAGGTGTGTTTTGTTTTTTCAACTTCAACTGGCGAAAAACTAAAGATCGGATTTGGTCGAGAGTTTCTTAAGAATACGTACCAATAATGTGAGACAATAAGCAAATAAACTTTCTAGATAGAAAATGCCCAGAACGAAAATTCATAGCATGCACTAATATGCAGGGTGCTTAGTTTAACGGTCAAAACCGCTACTTTTGAGGCCCAACCGCTACACCCCGCATATTATTGCATGCTATGAATTTTCGTTCTGAGCAATTTCTATCTAGAAAGTTTATTTGTTTATTGTCTCACATTATTGGAACACATGCTAAAGAAACTCTCGTCGAAATCCGATCGTTAGTTTTTCGCCAATTGAAGTTGAAAAAACAAATCACGCGTTGCTCATTTTATCCTTTTGATGCGCGAATTGTTATAACAAGTTAACTGCTGGGTCTATAATTTTGAACTAACCTTTATATTGACCACTGGGATGTGAACTAACTACGCTTTTCTATAGGTTATACCTGAAAAGTGAATATTATAACAGCTAGAACGAGATAAGTGTCGTACATTAACCGCGTGAAAGCGCAACAGTTCGCGGATTTGTCCCAACTATGGGCGCCACGTTCCTCCGTGACGTCAGGGGGCGGGTAAATCACCACTCGTCAATTCAGGGCCGCCACCACCTGTTTAATCAATGCCGTCACCGTCAATTTTAATATGTAAATACAGTTACAGATAAATTTCTTTCGCGTAAGAAAAGTGAATTTTCGCCTTCCTACATTTGAATTTAGCAACTCATAAAATCGCCGGTGAATGACAATGACAATGAAATGAAATTAAAATAAATACATTTATAAATTCAAAGCAAATTTTTACATTTTATATTAATATTCAAAATTATTTTAATTTAATTATTAGTTTCAATCAATTTAATAATTTAATAAATAATTTTAATTGGATTATTTAATTATTTAACAAAATAATAATAATTTAGATTTACAAATTAATTTCAAATTCAAGCTCAAAATAATTGTATTTCTTATTAATTTTCTCTATGCCTTTCACGCGATACCATGATGTGACAAATTGTCAATGGCAATGCAAACAGTAGCACGTTATGTAACCATCAATGCACGATTATAGAAGGTTGTAGTTTAGTTTGTAGGTAAGACAACATTGGATCTTGCTGTTCAAACTATATATTTAAAAAATACATCATGGCGGCGCCCATATACCACGAGTTGTAAGAAACAGTAGTTACACTTGCATTACGCAATTACCGCACACTTACCTTAAGGTTTGTTGATAGTCCTCCCGTCAACAATGTTTAGCTGCCTTCATCGCTCGAACTACACCGGCATAAGCGCCCTTGAAGTAAATATTACGAGCTGAAAGAAAGACGGACGACTCATCCGTTCTCGAGCCGCCTAACCTTGTATCGACCGAAGTGAGAGTGAGACAGAGCATGCGCGACCAGGCGCAACTACACTGCATTCTAGCGGCGACATAGATAACTACGATAGCGTCGGCGGTGCTGTTATCTAGTGAGAAAAGGAGGAACACGAGAAGCTGTGATTGGCATTACGAATAAAATTAAAGGGGTTCTCACCCGCTAGATTTATTTTTTAACCATATGGTCACCTGCACCACACCAATCGATAATGAACCATTAACCATCGTGAGTTGAAACCTGTGAATTGTTGTTATTAATTTATGAAATTTCTGGTTAACTGCCGCGGCGACTGTTGCACGAGCGTGGTGTTGGCCGGCTTTTGGTGCAGCTGTACTCTGTTCGACACAGCAACAGCTGCATAGCAGACCGCGTTCATTGCGCATGCGTTGACTATTTCCCGTCCGAATACGATCCGCTAACTCACTCTCTCTCTCTCTCTCGTGGGTGTAAGTGTGAAGGTGAAGCTTAGTTTTCCCATGTGCGTGCATTCTCGTGTATGGTGTGTAACTGTGTGTCTTGTACTGTGTCTGTTATCATAGCTATATTATTTATTGACAATTATTATCTTTATTGTAAATTATATAATGCCGTGTTGTTATGTGTACGGTTGCAACAACAAAGGGACAAAGGATGACGAACCTCTTCCTTCAAGTGGACTAACTAAGGTATATATGTATCGATTTCCAAACAAAACATCCAATCTTAAATTATTCAATAAATGGTGCGAAGTGCTATCACGAACAGATCCTCCCACCAAACACAGCCGCGTTTGTTCGAATCATTTTAAAGTTACGGATTTCGATGCCAACGCACTTTTACAACTACTGAGCGAAACCCACCCTCGAAAAAAAGCCCCTCCACTCAATAAAAATACTGTGCCATCGGTCAATGTGAAGGGTAAAAAGATCGCGGGTGCATCAAGATCACTAAACACACATTCCATGATCACCGAAAGTATTGAAATCCAGTGTGATTTGGGCACTGAGACGTTGGCTTCAAAAGCACGTGATGACAAGACGGACATGAACGACAATACAAGTGCGCAGAACGGATATGGAAGGCTACTGCAGGGCTGCTACAGTGGAGACACCTCGGACAACGAACCAGAATTTCCGGCGAAAACCGGTTCTGAGCGATGACCATATTTTGTACAACCCTTGGGAATGCATCGCATTCATGTCAATATTCAAAGCTAGAAGATCGTTAAATCAGATTGCGGACTGTTGTATTCTGTTAAATACCCCGTGCTAGTTTTATTATTTTTGCTTCTGGTTTTACGTCATTTTCAACTATCACAATCGTTTTCTAAATACATTTATGCATATTGTCATCTTTTAATCGTCTTTGTAGTAGGATTATGAAGAAACATTATGTAATTCATGGTTGCAGTATGCAAATCGTTTGATTCCATTCATCTAATAATAACGCTACAAGAAAAAATAAAAAAGTTCCAAGCTCGTGGTGTTCTGATCTGTATTAAGGAATAAGTTTCCGAAACGTTAATTTAAATAAAACATTAATTTATATTTGGAATTTAG
>OX246738.1:98181025-98276025 GCA_945910005.1 Isoperla grammatica
ATGTGAAAAAGAAAGTACTGCACTAAGAGAGTCTGAGTGAAGTTAAAAGTTAAATAATGTGAACACATTGAAATACTTGGCATTACGTTCATACAAAAATTAACGCAGGCGTGACTGAGATTGTATGTCATACATTCCACAAAATAATAACAAAAATCAAACAAAACACAATTGCAATTTTTGCATTTTGTTCGGGGTACGGCCTACAATTATTCAGAAAATAAGAAATAAAGAACGTTATTTTGTTCCTATGAATTATTGAATTATTAATAAATGATTGCTACAGCGATGGTTTTAACGCGTAAGGGTGGAAATTTTTAAATAATTCACTACTACATCACAAAATAAATAGTGACCCATTTATTATTATACCATCAATAGTTTTAAGTCAATATTTGGTTGAAGCCATACTCAAACGAAGAACCTAATGTTTAGATTACTGCCAACCCTCACACAATGTCCACTCTCCTCTGAAACACTAGTTACCATTGGTTAGAGTGGATTGGAGGGTTCGAAAGCTTGTGTAACAGCTTCTTCTTCTCGTCAACTACTTGGCAGTCCAGGTTAGTGGTGGAACCTATATGATTGCTCAAATTTACCCCGTCCTTTTGGATGGGACGTAAAGCCGATGGTCCCCTTGGTACTTTTCGACAGGAGTAGGCTACGTGCCGGTACCAAGCTTACCCACCTCCCTTCGTAATTATCATTCACCAATCATCCCTCATCAGGCTAAAGAGGGCATTGTGCCCTACACTGGACTTCATTACAATAAAGTAAGTAAGTAAGTAAGTAAGTAAGTAAGTAAGTAAGTAAGTAAGTAAGTAAGTAAGTAAGTAAGTAAGTAAGTAAGTAAGTAAGTAAGTTGGTTAAGTTACTTTAAATTAAAGTCCCCCACTGCAAATCAGTTTAGTTACTGAGTGGGTAGACTCTAAATGTGAATTTATTTATTTTTTATTTATTTAAGGGCTGGTCCACACAGATTTTGAAGACGTACGATTTAAGGTTTAACGCGTAGTCGTAAAGTTGGATCATAGGAAACACGTACTGGCGTTCACACAAAGTTTTAGTCTTAAGACGTTGTTTTCATTGTTGTTTTTAAAACAACGTCTTAAAACCTTATGCATTATGTCTTAAAAATCTGTGTGGACCAGCCTTAAAGTAATGTACAGTAAAATACCTCGGGTTGTCCAACACAGTTCTGAGAGCCTTCAGAACGGAGTCCTTAGTGATGTCAGCAAACGGAAGGAGGACGGCCACGCCTCTATGCACCAGTTCCCCGGAGTTCATGTGTTGGTCACCGTACATAGGGGTCGCCACCATCGGTACCCCGCTCGTCACGGCCTCCATGACTCCCAGGAGGCCACCGTGCGTCATGAAGACACGCACGTTGGGGTGACCTGAAACACATGTATGTAAAAGCTTTTTGCGTTGCATCACAAGGTGCGTGGATTTTTGTTATTGTTATTATTATTATTATCTTTATTATTATTATTAATATTATTATAATTATTAGAAGACCGCTGTGTACTTTGAATAATCCTTACAAAAAAAAAATATATTATTATTATTAGATCAGGGCAATAAATTTGTGCGGTGTAACTGTCCATAAAGAACCTTACCGATAAGATCTTAATAGACGATCGACTCGTGACCAATCAGGCATCGGTATTTGTAATTGGGGTTCGTCGCCGGTTGGCGATGAATCACTCGTTTTATGAGGAAAGCATCTGCAAGGTTGTTTGGGGACCACTTTACACATGGTTTATCATCGAGCAGTACGTGCACCGTTGACGCGTACCCACCGTAAACCCCGGTTTCACCCGGAAAGCCCAGATCGGGCTTATCGGATAGTCCGTTCAAATTTGGGGACGCACTGGACGAACCGATCCGATTACGGTAAAAGCAAATGTATACGCAACCCAAGACAGCCTAAGAGATGCTTTCGTCATCTAGACGAGTGATCGTGGCCGAACAGCGAGCCCCAGTTTCAAATACCGATTGCTGATTGGCCACGAGTTAACTATGCACCCCAAACTGCCTGTCTATCACGAAGAAACTTCCCCCTTTGACTTGCCAGACTCAACCATAATGTCAAACAACCGTAGACGTCCGAGATTCCCTTCTTTCAACATTAATCTGGCCAACTCACTGAGAATGTCCCTCTGCGGCATCCATTTGGCCACGCGCACATTGTCTGGTTGCCCTGGCAACGAGTCTCCCTCCCACTTCCACAGCACGCGCTGAGGTAGTTCGCCGAACGCCTGTAAGAGCGCAGCACGTTTCTCGGCGGGCAAAGTCTCGGCTCTCAACATGGAGCCCATGCTGAAGTAAACCACACCCTGGCTGGAATCGTTCAACCACCGGTCCAGTTCCTGGAACAACGGCACCATTATAGCGTGCACAGTAGGGTTCCTCTTCGTAGACTCTACAAGCTTGCTACGATACGTTTCATACAAATACACGATATCATAATAATATATGGTTGGAAACTAGCGCCATGGATAATTCATACCCTTCTTCAGGGCCCTAATTTCAGTACGCAAGATACAACTGGTTGCAACTTGCGCCCGGTTTTCGGAATAGGGGGCGCAACTTACTACCGGGTACAACTACCTAAAACTGTAAGCCCGGGCCATGGCGGTGATTGGAATAGTTGGGAACGATTATCCGAGGGCTGTTGGCATGAGTTAGTCCCCACATTCCATAATAACTAAAGGAACATAAAAAAATCCATCAGCCAGGATTGCCTGTAGCGGGAATCGAACCAGCGACCTCCACAGTGTGCTAACACTGCGCCATCTCTATCGGTTTCAAAGACACAAATTGACAGTATCTATATTCACTATTATATCAGGCATGAGGATCTAGCACACATGGCAATCTCGTTACCATAGTTTTCCTCAACTTTGTCAGCATAAGAGCAGTAAGCGGCCTCAACTCACCTCTGGCAGCTTCTTGGGAGGTTTAACGTGCAGCCCTCCCACCTCCACAACGGCGGGAACCATGGGTCGCACTCCATTGAGACTAGGGTGGGAGTTGACGAGCATCAGACTGGTATTCCTCGCTATCGCCTCGAGAGACGGTATCGACCTTCCAAAGAACTTATCCGCAATACTCTGCGCAGGTCTTTTGTAACTGAAGTACGTCATGATGTGCATTTCAATGTAGTGCACAGTATTCACCAGACGTTCTTTGAACGTCATGGGCTGTGAAAAAACTTCCAAGTTGTTGGTAATGTAGGACGGGTTGTCTGGATTTCCAAAACGCTCATTCGACCATGGCATTAGAACACAAGAGCTGACTGAAATAAGAGGCGCTTGAAACTTATCAGCGAAACCAAGGACACAGTCCGTGTTAAACAATTCCGTTATCACAACATCGTATTTGTCATGGGAATGTAATAGTTTTTGGACTTCCGGTAAAGAGAAAGCCGCTTCGCACAATTCGATACCTACTTCCGCTAGTCCAAAGAAATCTGCCCATAAACTGCTTTCAGCAGCCATGTCGAATGTTACTCCGCCCGTGGGCTTCAATGTTGCGTCTGTGATGGCGCCTTCTAAGCTGATATCGGTATAGTTTGGCAGGGGGATCTTCTGAGGGAAGTGGCTTACAACATGTACGTCGTGCCCTCTAGCGGCCAGCGCTTGCATTAGAGGTTCGAACACAAAGAAGTGGCTCTTGCCGATGTGGGGAAAGATGGCCAAGATTCTTGCTGAAGAGACGTCTGAAGGTATCGACGTGATCAGGAGAACAGAAATTATCAGGAGTGTTGGACGCACCATGATGACCTGAAAACAACCACATGAAAGAATATTAAATGCCAGGGCCCAGATTCACAAAAGTGCCTAGTGCTAAGACGTCCTAGTTTAGGCAAATCTTAGTGAAATTAATCACGCATATATCGCTCTGCAATATCCTAAAGATACAATATAGTTATATAACAACAATTTAACTAATAATATTGTATTTGTGAATGTGCAGTTGTACCCAAAGATGATTTATCTTGATTTATCTATCTAGGATTTGCCTAACTTAGGACAACTTAGAGTTAGGCATCTTTGTGAATCCAGGCCCAGGATTAGCAATGTATATGGTTTGCTCTTAGTTGAACATTACAACAAAGCATCTAGGTGGGGGGTTTGCATGCGATCTTAGGCGCACCCCCTTGAATGCGTCGGTGCCTGACACGAAGTGCCAATAATCCAACCAAAACATTTCCAAGACCTTCTTCTTCTTCTTTACTTAATATTTAAACAGTTTTGTGTTATATTTATTTTATCATTCATTTTCTTAGTACTCTTTTCTCTTTTGTGTTTTGTATTTTGTGAAGTACTTCATTATTATTGGGTTGTCGTATTGTTTGGACTAACTTGTTTTCATGATTTTTCCAGGTTTTTTATATAATTTTTTGTTCATTGCTATGTTAAGATTTTAATTACTTTTAGTATTGGTGGCCAGTCACTCTTTGTGTTTGGAGCTGTGCTCTTTTCTGCCAACCCTTATTCAGTATTGTTTGTGAATAGGAATATTTTAATAAAATTAAATAAATAAAACATCGCAATCCGTGGGTTTAAGGGTTGGGATACGAAGGTTCTAGTGTATACCACCTATGAGGGCATACGCGTGGGTTCGAAACCCACATACAGCAGAGTTTTTGGAAATTGTCCTTCATTGTCTCGTATAGCATGAATGCTATAAAATAGACGCAAAGAAAAACAACAAGATTCAACAACTGCAAGTAATTTTGATTGACGTATGGGTTTCATTAAATTTAATTCTGGTTCTAATATCGTGACACGGCGTTTAAAAAGAGATTACATTCAAATTAGTTTTTTATATATAATAACAGCTATTGAACTAACGCTTTGTTAGTTTGCAATTATAATTTTTCTAGACTAAACAAAAACTCAATGTGGATGATCTTGACCTCTAAATGGAAGATAACGTCATGTATTTCGGTGGAACAAGTCTAGGATGTAAACTGTATCTATCTATACTCTATTGGAATTCGTCTGGTGACTAAAAAAACTGTATAGACTCTATCCAAATTCATCTGGTGACTGGGAGAAGTTTCACTCGATTTCGTATACCGCTTACTACTATTCTTTTGTAGCAAAATGCGTGTGTATGAGGCTCTACACATGAGGTTTCCTACAACCCCCCTTCACCCTAAAATAAGTGCTCGGAACCGTATGATCGGCCTTTAAAATGTTATTCACTCGACATGCATGTTTTTCTTAGCCGGCCGGTGAGTTTTTGGACATCTTAATCAATAAGGATCAATGATCTATAATAGTGATTTTTCATCATTGGAGATTGCCTTTTCATTTTCTGCCATTGATGTCTTTGGGGCAACAGGTTTATAAAAGGTCTGACAATGTGTAATATTTGCCAATCACCTCACAGGGTCTGACAGAACATACACTGTGTTAGTGCCGACTATGTCCCATTGACCTGGATATATCCTGCACACACACTCATGGCTTGTTGGTCCAGTGGTTAGCATGCATGCTTCCAATGCAGAGGGTCCCGGATTCAAATCCCGGTTCAAGCAGAAGTTTTAACTTATACTATGGATTCAATTCCATTACTTCTTGTCTTAGGACATTTGAGCCTTCCTAGCAACGAAGCACTCAAGGCGGGTTCACACAAAATGACTAAGACTAACGATTAGTGTTTAAGACTAACGATTTAAGGTTTAACAGGGTTGAAGTATACGATTTATGTTTAAGCGTTAACAAACTGTTATAGTGATTAGTGTTTAAGAACGAGTGATTAAGAAAGTTGATTTTCGATTGTTGGCATTGTTGAAATACATTTGGGGATGGATGTTTCCGAGTACGTTGTTTTCCCAAGGCTTAATCACTCTATTGTTAGTCTAAGTCCATAGTCATTCTGTCTGAACGCGCCTTAAATTTAAAGTTCTGAATCGGCCTTGTTGATTCTGACATTTGTCTTGAGGTGTTCGCACTGTCCAATCACTGATTCTTATGTTTCGTAACTTATTTGAAGTATAGATATTTGATTGGTTATCGCTCACTCTTCGATGTTGTTCGGAGCCTGCAGGGTTGGTTTCTGAAAATCAGTCTTCTTATGCCCACATTACAAGGTTCAATACTTTCATCAAACTTATTGAATTCAAGGACAAAAAAGCATCAATTAAAAGAAGCTATATTGTTGCAGTTTTTAACCAATTCGTTTTTGATTCGCTTTTGTTCTTGAATTCAATAATTTTGACCAAAGTATTGAGTCGTGTAATGCCGGCATAACTGAGTGGGTGGACTCTAAATGTGGATTTATTTATTTTTTATTTTATTCTCATTGATGGTTTAACTTTGTACTCCACCGCAAGGCTCATGGCGTTGACTCCATAGTCATCTCGTGCGACAGGCAGAGCACCATGAAACTATCTACCCAGAGGACAATTTAGTATGAAAGGTTAAGTGGGGAACGAGAGAAATAGAATTATATGAATGTTATTTCCTAGACTTAAGCTTAAGTGTTTCGACCTACCCCTAGAACACAATGCAGTATTAGAATACATACGTGCTATAAGTAGTTACTCTAAAGATCTACTCAGCATCTACTCAGTGCACTGTACATTTTGACAGGTTTTCAATAAAAGCAAGACTGCCAATGTCGCTCACAGCTTGCTGGATTTTGACGAGTTCTTGTAAATTTCTTCGAATTCTCGGACTCTCATTGGCTACAAAATAACGGTTGCTGAATTTTCAAGGTTATCGACCAAAGTTAGATAATCGTAGTGCTGCGAAGACACAGTCAACGGGGAGAGGGCCAACATACTGTAGGCAGTACTACTATCTTACAAAATACTTATCATTCTCTTTTCTTATCCTCACATTGACATTTGCATGTAATTAAATGATTGCCAAATTAATTAAAAAAGAGATATAATATGAATATGAAATGTACTATGGCTTTCGATCTTTAGGTCTAGATAGAAGTGAGTATAGGGAACTTGCGACTGACGTCACAGCCGAACTACAACATTGTAACAAATGAATGGAACTGACGGACCAACAACGAGCTGTCAAAATAATAAAATTGCAACATTATGAAGAAAACGAGGTATGGCGATAGTAACTACTCACTAGTTAAAACGTTTAATGATGGGCAACCAAGTTGTGAAAGTTTTGTTTGATTCTTGTTTGTTTTGAAGATTTGTTTTCAAAATCAGAATATTTTATTGTTTGACAGATTGTTGTTTGTCCATCGATTCATTTTATTTGTTTCGTTGTTGTGAAGCATGCTTGCAAGCAGCCTATTGTTGCTGTTCATATCTATTATTGCAGTTATGGTATAGGGAGCTTGCAATAACGTCATTTCCGGTATCGCACGGTGGCCATACTGAGGTACTTTGTAAACATTTGTTTACGTTCTTCCGACACTTCATTGTTGCAATATTGCAGATGTCCTTTGACTGACATATCAACTGTTTTCAAACAAAGGTTCCGTATTATGACTGAAAACAAAATAAAAACGCGTAAACTTTGTTTGAAGACAATCATTTGCATGTGTTATCATTTTCTTGAACTTTTATCCACACACATCAATCTGTACGGCTTAAAACTGTGATATTTCCTGGTCCTGGATAACCTATGTGTCTTCTATTGACGGAACAAATGTAAACAAGCAATGAGTACCTCATAATGGCCGCCACGTGACGTCCATTGAAAGCTACCTATTCGGGTCGATGAAGGGTGAGATGTGAAGATGAAGGTCAATGAGATGAAACACATACCTTATGCGGGGTTCGAACCCACGTCCCTGGTTGTAATATCACACTTAAGATCTGCGCCCCAACTGCATGACAAGCTACATTCAACGGTTATCTTTATAGCTCTAGATCGAGTGTTAATTATCACTATGACTCTCGTAAATGCCACCGTATTAGCTTCGCTATGCGAACACATGCACTAACAGTTCAATTCTATGAAGATAATCAAGGAGAGCGATAAGAAAACAATGGTCTGGTGTCTTGTTTGTATTTCCTTACTGATACTAGATATTATGCATTATGCTGTAATGTGAGATATGGAGCTGGTATGCTACTGTAGGTTATCAGAGTGTTGTGGCTAAACTTGGACCTTTGCCTGGGAAGAAATATAGTCCGATCATGATATTTCAGTTTTACGTACCATATTTTTCCAACTTAATAAAAAAAAAGTTAAACAAGTAAAAGAGTTAATCGAGACGAAGAATGGGCATGGATGGGAAATATGAAGATGAAAACGTTTAGAGGAAAGGGGAATGGGTAAGTACTAAGTAGGAGAGCGGGGAGGAAAAGTTAAACTCAGTTCGTTGGTTTGGGGTACAGTAAAGGGAACGAAAAGGGAAAGGTAAGTTAGGAAAAGGGAACGGAAAGGATATGGACTGCCTACCTGACGACTAGGGTGGCCCTACCAGAAGCATATGCTTCCACCGGCATAGCTCTCAAGATCAGCAAAGCACACAAACCTGCCCACCACGATAAAGTAACAGTTCTTGGGCAGGAAATATGGTCCGAGTTTGAGTCCTGATTTTGATTCTGGCTTTCTTTATAAATCAGTTAATAATAACTGATAATATATAGTTCAATACGCCAGTTTCCAACATTAGTTAGACCCCCCTGGGGTAGATAGGTAGTCACTAATATGCTTGGCTACACAGAGGAATTAAATTCGATTTATATTTTCATTCACAAATACTTAAAATAAGTTATCTTTACCACCAATTAAAAATTGAAATAGAACATGATTGTGATGCCAATCTCAAATACGACTAAAGAACAAACGTTTTTAGATCATTGAATAAGTATTTGAAGTATTAAGCTCTACGGCATTTTAGGCTCACTCAAAACCGAACGAACTTCTCGCAATTAGTTCCTTGCTCTCAGGGAGACTTCCACGCATATTAATGACACTATATTTTTTATAATAGTTTTGTAAGTAATAAGACCAAACGTACAGATATCAGTATCAAAAATAATACCAATATTAACAATTAGTTCTTTCACTCTTTCATTTTGTTTGCGTAACCTTCTTACAAATTTAGTTTTAAAATGTATTTATCTGCATTGGTTATTGGTAAAATTTAGTACATTTTTAACAGCGAAATTGTTTTAAAAAGTCATATACTAGACGATTGAATTAATTATTCAAGATATCACCCTGTTTGGGGAGTACTTGTTACATTGTCCGTATGTTCAGGGCCGTAACAAGGGTATAGAAATCAGCCGGGTATGATTGGGTAAAGTACAATAGGGTTTTAACGAGTTTTAGGCATGTTTTATTTAATAACATTTGTAACTGGTTACTGGTGTGACATAAACTGTGGTATAAGCAAGTCAAAATGGTCTACTCCCGATTCTTTTTTAGGCATGTTTGATTTAATAACATTTGTAACTGGTTACTGGTGTGATATAAACTGTGGTAGGGTCTATTAGCAAGTCAAAATGGTCTACTCCCGATTCTTAGCCGGGTACTTACCCGGGTTACCAGCCCCTAGTTACGGCCCTGCGTATATGTTGAAGAATCAAAGTAATGTCCGAAGGAAGCGGTTATCTCTATGAGTGATAACCGATAGAGGTGGCTCAGCGGTAAGACGCGAGACTCTAATTCGGAAGGTCGCCGGTTCGATTCCGGTCACCGGCAGTCCTGACTGAAGGTTTTTTCCGAGGTTTTCCTCGGTCGTAAAAGCAAATGCTGGGATTGAGTCCTACTAATAGCCCTCGGACATTCCTCCCCAGCTACCCAAACACCCTAATAACCTATAGTTAGTTACCTGAAGAGGGGCACATCAGGTAAAGCTGGTGTGCACCCTATAACGGGTATTCCTACGAAAAATTATTATTATTATTATTATTATATGAGTGATAAAACATCTACCTACCTGTTAGTTACTTGCGTATAATCTCAGCCATATACTTCCTACCTCTCGACGCCTCGCTTGCCAATTGTGAACTGCAATGCACAATACACGTCAGGTCGTTACGTAAGAGCGCTTAAAGATAGACCCCATAAATCAGCTGATCGCTTGACACTGTCAGTCGGTGACAACTACACATGTTACTGGCTGACAAAATGAGATTGTTAAAATGTCAAACTTCACAATAACTGGTATCGGTATCGGCATAGGTAATTATCGGTATCGGTATCGTAATCGCAATAATGTAATCGTGTTTTCTTTTTCTATCTTCTTTGTTTTTCTTTTTCTTCTTTTTTCACTATTTCTCCTTCATGTTCTTTCATATTTATATTTTTATTACTTTTCATAATGCCTTTTCACTTTATTTTATTTAATTTCCCAATTATTTTTTCTTGATTTTTCTTATAGTACAGTAGTTTGTTTTGTATTGTTGTTATTGTTATTTATGATTTCATTATTATTCATTGTTTGCATAGCCTACTTCTATTTATTGTCCTTCTTTGTAAATATGTTTTTATAGCTGAATAGGATAGACATTAAATAAATAAATAAACTTACTTGGTTCTAAAGACCGGTCTACGTAGATAAATTAAAAATTAAATTTGCAAAACACATATATGCGTTCACATAACAATTTAAGACTAGTCATGCACTTGTTACTTGTGACCAACAGAGCTGACGAACTTTAAACTCAAGTATTACTGTTCGCGCCTACCTCTCTAGTTTGTAATTTCATATATAGGTTTAAGTCTCTTCCGGTTGTTTACGTCACGTCCTTCTACGCCCTTCGCTCTTATCTCGATTTCCCCTCCCCTTGTGACGTATGCATGTTTTCGTGTTTGAGCTGCAATGTGCAGTCCCCAGTCTGGTCTCATCTCTCGTAAGTGCCTGTCATCTCTCCTTCGAATCGCTTGCGGACTCCGAGCGTCGAGCTCAACTTAGTCTACCCGCCGCTGCTTGTGGTTCGAGCCTCTCTTGAGGTGTTTTTTCTTACTCTTTCTTTCTTCTCCTTTCAACCCTGGGTTCTTTATTCTTTTCTTTACCTAGCAATCAACTAGTCTCTGCACTTCGGCATCACACTATTCTCCACTTCACTGCATTCTCGGTAAGTTCATTTCAAAATATACAGTCCACTTTCAGTTCTTATTATACAATCTTTTCTCTTTACTTCCCCGCGCTAACATTTGTTGGTCCTCCGTCGTCCGAATCTTCAGCCAGTTATTCCATCAGTCAAAGCTATCTTTATCATTTTCTTTATTTTTTCTCTCGTCAGTTGCGTCGTCCCGCGCGGACACGTCACTCTCTTCCCTCGCGCTGCAACTCGTCATACAAGTGACGTATTCAACAATACACGTTGTTGTTTTGACAGTAAGGTCAGTGTGCTCAACTACATTCAGCTGGGTTTACATATAACACTGCTTGTGTTGACGGATTTCTCTCGCGTTTTTTTTCCTTCATAATTTCTTGTGTTTTCCCCTCTGTTCATTATGGATGATCTTGTTTCTGAACAAGAAAAGCTTGTTGCTCAGCGCGAAGTCATTTTTGCGTCTGTCCAACGTACGTACAATGCCTTCGCTAACTTAACACCTGACAACCTACACTTAAATAGGCCTAGGTTCGAGAAGTTGTCGACATTTGACTCGAGTTTTCAGCAGATACAATTGGCCATCGCGGCCATAAATTCACAACTTACTGCTCCTGCTAAACCCGTCGAAGTTGACAAGGTGTTTGAAAGTTTTGAGACAGTTTTGTACGCAGCACAATCTCGTTTTCTTGCTGCTGTCAAATTAAGTGAAAATAGCGCTACACCCGCGGATGTGGCTACAGCTTCTCCTAAGAATTATATTAATCTACCCACAATCGATCTTCCCAATTTCTCGGGAGATATTTCGCAATGGACCGAATTTTATTCTCTTTTCAAATCCCTAATTGACGGAAATGATTCACTCGACAACATACAAAAGTTTCATTACTTGAGAACTTCGTTGTCAGGCGCTGCTCTGACTACTATTTCCGGTTTTCAAATCTCCAATGAAAACTACCCTCTCGCCTTTCAGGCGCTGATATCCCGTTATCAGAATAAACGTTTGCTGGCTAGTTTGTATGTGCAGCAACTGCTGGACTTCACACCTCTGAAATCTGCGTCACATGCTAGCTTGCAAAGTTTTCTCAGCGTGCATCGTAACGCGATTGATGCATTGAAAGCATTAGAATTACCCGACCTAGGTGATTTTTTGTTACTCTCGTTGACCTTGGCTAAGCTCGACAGTTCAACTCGTAAAGCATTCGAGAACAAACAGTCTTCCCACACTACTCCTAATTACAGTTCGGTGATAGAATTTATCGAAGAACAGTCACGCACGTTCGAATTATGCTCTGTAGGTAAACCTACTGCCAGTCCTACCAAGGTTTCTTCCCCTGTGAAGAAACTGAATTCATTTATCGCTACTAAAGAAGCCACCCCCTCTTCTGGCTCGGGACGTGAGCGCTCTGAACCCTCGCGCTCCGACGCCAACTCATCTTGCCCCGTGTGTAAATCTTGTCACACGCTTTATAAGTGTGAGACATTCCGAAAGCAATCCATTGACGACAAGTATCACACCTTGCGCCAGTTGCGACGCTGTTTCAATTGTCTCGGTGCTCACATGAAGTCGCAGTGTAATTCAAAGAACGCCTGCTCCACCTGCGGAAGTAAGCATCATCACTCGTTTTTACACTCCACGAATACTTCCGCGTACCAGGACAATTCTTATGGCAGTGTTCCCTTAGATCGTGACGTCAATCCCTCTCATGACGTCAGCTCATCCTCTCAAGAAGCCGGTTCCTCGAATCGCGTTCTCTCCTGTCATCTCCGAGACACCACGCGCAGCCAACCTACTGTGCTGTTAGGCACCGCACGCGCTCTCATTCAAGATTCTCACGGACATTTTCAACCCTTTCGCGCAGTGCTGGATCCCGGCTCGCAAGTCTCTGCCATATCTCAGTCGCTGGTCAGGAAGCTGGGCCTGAAAGTTGAACCTACACACTTCGAGTTATCGGGGATAGGCCTTGCTGCTACTCAAGCACGTGGCACTGTACAGTGCTCCATTACCTCGCGCCTCTCCTCTCTCAAAACACTCATGGTTCGAGCTCTGGTTCTGCCGAACTTAACCAGTCACCTGCCGACCAGTGAAGTATCCTGTGACGTTTTCCAACGTTTCCAAGGAATGTGTCTTGCAGACAACCGTTTCTGCTCCCCGGACCGAGTAGACTTTCTGCTGGGTGCCGATCTCTACCCCGAAATCTTGAATAGGTCAGGTGACACGATCCGCGGCAACAACCCTACGGCCTTCAACACCATGTTTGGCTGGGTTGTCATGGGACCAACTCAGTCCAAGGAACCACCTTCCGACTCTCCTGTCTCTCTCTTTGTGTGTTCCTCTAGCCTCGAGCGCAACTTGCGCTTATTCTGGGAGGTAGAAGAAGTTCCTCGTCCCCCTGAAGAAGATCCTGAAGATCAATGGTGTGAACGTCACTTCAAGGACACCCACTCACGTGACGCGTGTGGACGCTACTCAGTAGCTCTTCCCTTCAAACCGTCGCGTCCCTCACTCGGAAGCAACCGTGAGGCCGCACTCCAGAGCTACCTGAGTTTAGAGCGACGTTTGCGACGCAACCCTCAGCACAACGCTGCTTATCAAGTGTTCATGCAAGACTATGAACATGCCCAGCATATGCAGCACGTCTCTTCCCCTGCCAGCTATATCATTCCACACCACTGTGTCCACAAACTCACGAGCTCCAGTACCAAGCTGAGAGTTGTTTTTAACGCCTCTTCACCGGACCAAGATGGCGTCTCTCTGAACCAACTCCTACTCAGTGGACCGAAACTCCAACGTGACCTCTCCAGTGTAATCACTTCTTTCCGAACCCATTCTATCGTCATCTGTGCGGACATCCGTCAAATGTATCGCCAGATCCTTGTCAGCTCCTCGGATCGGGCCGTCCAACACATTTTTTGGCGACCTTCCCCCAGTTCTCCCGTCCTAGAATACGAGCTCAACACAGTCACGTACGGGCTAACCCCCTCTGCCTTCCAAGCCCAACGTGTTTTGCAGCAACTGGTGCGTGACGAAGGAGAACAGTTCCCTCTGGCTGCACATGCCCTCACGTCGCATACCTACATAGATGACATCGTGTCTGGCGCTGAAAATCTCTCTGAAGCCATCGCCCTCCAGAAACAGTTGCAAGCTCTCCTTGCGCGCGGCGGCTTCGAGCTTCGTAAGTGGGCGAGCAACAATCGTATTGCTTTGGCCACTCTACCTGAAGACCATCTCGAGACTCCACTCGTGTTCTCTAACGAAGATGAAGGCATCAAGATCCTCGGCCTACTGTGGAGCTCCAACTCGGATGATTTCTCTTTTCTCACCGTACCTTTCCAAGGAACTGTCACAAAACGTACGGCATTGTCCTACATCGCACGCATCTTCGATCCCCTGGGGTTTCTCACACCCTTCGTTTGCTCAATGAAGATCTTCCTCCAACAACTATGGCTGTCCCAGGTGCAGTGGGATGATACGCTTCCCGATCATCTCTCTCACGACTGGCTCTCGGCAGTCGCTGAAGTTCCCGCCCTTGCCAACTTTCATGTCCCTCGCGCCTTCCCTCGCATTGGCCACTCTCATCGTGTCGTCGGCTTCTGCGACGCCTCCGAGAAAGCCTACGCAGCTGTGCTGTATCTGCAATCACAGACCAGCCCTTCCACCTGTGAAGTTCGTCTCGTGCGCGCGAAAAGCAAGGTCGCCCCAGTTAAACCCCTGACTATTCCGAAACTGGAACTATCGGCTGCTCTCCTGCTCACTCGTTTGCTACGTGACACCTTGCCCTCGCTGCTCCCCCTCGTCTCAAGCTCTGTTCATCTCTTCACCGACTCACGAATCGTGCTTGCCTGGCTGTCCACTCCCCCTCATCGCCTCAAGACCTTCGTCGCCAACCGCGTCGTCGAGGTGCTTGAGAGCACTTCTCCTGTCGACTGGCATCACGTATCGTCCGCAGAAAACCCTGCCGATTGCGCATCTCGTGGTTTGACCCCGACTCAGCTCCTTGAGCACCCTCTGTGGCTCTCTGGTCCCAACTTCCTGCATGCTGTTCAAGAGTTGTGGTCTCGGACATCACCCTCATTCGACTCCTGTGAGGAGTTGCCCGAACTGAAGCCTTCAGTACACGCATTCGTAGCGCACGTCGACGCTTTGGACCCTCTGCTAGAGAACTTCCGGAAATACTCCACACTTCTTAAAGCACAGCGTGTGTTCGCCTGGGCGTTTCGCTTCGCTCGCCTCCTTCTCGCGAGACGCTCACATGCTTCCCCTCTCCGTGGTACTGTCACTCCACTCGAGCTCAAGGACGCTCTGGATCTCTTTCTACGTCTCACTCAACAGCACTTTTACGCCCCAGAAATTCGCCAGTTGAGCCAAGAGCGTCAAGTGTCCTCCAAGCTCGCTTCTCTCAAGCCCTTTCTCGACCCCTCCGGGTTTCTCAGGGTGGGCGGTAGACTACGTCATTCTTCCCTTGCTGAAGAAGCTCGTCACCCCCTCCTTCTCCCTAAGGAGGCGCACTTGTCGGTACTCATTTGCGATCACTACCACAAGATTTCTCTCCATTCCGGCCCTAGAACTGTTCAAGCGCTGATTCAACAACTTTATTGGATCGTGTCTCTGCGTGGCTTGCTTCGACAGCGCATCCATCGTTGCCTCTCGTGCCACAAGTTCCGTGCAAAGCCCTTGCAACCTCAGATGGCTGATCTTCCCGCCCCTCGCGTGCAGTGCTCCAGGGTCTTCTCCCATGTCGGGACTGACTTTGCCGGGCCCTTCATGGTCAAAACCAGCATGCGTCGGAACGCACCACTCACCAAAGGTTACTTGTGCGTGTTCGTATGCATGGCTACCAAAGCGGTGCACTTGGAGATGGTATCTGAGCTATCCACTGAAGCTTTCCTGGCCTGCTTCGATCGTTTTCTTTCTCGGCGAGGCCTTCCTGCTCATGTGTACTCCGACTGCGGGCGGAACTACGTGGGAGCAGCCAGACATCTGCGTGAAGTGCACGACTTTCTCTCTCGCGCGGAAGAACCCCTCTTCAGTGCTCTCGCCGTCCGCCAAGTCCACTGGCACTTCAATCCTCCCTACGCTCCTAACTTCGGAGGCCTCTGGGAGGCGGTGGTAAAATCCGCGAAGTCTTTATTGTATCGTCTCATTGGAGACAGCTCCCTTACACATGAAGAATATGCCACCCTCTTTGCACGCATTGAAGCCGTGCTCAACAGCCGCCCTCTATGCGCCCCCTCCGCGGACCCCCTCGAAGGTGTCGACTACCTCAGCCCCGGGCACTTTCTGATAGGCGCTCCCTTGCTTGCTCCTCCCGAGCACCTCTCTGACCCTGACGTCAATGTCAGACCCCTTGCTCGTTGGCACCGTGTTCGGCAAATTCATCAATCGTTTTGGAACCGCTGGAGCTCGGAGTACCTCAACACTTTAATGCAAAGGAACAAGAGGGTTCGTGGTAGTCCTAACCTCAAAGTAGGAGATGTCGTATTCTCACTCTCGGCATCTACTTCCCCCCTTTCCTGGCCGATCGGCCGAGTGGAAGCTCTCTTTCCCGGTCGTGACGGTGTTTCCCGCGTCGCCTCTGTTCGTACGGCGTCCGGGGTTCACACTCGACCAGTCAACAAACTGGTCACGCTCCCCTCCACCTAGGTGCGAAGGAGCTTTTCGTATCGTTTCTTCTTTCATTTTACTTGTTATATCAGTTTCGTTTTGAATTCTCGTTTTCTAGAAAAAATGATTTTTTTCATTTTTTGGTGGGCGGTATGTTCGCGCCTACCTCTCTAGTTTGTAATTTCATATATAGGTTTAAGTCTCTTCCGGTTGTTTACGTCACGTCCTTCTACGCCCTTCGCTCTTATCTCGATTTCCCCTCCCCTTGTGACGTATGCATGTTTTCGTGTTTGAGCTGCAATGTGCAGTCCCCAGTCTGGTCTCATCTCTCGTAAGTGCCTGTCATCTCTCCTTCGAATCGCTTGCGGACTCCGAGCGTCGAGCTCAACTTAGTCTACCCGCCGCTGCTTGTGGTTCGAGCCTCTCTTGAGGTGTTTTTTCTTACTCTTTCTTTCTTCTCCTTTCAACCCTGGGTTCTTTATTCTTTTCTTTACCTAGCAATCAACTAGTCTCTGCACTTCGGCATCACACTATTCTCCACTTCACTGCATTCTCGGTAAGTTCATTTCAAAATATACAGTCCACTTTCAGTTCTTATTATACAATCTTTTCTCTTTACTTCCCCGCGCTAACAATTACAAATTTTCTTAATCACTAGCAAAAAAAAAAAAAAAAAACGGGGTCAAATAAGCCTTTTTCTTACAGTTATGTAGACTACCACGGTCAAGAGAAGTTCTAAACAAAACAAAACAAATACAAAAAGCAAAATAAAAATATTTTGGCTAATAGAAATCACACAAAAATGGTCCGAAGTATTTCCCATACACACAACTACCATAGAAGTATATAGATGTTCGTGGATCTGTCAAAGAGTTCCATAAAGTATATCATCTTCGTCCAAATTCTTTGTGTGTACCACCAATTACGGAGCTGCATAAATACAACTAAAGTATAATTACCTCGTCAATTCACTTGTGTCGTTAAACTAGTAAACACACACAGATTGTTATGGAACAGAATGTTTGTTTACTAGTTAAGTGACCCACTCAGTACCATGTGAAACCAGGTAAATGCCACAATCGGAATTGTAACCAGGAAATGTGTTCTTTTTTCGAACGTTACTAAACTGTCAAATAGTGTCAATAGATAGCAAAACGATATAAATGTCAATTGTGTCTCATACATTGAGACCGGGAATATGAAAACTGAGAAATGTGGAATTAACACGTCCTATCGAATTAATAAAACTAGACTTTAAATAAAATTACACTATTATTTTATTTATACCATATTATATTGAAAATCGAATTCAATACTTCAAGTTCACAATTCTCATGAAAGCTAAGAATATGTATAGTAATTATTTTTCTAAGTATGCTGTTCTTGAAAATATGCGCATAGGTAGTATATGGATGTAACATAAATTATCAGGTGGGATAACATAACATAATATTATGTACAATATGTAGGTAATATCACATCGAAATATGCATAGTGAAGGTTTCTACATATATTTTGGAAACTCAAATGTATGTAAATCATGTTGGGTGAAACTTGAAATGAGGGTTGTTTATAACACAATTCGTCAATATAATTTGGTAACACATTCTAACAAACAGTTTGCTCAAATTAATAAATGTTCATATTCACAAGAAATCCTCGAGATACTTTTAATAACATGTACAAGTCTGCAACAGCTTATTTTCTTCTAATATATTTTTGAACTGTAGAACAAAACACACTCAAAAGAGTAAAAAAAGAGTTCCAAAATACAAAAACACATTGGAAGCACTACGAATAAAATTAAATTTATTAGTTGCCTTCTTCGTTATTTCTTAAAGCTGACGGGCACGAACTGTTCATGTTCCGTGAATCATATGGTTATGTAAATAGTTAAAACATATTTACATGATAAATAAATTAATAAGTAATAATAATAGTCAACGTTGGATAAAGTTAAATCGGTTTAAATCTTTTATTATTTACGTAAATTTCAATAATTCTATCTAATTAAGTTTTCGAGTCTTTTGCTCTTTCCGTCTACATCTCGCACATATTAGGCCTATCAGTTTCCTAGCTGCGACGTAGACGATGATGGCGAGCAAGACTCCGCCCCCTAGCAGCACCAGGGCGACATCTAGTAGCAAGTATTGGTACCAAGGCAACTCCACCGCGGCCGATCGCAGGTGGTGAGCTCCCTTGTGTCTGATGACGTATTCGGTCCAGTATATCGCGGTGTCCATTGGCGAGCGAGGCCGATCCAGAAACTGTCTGGACAGTCGGGCAGCGTTCTCCTTGTAGCTGCGGGGGGGAGAAGAAAAGCAACTGTATTTACAGTTTTAGAAGTAAGCTAAGGCTGGAATTCAATCGTTCAGATAACAGTTTCATTTTTATTTTATTTTTTTAATAAAGAAAACAAATCTGTAGCAACAACGGGTGCCCCTACGAGTAGAAAACGACTATGAACACGGACCTTAATCACTTCCAAGATGGTTTAATAATACAATTAATTAACTAAACAACAGTTGGTAATACCACTCTGCTATCGATTATGTAAGGTGTAATTACATGTTACTTTGTATAAAATATTCATTAACAATAATAGCGTGTATGTACTCTTGTCTGAATAATTGATCGAATCTTATACAGGTTTGACACACATATTTATTGTTAGGTAGATTATTTTAATTTTTTCTGAATTTAGGGGTGTATTCTGCTCTCCGGAGGAATTTGGCACATGAAATTTTGCATGGTTAAAATTGAAATATTAAACAAATGTTTGGATGCATGAAAGTTTCATTAAATAACTGAAAATACTTTTTAAAATCATTAAAGTGCTGTTTTTAGGCATTTAAAAAATTCTTATAGCGTGATGGCCGTTATTATTTTGTAAATCGGTTGTGTGATAACGTTTCTTAAATGTACCTGTTTTGGAACCTATATTTGAACATCCTTAGGTATTATGCACATATTCACAGATAACGACGCCAAGCAATGTATCTTTTGAGTTCCCTTGACTATCGTGCAGAGCGCTCTGTTCTGAAGAATTTAGAGTCCATTTTCCTTTATCGGTGCATGGAGTTAAAGTCGATCCACTGTATACCCAACTATTTGTCATTGTGCTACAAATCATGTTGAATATACACTTAAATATCATGTTAAATATTAGCGAAAAATAAAGTAGTTTCATCGACTACTTTTTTTAATATAAATATTTGAAATCCGTCGATTTCCCTATCCCCTACCATTGAAACTGTCAAAAATCACACACTTTCGAATATAAAGCATCGACTAAGTAGATACTAAACATTTGTCATTTTCTTTATTTTATACTCAATTTGAAGATGATTGAACGACAATTCTAAATATGTATGTATGAATACAATCTCTCGACTCGTTTTCGGTCAATATTGGCTTCACTACAAGAACATTTGATGGGAAATCGGGCGAGCCGTGAAAGTATGGCAACACTGCGTGCGATGACGTCATTTCTCTTTGAGCCCGCGTCCGCCTCGCGTCAAAACATGAGCTGGCTGTCACCTTTCCATGATGCAACGTGACTGGACTTTTTCTTATTTACATTTATTGTCGCTTATTTCCAATTAACATTTTGCGTCATACAAATAATGCACTCAATTCAAATTGAAGGCACAGTTAGAAACGGGAATATATCTGAATACGGTACGTGAGGCCTAGCCTAGGCCTAGGCCACCTTTATTTAGACTTAGGCCTAGGCCTATATTGCCTGATCCGAAATTTAATTCATGTATTGTACGTCCGTAAACGCAAACATTTTCCCCAATGTAGATATGCTAAGTATAGTATGCCAGGAGGCATCTGTATAATATGAAAGAAAATATGCCAAGCCCTAAGGCCACTCAAGGACGTTTTGTGATCATTTGACATGTGCAAGGCCTAGGCCTACCATTTATGTAGCCCCCCTACACGCATTTGAAATAATTTACATCCATTGCATGCCTTCACATGTCCTAGATGGACTTAAGTTACTTGAGATCACTTCGTCAGGTAAACAATTGCACAAACAACATGATACGATACAAAATATACAATCCTATCATTTTCTTTTATCGTAATAAAACGTCCTCCGCTTCGTATTCCGTATTTTTTCGACGCCATTTTCACCATATGACAATAACAATGTCTTTGCAGCGTTGCCAAGTATATTGGAGGTTGGCAATACTTTGTCGATGAATATTAAAAATGAGTTTTTTGTTTCCTTGGCTTTGTAAATCAATTTAGATTTGTATCCATTATAAAGTCTATAATTTGTGAATGTGTTGTGGTGTAATTAAAGCCAAAAGCGAGATAAGAAGTTGACTACTATTTGGAGTTTTGATGAACTAATTTCGTTTTTAGGGATTGGCTATTCTGCAGTCAAACTAGTGTCTAGAATCATGCCATTATAAGTAACTGCATTTTCGTGTAAATACTGGATTTTAAAATAGTATTCTTACTTGATTACTGAATATATTTTACATTTTATAGTAATTTAACATAATAATTGTCAAAGAAGTAATTATTTGTGATTTTAAACAAATAATAAAATCATTGCTTGAAACTGGTAGTTTGATCAATGGAACGACTTTAAGCCTGTATTACACGGTCAAACTTTTTCATCCAACAAGGACAAAAGCACATCAATAAATAAATCCTATTGTTGTATTTGACTACATACTGACTGTTTTTGATGCGGTTTTGTCCTTGAATTCAAGGAGTTGGATGAAAAAGTTTGACCGTGTAATACAGGCTTTATAAAAAAAACTTCGTTACTGGACCTAAATCAGCTAACAAATCAATGTACCAATTAAATAGCCACGGAAGAAGGCGGTGGGCAGCTATTTTAGCCCCTAAGTTTCGGATTTTGACATTGTTCACCTTATTGTTGTTACTGTTGATGTGTATTGCTTAGCGATAGGAGCTAAAATGTCCGAGAATGTCAAAAACCGGAAATGAGAATCGCAGACACGTATTCCAACCATGTTGCACATCCAGTCGGTGATTACCCATCGTAAATGTTCGCTCTTACCTCGAGTCTTCTAGAACTGTTCTAAGAGCATTCAACACGGATTCCTTTGAGATGTCTCCGAACTGAAGCACAACGGCCACCCCTCTTGTCTCGATAGCTTTGCAGTTGAAGTGTTGGTCGCCGAAGACAGGGATCGCCACCATCGGCACCCCACTCGTCACGGCCTCTGTGACTCCCAGCATGCCGCAGTGGGTCATGAAGAGACGCACGTTGGGATGATCTAGGGGGCACACGAAATAAACGATGGTTGATTTTTTAAAAACTATCCAGGACCCTTTGTATGAGTATCATCACGGTCTTCTAAATCTTCAAGAACAACAATAGGGCACTAGCAACACCAAAAGACAACAAAGCAACAAATGAATTGATCTGATGGACAAACCATCAGCTGTCAAAATAATAAAATTGCAACCATAGAAATAAAAACAAGTGTAGCAATAGTAACTGCTCGCCATTTAAAACTTTTTATGATAGACAACGACTAAGTGAAAGTTTTGTATGTGTATTTGTTTGTTTTTTGTTTTGTTTTCCAAATTCAGGAGAAATTATTTTTTAAAAGCTTGTTGTTTGTCCATCGATTCAATTTATTTGTTTCATTGTTGTCTTTTGGTGTTGCTAGTGCCCTATACACAACAATAAAAATCAGTTTTGAAATGTTATATCAAGGTTCATTTATGAATACAAAATTGTTGTGTATAGCACAAGACACAATTGAGGGGGCTGTGACATCACAGACGGACAAACAATGTGTTGCTTGTCAACTCCATTGTTGTATCTTTCTTTGATTGGTGCATATTCAATGTTTGTCCGAAACAAAACACGGCTACATGGATATTTTTGGAAAAGTCTAGTGCCATTGTCGCACATAAAGATTTAGAGGACCTGATGATAATCATACAAAGGGTCCTAGATAGTTTTTAAAATGGTCTATTGGCTTGTTCACTGGCCCTTTCTCTCACTCGCTGAGAAAAGGACAAGGTCTACTTGAGGTCTACTCCACTAGTCGGAGATCAAGCGGACCTTGTGCAAGGAATGGTGGTACTAGCGGTCAGCTCAAGAAGCAAGGTTTCGTGGAAACTTTTTGTTCACAGTTGAAGCAACAGGTATGATGCTTGTGATTGTTGTATGCAGTTACGTGTAGTATGTAGTATGTAGTATTATTTATTTTGCCATGTTATACATATTTTTACATAGTATGGGATACAGTTGCAGAGAACTTCCAAGAGAGTGTCCACGATATATAGGCCATATTTTGATTGCACGCGCTATCTACATTCTATTTGCATTCCTAACACAAATTCACATCTCGACTTTACAAAATGAGATGTCGTTCATCCAACTCACTGAGAATGTCCCTCTGCGGCATCCATTTGGCCACGCGCACATTGTCTGGTTGTCCTGGCAACGAGTCTCCCTCCCACTTCCACAGCACGCGCTGAGGTAGTTCGCCGAACGCCTGTAAGAGCGCAGCACGTTTCTCGGCGGGCAAAGTCTCGGCTCTCAACATGGAGCCCATGCTGAAGTAAACCACCCCTTGGCTGGACTCGTTCAACCACCGGTCCAGTTCCTGGAACAACGACCAACAGGTGTTTGAGTTTGGAAGGCTGTGTCTCAACCTAACCTGCGGAACACTATATTTCTGTTGGTTAAAATGCTTGAAAATTGTCCAAAAGTAAACCGAAAAATGTCATCTCCTAGAAAATGTAATGTCTTTCTTACTGATGTCACTTTATTCCAATAAATATCTCTCATTTTTCAAATTAACTAATCATATCATGAAATGTGTGCAGCAACATCACATTACAAAAGTAATTATTGTCAAAACAAAAAAATTAAAAAAAAATTTAAAAAAAAAATTGTCCAATCACTGATCGGCGTTTGAAATTGGGGCACGCTGGTTGACAACGAACCACTCGTCTATGACACAAGCATCTGTAAGGTTGTTTAAAGTATATATTACCTCCGGCAGCTTCTTGGGTGGTTTAACATGTATCCCCCCCACCTCCACAATGGCGGGAACCATAGGTCGGACTCCGGTAAGTGTGGGGTGCGAGTTGACCAGCATGAGACTGGTATTCATAGCCAATTCTTCAAGCGAAGGCACCGTCTCTCCAAAGTGTTCTGTTGACATGCTCTGAGTCAACGGTGTAAAACTCTCAAAAAGGCGCATGATGACGTAGTTAAAGGTGTTCACAAGACGTTGCACAAAGGTCATCTGATTCGAGTACGACCCAAACGTGATTGGGATGTAGCCGGGATGGTCGGGGTTGCCGAAGCGGTGGTTGCTCCAAGGGAGGAGAGAGTTGGAAGCCAGCGCAATATGAGGCGCGTTGAACAAGTGAGCAAACCCGAGGAGGCAATCTGTATTGAACAACTCGCTCATCACAACGTCATACTTCTCAGTCGAGTGTAACACACTCTTGATTTGTTGGCAGTTTAGAATTGAACTACACACTTCTTTGCCAAAGTGTTTCACTCCCAAGAAATTAAACCACATGTTTAATCCAGTTACATTATCGAAAGTGATTCCACCGGTTGGTGTAATGGTGGTGACTGAGCCCTCTAGGCTTATGGTGGTGTAGTTTGGCAGAGGGATCTTCTGAGGGAAGTGGCTGACAACATGTACGTCATGCCCTCTAGCGGCGAGCGCTTGCATTAGAGGTTCGAACACAAAGAAGTGGCTCTTGCCGATGTGGGGAAAGATGGCCAAGATTCTTGCTGAAGCGACGTCTGAAGGTATCGACGTGATCAGGAGAACAGCTATAATCAGCAGTGTTGGACGCACCATGATGACCTTAAACCAGAAGATGTGTTATGTGAACATGATTATTGATGAAGAGACGTCTGAAGGTATCGACGTGATCAGGAGAACAGAAATTATCAGCAGTGTTGGACGCACCATGATGACCTGAAACCAGAAGATGTGTGATGTGAACATGATTCTTGCTGAATGGACGTCTGAAGGTATCGACGTGATCAGGAGAACAGAAATTATCAGCAGTGTTGGACGCACCATGATGACCTGAAACCAGAAGATGTGTGATGTGAACATGATTCCTGCTGAATGGACGTCTGAAGGTATCGACGTGATCAGGAGAACAGAAATTATCAGCAGTGTTGGACGCACCATGATGTCCTGAAACCAAAAGATGTGTGATGTGAACATGATTCTTGCTGAATGGACGTCTGAAGGTATCGACGTGATCAGGAGAACAGAAATTATCAGCAGTGTTGGACGCACCATGATGACCTGAAACCAGAAGCTGTGTGATGTAAACACGCTAACCAATTCGTTGATGCCGCATCGTTATTTAATATATTATGACCATAACCACGATTTGTTTAATGTCTCACAATATCTAGCGAGAGCTAAGATTGAATAAGAGAGCGAAGTAGGAAAGAAGAAGAGAAAAAGAAGTGAAAGAAGAGACATGACAGGCCTGGCAAGCCGATGCTGGTAAACTATATACCCAAGAATATTGGTGGCTATAATCAATCCCCTGACCCGATTTATTTTGATACAAGTGAATGAGAGATATATTTATCTCACATTTATTTATCTTCTTTGTACAGTTTAAAATAAAGTTAAATGTGTGGTTTACATAATATTAGAAACGGAAACTTAGTAGAACAGGTAAAGCGTTATTAAAACAACTCAAGTTCAAGTTTAACGGCTTATCATAATAATGTGATATTTGACATGATTGATTACAATTATAAATTTATAAAAAGGCACAAATTAACTTTTGTATGAGTTGAAGATGTTTCTAATTCGAAAATCATCTGCACAACACAATAAAGACTATAACATATAAACTTTACATACATAATTGCAATGAAGGGTGTACATAACAGTTCTAGTTGTTATCCATTTAGTATTACTACTACATACTGAAAGGTGAAAGACTATTTCATACAAATGTAAGTGGAAATGTCAGTATAAGAAGGAAAAACAAGTTGGGCAATTCACTGTTCCTTGTCAAGATTAAAAATTATTCAAGATTTCGAGCTCTACTCCGTACTCGGCACTACTCGACAGGCTACAAACATGTTAATGATGTTGAACATGATGATGTATGCACAACAGTTGTTTGTAGCCTGTCGACAATTTCTAAGAACTGTGTAGAGCTCGAAATATGGCGTAATTTTTAATCTTGACATGGAACTAGTTGTTTTAATAATGGTTTACGCAAGTTTTGTAATTATGTTTCATTTGCTCGAACTGTAACTTGTGAGCTATTGAGCGACGACTACGTCGATGCTGCTCCCACTCCACGAGGATTCGAAACAGTGGCTATCCAGACATTGTCTTAATGTGCTACAGCCCGTGCGGCGTGCATTTGCGGCCGTCTGTTTCAGTTTGGTCACTTCGATTTCCATTAAAGGTCTCTCACACCAAGAAGTAGTAAGATAGAGTAAAAGGAGTCAGGACCGCCCAGAATTAGTTTCCAGCTTAACAAGTGCGATCACTAACGTTTTTCCCGATTATCTAGTACAATTTAGTTGCGTTAAGTTTTTCGACGGAAACCTGCTTGCACGTTTTCTTGTACATTACCGTCAAAAAACTTACCGCAACCAAACTGTAATAGATAATCGGGAAAAACGTTAGTGATTCGCGCTTGTTAAGTTGAGAATGAAAAAGTAACTATCAGACTTCTTTGGGTACCGCGACTTTAGCAGTGCATGTGCACTAGTCCCAACGTAAGTATTTGCATACAGATCTCAGGTCATTGTCTACTGCCCCTTTCAACCACACCAATTGAAAGAAAATAAACTATGAATATACCTATAACCACCTATAACTATAATACCTGGCGTTCTTTCACACATTCGTAAATGCATGGTTCGGCTTAGTAGAGTGCACAGGCGGTTTGGCCACACCCACCGTTACAGGTAACCAATGGAAGGTCTTAAATTATCCCCAATGGACTTGTTTAGATTAGATGGTAGGAATCAGTGAAGTAGAAAATTAAGTTGTCACCTTGGACTCTGCTATGTCGTATGCATCAGAATACTTTCGTTGGGGCAACTATAACTATGGTGTAATTATATTTCAGTATAAACCAAGACAGACAAGTGACCCTCTGATAGCCGGTTTCTATGTCTAAAGCCGCGTGGCAAGATAATGCGCAGTGACCTATCAGATCTTGACTCAAATTTTGCCGCGAGGAAGCATCGCGACGGAAAACGCTGTGATTACTGGTTGCTCACCACGCATCATCTTACCACGCGGTAAGAGACATGGACACCGTTTAGTGTCTGGTTCACAGCGTTCAATCACAGCGTTTTCCGCTGCCGCGCGGTAAGAGTTGATCCAAGTTATAATACGACCCCGCGCGGCAAGAGATGGGAAACCGACCAGAACATACAACCCAAGAAATCAATTCCAAATTACGGGGGCTCTGTCCTCCCCTGTCAAATCCCTTTGTATTTATTATAATTATGTCTCTGAGTATCATTAGTATCATGCACACTTCGCTGCAGCATCTAATGGCTGTCCTGAGAATAAAAATTCGAGAAAAAAAATCTCCTCAGGCGGCCCCTGTGGCGCACGCGAGTCCTACGAATTCTTCTTCAAGTCTTCAAATGTCCAAGCATTTCGTGTTTTAATAATAGTCATCCTACCACTGCACATGAATACTTTGAGCATCGAATGGAACGGAGAACCGAGTGACTCGTGCAGGGGCGCAACAAAGGGGGGTGGCGGGGGGGGGGGGGCTGAGGGGGCAATTAACCCCTTCCCCACTCATATTCTCAACATCGATGTGACTATTTGTGTGAGTTTAAGCCTATAGATACGATGGGATCCTGAGGGGAAAGTTTCGAATGCTGCGTTGTTAAAAAAGTTGCGAACTAATCAATTACAGTAAATAGCATGCCAAATGATTCTACAACAGTACGATACTTTAACGGAAGCAAAATTGTTGCGAATCGAGCCTCCCCCCCCCCTATCGTTACATCGCAAAAAATAAAAGGATATTGTAAATTGAAATTGAAATGGAAATGCCTACTTTTCTCAAACAATTTGGCGAGCTTATTTTAATATATTCACTTTTGCTTTTACTCAATTTGGTGGACTTCACTTTTTTGAATATTGGAACTCTCATTGTTGACAAATCTGATCACATGTAGGTTACCTCGTGTTTTGGCAACGATGCTAATAAAAAAAAACGAATAATTGGTAATAGATGAAGATAAAATTGCCTTACTCCAACCTGGAAGGCATGAATCTGTGTTTCACAGACCATGCCTACTATGCTAAGGACTGGCCAACCAATACAAAACATTGCCACTGCAATATCCATGTAAGAATTACCCTTCATAATGTATAAGATGTGTGTACACCAGGCATGTTCTGAAGAGGTTTTTGTTTCTTACTTCCGGTATTACAATCTCCTAAAGGCTGGTCCACACAGATTTTTTAAGCATAAGATTAAAGGTTTTAAGACGTTGTTTTAAGAACAACAATGAAAACAATGTCTTAAAACTAAAACTTTGTGTGAACGCCAGTACGTGTTTCCTATGATCCAACTTTACGACTACGCGTTAAACCTTAAATCTTATGCTTAAAAAATCTGTGTGGACCATCCTTTATAGGGAAGTTATTTATAGCAACTAAGCTATTTGGAGGATTTCAAGAGTTTTGATTGGTCGTAGCCATGGAGACAACAAGCTATTCGACGAATAAGTAGTTATTGGGACATTGTAAGACTGGACCTTGTTTTTTACTAATGATAATAAACATGTTTTGTTTCAATATAAACGACAAACGTCTTCTTTATGTTTTGTACTACTCACCTATGTAAATGTAAATTATGAGATAAAACTAAGATAATTCTATACACATTTTATATACTTTGTATAGTAAAACGTGATATTTTTAAACAACCGGCTAAGCGCGTGTGTTTAGTAGAAGTGTGAATGAGACACTGACCTTCTTAGTTCTTCCGACCGCGACCGTGAAATGAGCTTCAACTGTCTGTGAGTCTGTGACCTTGGATTCCAGCGCGTCTCGTGGCTCTTCACGGAACCTCTATTTAATGACAGTCTACGATAATCACCGGGTCACTTCAAGATATTATACTCAAGTCCAACAGGGGTCAGAACAGTCTAAAGTAGTAATAGTGATGTCACTATAATGATGACAAGACAACTTTGATTAGCTACTCCTCGTCACTTGGCTAAACCCTTCTCAGTGTATCTTGCAATGTGCTTTCGTCATAGAAGAAACATTCTCTGAATATACGGTCGTTTAACACTGTCTATAAGTAATTATGAAATATAATATAATATAATATAATATAATATAATATAATATAATATAATATAATATAATATAATATAATATAATATAATATAATATAATATAATATAATATAATATAATATAATATAATATAATATAATATAATATAATATAATATAATATAATATAATATAATATAATATAATATAATATAATATAATATAATATAATATAATATAATATAATATAATATAATATAATATAATATAATATAATATAATATAATATAATATAATATAATATAATATAATATAATATAATATAATATAATATAATATAATATAATATAATATAATACAATATAATAAAACATAATATAATATAATATAATAAAAAGATTGGACATTATATAAATACACACATGCGAAGTTAGGAAGCTATATTAAATCAAAGATTGATTCATTCTGTTCCTGTGTATGTTCGTGTATAGAGCACTCTAAATAGACTAGAAGCATTCTGGTGGCAAGAAAAACTTCTAAGAAGATTGGTTTAGCAGTCACTTTTCATTGTTGTTTTATTGTTATTGTTTATCAATGGCGCTGAAAGGAGGTTGCTTAGCAGCGCTATCTATGATAGTTTTCAGTTGTGTGTACGTAGTGCGTAAAGGTCACGTGAATGATAGCCAGTAGTCTTCAAACGCACAATCGTGTTCGTTGCATCTATTATTTATTTGTTTTTAGGTTTTTTTGTGTACACACATTAATTCACATGTAATCATTGACTTATATGGATGTATACGTGAACAACAGAGGAAGGAAAAACGTATTACCTATGCCTTCGACATCTCAACAGATTAAATAATTTGATTTATACTCAATTGTTACCATTGCATAAAATGACACGTGTGTATGTTACATCAACTTAAGTTTAGCTACATTGACATACATTCAAGAATGTACATAATTTGACACCACATTAAACATTTATATTACATTGCCCTGTGTGCACTAAATTATCTAAATATGTCCTTAAGTCATTATATAAAAACTTAACGCCACCTTGATACTAAATAGTTGATGAAATACGAATGATCGACATTCATGTTATCGTCATTCAGTAATTTAATTAATTAATTAGTCATTAATTAATCTTGACCCCGTGTATAATTTTCACCAGGACACTGTGAAGGTAGTAACCAATTCTGCAGATCTGTAACACACAAAACAATACAGACGTGGGTTATTTCGTAATTACACACCGAGTTATTTATGGATGTTCAGATACATTATTATTATATAAAGACTTCATGGAGGTAAGAAGGCCCCAAGTAAAGGGTAACTTACGAATCTGAACGACTTCATGGAGAGAGAAAGGCCCCCGGCTCTCAGCACCTCCGACTTGTTAGTTCTTGAGATCATAATACGAATGGATCGTTTGAAGCTCTCTGAGGCCCCGTACCACTCACATCCGTAGACAGCTTCTCGCAGCTTCTCGCTCTGGAATTCAAAATAATATTATATTGAAATATATTTATCAATGTTTTTGCGTAAACATGATAATTTTTTTATGTCTTGTTAATATTTGTTTTAATATCTTCATCAATCATAATGTAACGATAAATACATTTCTTCGAATACAATGTGTTAAAATTTATTCGTACACGCAAGATTATATACACATGTATTTAGCTATGTTTGTTAATATTTGTATCAACTTGTGGCAAAGAACGACCATTAGTACTGAAGATTATGTTGTATGATTTCGCTATTGAAAGGGTTTTGACTGTTGAACAATCAAGAAACAAAGAACCTTCCCCTGGTGTGACCTGGGATGATCCCTTGTATTTTACTATATTCCCTAACTCATCAGTATCTGAGTCTAGCTTTCAGCTTCACTCCATCCTTCAGATTTGGATGAAGATAATATTGTGTTCGCCAGACTTTGCCAACCAGGTATCTCATCAATGCTTAGCACCAGTTTACTATACTTGTGTTGGCTATCTTAATTATGAGTATACAAGTAAGAGATAATATAAATGCGCCCTTTAACAGTTCTTTTTGTAGTTCCAGTTCTGTCTTGTGACTGCGAATCTAGTTTCTTGTGTGTCAGGGTCTTTTCAGCCACATTTCTAAGGTAAAGTGTTAATACTAGCTTTTGTCAAGCATTTGATGAAACGACGCCCAGTATGATTTAAAACGATTACAACTCGAACGAAATGAGCAATTGACCACTTTCCAAATCGACCTAGGACCCGTAAACAGCTGAGTTCATCACATGAAAACAATGCATAACAATGAAAAATGAACCTTGGGCTAACATTTGAAAACTACTTTTTTTATTGTTGTGTTGTTGCCATTAAATTGTGAACAGTCAATACTATACAGAACAAAACAATAAGACATGCATATTATAAGATGACGTATTTACCTCATCGGTAACGATATTTCCATACCAGCAACAGTTGAACAACTCGGCGTATACAAGAAACATCACGATCAGGAATATCAGCACCTTCACGTCTGACCGGGGTGCCTGCAAGCAACCGTTCAGTTCACAAGAAACATCACGATCAGGAATATCAGCACCTTCACGTCTGACCGGGGTGCCTGCAAGCAAACAGTACACAAGGGACATGACGATCAGGAATATCAGGACCTTCACGTCTGACCAGGGTGCCTGCAAGCAAACAGTGCACAAGAGACATCACGATCAGGATATCAGCACCTTCACGTCTGACCGGGGTGCCTGCAAGCAAACAGTGCACAAGAGACATGACGATCAGGAATATCAGCACCTTCACGTCTGACCGGGGTGCCTGCAAGCAAACAGTACACAAGAGACATCACGATCAGGATATCAGCACCTTCACGTCTGACCGGGGTGCCTGCAAGCAAACAGTGCACAAGAGACATGACGATCAGGAATATCAGCACCTTCACGTCTGACCGGGGTGCCTGCAAGCAAACAGTACACAAGAAACATCACGATCAGGAATATCAGCACCTTCACGTCTGACCGGGGTGCCTGCAAGCAAACAGTACACAAGGGACATGACGATCAGGAATATCAGCACCTTCACGTCTGACCGGGGTGCCTGCAAGCAAACAGTACACAAGAGACATGACGATCAGGAATATCAGCACCTTCACGTCCGACCGGGGTGCCTGCAAGCAAACAGTACACAAGATACATCACGATCAGGAATATCAGCACCTTCACGTCCGACCGGGGTGCCTGCACGCAAACAGTACACAAGAGACATTACGATCAGAAATATCAGCACCTTCACGTCTGACCGGGGTGCCTGCAAGCAAGCAGTACACAAGATACATTACGATCAGAAATATCAGCACCTTCACGCCTAGCTTGGGTCACCACCAACGACATCACGACACAGTGTCGGGTCTAGACTTCAGTCATGGGAAGTGGGAAATGTGATTATAGACATATTACATTTTAACTGAAATTCTCCGTTTTCATGTCTTTTGCCGCACGGCAAGATGATGCGCGCTGACCAATCACAGCGTTTTCCGTCGCGGTGCTGCCGCGCGCCAAATTACTGATTGGTCTGTTTGATCCTTCGCAGCGTTTTGCCGCGTGGCAAGGGACATGGGAATCGAGGATTATAGTCCCCTTTCACTTCTACTTGCTCCGTACCCAATAAATTACAATACTGAATCGTTTGAGCGTAGTGTGCTTATAATATATAGGAGACCAAAGTGAGGAGTTTGATCATAAAACTTAATTGCATTTTTTTTTTTCATAAACGTTGATTACGTGTATAGGGGAGGCGTACAACAAATGACTAGACTGCAGTGCTGCGAGCGTTCCGGCCACTGAGCTCTGCCTGCTAGAAGTCACCGAAAGGCGAAAACCCCACTAGAAGCCAGGGAAAATATCCATCGATTCCAAAGAAGTCAAGAAGTCTTTCCAAGGACTTAGAAATTAGTATTGTTGAAATTGCGTGTATCTGTTGACCGGATCGCTCGCAACGCTCTCTGTGCCCTTGTTGATCGCCTCCCCCTTTTCGTATTAACCAGTTCTATCATTTTATTAATGTGTTCAATGGTTGATAAAAGAAGACACAATCTAAAAATAAGCAATTTCAACAGACATATATTGGTTATTCCAGGGGGTGTGCTTACATTATCCTTGAATATTACCCGTCCTTTAAAATGATCGAACTACACATTATAGGCAAATGGAGTCGGAAGATCTGTGTTCGAGCCCCCGTCGGGCCAGCTGTGTCTGTGACGTCACTAGACAAGTCAACTCACCAGCGTTGTAATGTAGAGGGCGAAGAAGCCGGACGTGGCGTAGCCAGACGTCTGGACGAAGAACATTATGGTGTACACTTGTTGCAAGTCACGTGTCAACCTGTTGAACCACGGGAACACTTGTTACACATTATTATTATTATTATTATTATTATTATTATTATTATTATTATTATTATTATTATTATTATTATTATTATTATTATTATTATTATTATTATTATTATTATTATTATTATTATTATTATTATTATTATTATTATTATTATTTTTTCTTTTAACCATTTAATTCTTATCTTGTACTCTTCTACACAAAAACATAACACAAACATCATGGAGTACAGTGATATACTTATTATTTTTTTATAGGAATGTTATATAAATAAGTAGTAATGGTCCGTAGGAATACCCGTTATAGGGTGCACACACCAGTTTTACATGATTTGTATAGTCACCTTACAAGATCTTCGGTAATGCTTCCGTCACGGGTGGGTGAGCGGCAGCCAACCAGCGGCCGTGGCTAATACAGATACCTGCTCGGGTTGGCCGAGACTGTAAACACGTCATTGATTGGCTACGAAAGCATTACCGAAGTTATTGTAAGACGACTTTACCCCTCTTCATGTGACTAACTTATACTATCAGGCAGTTTGGATAGTTGTGAAGGAATGTCCGAGGGCTGTTAGTAGAACTCAATCCCAGCGTTCGCCTTCACGACTGAGGAAAATCTCGGAAAAATCTTCAGTCAGGACTGCCGGTGGCCGGAATCGAACCGGAGACCTCCCGAATTAGTCTCGCGTCTTACCGCTGAGCCACGTCTCTATCAGTAAAGGAATATCATGCACACTCGCCGACAGATTATACAAGTTAAGTGATGATGGTGGGTTTTACGTCCCATATTTTTGCAACTTGGCTAATCGAGACGATGAGTGGGTGAAATATGAAGATGAAGATAAACAAATTCCACATGTCGGAATCAGATCCATTACACATCGCTGGGGGGGTCGTTATAAGGGGAGTCCAGCAAGGGCGTGGGTAGGGCCAAGTGGGAGGAGAAATCTTCAGTGAACAGTCAGGGAAAAGAGACAGTGTCTTCTTTCGTCGCCTTGTACGACTAGTAGAGTCACTGTATGGGTCTATGTTACCCCGAGGCGAGACGGGTCTCCTTTTATCTCCTCTTACGACTGGCAGAAGGGTAGTACAGTAACCTCCTGTATCAACACCTATTCGGCTTTTATTTATTTAGCAAAATGGAAACTGTACAGCATTTTATACCATTAGGCCGAAGGCGTTGCCAAAAACAGAAAATAGATAATGTATAAATAAGCAGATAGCCACAATACAATTCGCGTTTTCGTGTAAGAATAAATTACTTAGTTAATTCGTAAGTTGCTTGTAACGTAAACACGAGATTCAATGTCTGCTGTGGTTTGGTTATCGTATTTCATATATGAACGTATAAATACTTAGATGGATCATAATATATAAACATAGATACTAGGTCATAGATGGAGAGGATATTAAAATAGCTTAACGCATAATTCGCGACCTTAATAATAATATGTGACTCATTCGGTTCATCATTATAATATTCTATCGTAACATCATTGTGACAAGCCTAGTCGTTGGGTGCAGTGTATAGTCTAGTTGCAAACCTCGCTGCCATGGCTGTTTGAATAGCCATGCGCGTTCATCACAACTCTTATCACTTATAAAGCATCGTCGCGATTAACCACTGATTTGAGACACGTGAAAATAGCTTTTTGTGTATACCCTGCTACAAAGCGCTGATTTTTATCTGAAACTAAGTTTTTTCTGTCTCCATTTTATTGTATTTAACATAGTATTTACAATTGGTTTATGACAAATGCAATTTAGTTGATTTTAAAGCTAATAGCATGACATGGGAAAAATCTTAATTTTCAAGTGTTTAACGTTGGCAAAAAAATGCTACAAAATGCTATTACATGACAATTGAAAATGCTATTTACACTTATCTCTACCAATGATGCATTAACTTACACGCAATAGTTACCTATCAATAAGCTACCTATCAATCAATCAATCAATCAATAATAGATGCCCAATACCCATCGGGATATAAGAAGCACTTCATGACACGTGTATGTCGTGTTAAAAAGTGGGAGCTCGAGTTTGCCCTACTTGTGCGCACATATATAGGTTGTTTGTGGCATGGGGGAAGCTTACGACACGGGCATGTTATGTATGAATTATTAAGACGGGTGGGAATCCCGGCCGGTGTTGAATTAATGTCAAGGTCAGTACTCAGTATCGACTCTGACATCCATTATGCCCACTGTATTTCGAGGCACTGAAAAACAGCGTCTGAGTAATGCTAAAAATGTGTGCGGGCGTGGAAATATTGTCCTCAAGCGTGTGAAGACCGAAAAAACAAGATATATCACTTGATCGTAAATTCACACCCACCAGAATCAATCAACGCACATTCGTTTTAAATTTTGAAATTTGTTTTTAAAATGTCCATGTAATCGGTAGATAATTTCAATGTGGAACAAAGCTGTCAATAAAAACTTATACTTCTTTCAAATTCTTGCTCCAACATTGCAATTATAATTATAACCACTGTTCTTTCATTTTGACCTTTAAAACACAATACTCATAAATGTTAATACACAAATTACCATCAGTATACCTCCATTAATTCGGAAACAAAAAATTCTTCAAGGCAACTTGGCATTGCAACAGTAAATATTCAATGCAGACATGAACACTGTTAAATAATAATTGTGGATAATAGAAATGGGGTTATACCTAACTGAACGAATCAAGCACTTAATCTTCCAGGGACAATTAAACGATAAAGGCTAAGAAATAAGACATTCAACTAACAAAACTACGAATGTAAAATGGTTCTTGTGGTAGAGATGGGTCCAGAGAATTTGCTAATTTTCCTTACTTCAAAGAAAATGTTATAGAATTTGGTAACAATACATCCTATATTTATATATTTCTCTAGGCAATTGAACAACTTATAATTAAAAGTGAACAATAATGGCAACAGGGCAATTTACAGCACACTTAAGAGTAAGCACCATGTAAAACAGCGACAGTTTGTAACTCTAAGTAGAAGCAATCTGTGTATACAACGATAGGAAATCATTGGCCTAATGAAAACGCGCAGGCGGCGGGTTTATCCCTCCGAAAGCATAATATCTTTGGTGAGATCTCTAACCAGTATAATACATCTTTGATTGCCGTTCTCACCTCCATAAATCTCCAGAGATATTGCTGCACTTACTTCAGTATTGTCTGGTGATGTTTAACACAATGTCTGAGATATTTCTCCATCACGCATTGAATCTTCTTCTCAGATGATGTCTCAACTTCAGCAACCGTTTCCACCTGTTGACAGATCCCTTGTCGGTGTCTTATCCCACTCGTCGAGATACTCTCATCAATTCTTTCCTCTTCCATTGTTTCTTCCTCAATTTCAACCACTGTCGTATCCTCGATTGGCACTTCTCCAACACTTCCATCAAGTGCATCATCTTCTCCTGAACTCTCGCTCGTCATATCACGGCTTTCATCACTCTCGGCCATTGCTCCTTCAACTGTGTAGACATCATCGTGGTCCTCTCGTGACGTCACCGTTACTGCTTCGTCGTCTACCGGAGGAGTTTTGCTCAATTTGGTTTCCACTTGTTGCCTCATGTTGTCGAGCTTGTGACGCAACAGTTGGTACTCGCCGATGAGGTGCATCGTCAGTACCAGGAATAAGTTACCGGGGTAATTGAGCAGTGCCAGGTCTATCACGGCTAGAACGTTGATGGTAACGAGGGTCATCTCGAAGATTGGAGACGCACTGTAGTCGTACGGTAACCATAGCCTACGAGACAAAGCGGTTAGCGCGTATACGTTAAGGCTGGTCCACACAAATTTTTAAGACATAATGCATAAGGTTTTAAGACGTTGTTTTTAGGGCTTTGGTTCACTTAGTTTCGTTTCGTTCAAGATAGGCCTAGTAAAGTGAAGTACTTTGTAGCGTATTATCCTCGGTTAAAACATCATTGTGATGCAATAGGAATTCATCAAAATTCGTGTTATCCATAATTGATTATTATAGCATTGTTTACAACAATTCCCGCACATATTACATTTATTTCATAAGTATTATTGAAGTAGATGGTCCGTTGACTAGAGATTTTAGAAACTTGTTTTAAGATTTAAGCGTAAAGTTGGACATTGCCCAACTTTATGACAACGAATAAGTAAATAACGCATAAAAACAACGTCTTAAAACTAAAACTTTGTGTGAATGCCAGTACGTGTTTCCTATGATCCAACTTTACGACTACGCGTTAAATCTTAAATCTTATGTCTTAAAAATCTGTGTGGACCAGCTTTTACTAAAATATCGATAGTAATGAACAATTACAAAGTGTATAACATTTTAGTAAATGCGATCGCTGTGTTACACAATTTAAGAAATACTAGTTCTAACCGCAGTTGTCGGCATCGTCATCGAGATCGGGATCGGCATCGGGATCGCTATCGTACATTTTCTCATGCTAAATCATTGCGACATAACGATTTTATTGTGAATAAAAAATATATGAACAATAAGGTAGCTCTTTCACGATTTTCTGATTGCGATTGCGATCCCGATACCGACAATTGTGGGTAGGGCTATACTAGGATTTTGGAAGGACGCTCACGATTATAGGAAAATAATCTAATGTGGGCTCATTAATTGATAAACATTCACTCTGATACAAAAATACGCTAGATAGCCAGAAACTCCCAAGATACAAAGATAATTAGAAACCAAATTTAAAATAATTTTTATTGTCAATGTGGCCGATTCTCAAAGTGTCTACGTCTATATTCACGGCCCTCTAAGGCCCAGGTTAATGAATTTCGGATAAATGCTAAGAAGGCTCCTATAACAAGTTAGTAGAGTACTAAATATTTATCCCAAGTTCATGATACCGGGCCTAAACCCCTCGGCCAAGCGCACAACTATAGTAGCCCCAACGAAAGTATTCGCATACCAATCTCAGGGCATTGTCTACTGCCCATTTCAACCGCGTTAATTTAAAGAAAATCAACAGATACCTGGCGCTCTTTCACACATTCATAAATATACAACGAAAGGTCTTGAATTATCCTCAATGGACTTGTTAAGATTAGATGATAGGAATTAGCGAAGTAGACGATTAAGTTGTCACCTTGGACTCGGCTGTTTCGTAAAGCCGCATTCACAATCTTGACTATAGTACTATGGTTTAATGATTACTACTAAACGTTTAAGAACTAACCAAAATACGAAGACTCCGCCTCTAGATGACGGTAAATCGAATCAAAATCAAAAACCAATTCAAAACATGTGACGTATCTATTGCCGATTGGATGTTTCCAACAATCTGACCTTGAGTAATTAAGAAGTTGAACGTTAGTGAACTTTCTAAATCACTAGTCTTTATCATTAATCATTGTGAACGGTATAATGTACAATCATACCTCAACCTATAATTGTTAGTCTAAGTAAGCATTGTGAACGCGACTAAAGCATCAGAACACTTTCGTTGGGGCAACTTTAATGGCACAAAGAAAGTGAACCTACTTGAAGGGAATCGTCCTCGTAAGGATCCCCTCCGCGACGATTCCCGCACTCATGGCCACATTGAAGACCGTGACACACGACATGAAGACGACAGTGAACCGGTAAGCACGCCCGTCTGTCTCTCGCGCCGTGGCCTCGAGCCTCGCATCGTGTAGCATGGACGGCTCGTGGAGACTGTCCAGTGTCTCTATCATCCCCTAAAATAAAAAAAAAAATAAAAAAAAATCACACTTAGAGTCTACCCAGTCAGTAACGAAACTGATTTGCAGTGGGGGACTTTAATTTAAAGCTACTAAACCAACCCTGTAGGCTCCAAACACCATCAACGAGTGAGCGATGACCAATCAAAGATCGATATTTCAAATACGAAACATATGGATCAGTGATTGGACAGTGCGAGCACCTGCGGACAAATGTCAGAATCAACAAGGCCGATTCAGAACAACTTTTTTGAATTTGAGTGCTTCGTTGCTAGGACGGCTCCAAAGTCACCGTTTACTTATTTCTAAGACAAGAAGTGATGGAACTAAATCCTTATTAGAAATTAAAAAACTTCTGCCTGAACCGGGATTTGAATCGGGGACCTTCTGCTTTGGAAGCAGGGATGCTAACCACTGGACCAACAAGCCACCTCAACCTTGAGTCGATGTCTGCTGGCGTAGAGAGTGGAGCACCGGGCCAACCCCCCTAACACAAGTATACTGTGGCCGATGAACTCTGTCATGCGATGGAGGGTTCCCCATACGATGTATGCGCTGATGGAGTTGAAGGCGATCGTGTAGAGAGTCCGGAACAATAGGAACCAGGGTAAATACTTCCTCCATTTTGTGGTGAAGGTCTTTGGTTCGTCGTCCATTGGCCAAACTCCTGAATGGAAAATATATCTAATTAGAAACATACCCTCAAGATCGTAAGTGAATTACATTAAAAATGTTGCCTATAATTATATTTGTAGTGAAAAAAAAATCACCATTAAGCAATAACGTGAACCACGCTTTGAATTTTACTCAAGTGAGATATTTTTCAAAGAGTCTAAAGTACTCATCACTTCTCAGACCAAAGCATTCTCGTGAGCCCGGATTCACAAGAGGTCCTAACTCTTATTTTGGTATAATCTCTAAGACTGGCCTCAATTTGAACATCTTGTAAAACCAGACCCAGATCACACGAAAAGTTACTAATTCCTGGTGAGCCAAGAACATAAAGAACACTCCAATCATATGTTTTAAAATCTGTTCTCTAAGATATGTTCCTGGTTTTATAAGAGGTTCAAAGTTAGGCCGGTCTTCGAGACAAGACCAAAAAAACAAAAGACTTTTTGTGAATCCGGGCCCTGGATTTTGGAATTGTGGTGGTATGGTAAGAAATATTAATTCTTAAATAAATGTGACCTTGATTTAATCCAAGCTTCTAAAAAGTAAGGAATAAGTTCACATTGTTCAATTCACACTCACTTTCGTGATAATGAGAACGGAAAGTCATCGTACAACATCTTCGGTAATGCTTCCGTCACGGGTGGGTGAGCGGCAGCCATTAGCCAACCAGCGGCCGTGACTAATTCAAATACCTGCTCGGGTTGGCCGGGACCGTGAACACGTCATTGATTGATGACGAAGCATTACCGAAGTTATTGTAAGACGACTTTACCAGGTCTATCAATACAACGTTTGAACTTACCAAAGTAGAAAAGAATCTTTTTATGCAGATTTAAAGATCTTCGCCAACTTTCCTTCTCCAAGTCAGGCCCGGTTGCAGACGATGAATCTTCTTGGGAAGACATTTTCCGTCAACGTTGTTGGTGGCCTCAACGTTTGCCCATGACTGTTTGTGACGAATCAAACATGGGGTTCTAACAAATGCCAACCAAATGCCCAACCTCATAGGAAATAATACCACCGTTTAACTATTTACATCATAACAACATATTGATCCAGCAGTAAAGTGTCCTGTTGACAAAACAATTGTAAATGTAAAATATGCACCTTGGTAAACATATATTTTCTAAACATAAAGGTTTTAAAAATTCATTTCATATCATCGTAAACTCATCGTTTAACTATTTACATCATAATAAAATATTGATCCAGCAGTAAAGTGGCCTGTTGACAAAACAATTGTGAATGTAAAATATGTACCTTGGTAAACATATTTTACAACAACATATATTCTTGGCAGCCAACCAGCGGCCGTGGCTAATTCAAATACCTGCTCGGGCTAGCCGATACCATAAGTACGTCATTGATTGATGACGAAAGCATTCCCGTAGTGGCTTTATGACTACTATATGACTATTATATAAAGGTCCGCGCACATCTACCCGTCGCAAAGCGCTGCGAACCATCCCGTCATCGGCCGACAACTGAAGCTTCAGCCGGAATACACGCAGCGGCTGCCGGTCACTTCGTTTCCGACAAGTGTGCGGGGTCGCATTGAAATACATCTATTTAATTCGACCGCAAAATGTCCTTCCCGTTCCGTACGCCTCGCTTCGTGACGGATAAGTGTGCGTGGATCTAAGTGCGCTCAGGTCCGCCTGACTACCCCTGAAATAGATAACACCTACCTTCCTTGTCGATCAGTTGATGACGACTTTCCTGTTGAGTATTCCAATCCGATCAATCTCAATGCCAGAGTGGAGTCTAAGGGCGGAATGCACAGTCGAGTTAGGTTTGTTTATGGTTGCTATGGAGTTTGTTCTTCTTATGGAAAATAGCATGTAAAAAAAGGTGTGGACTTCAATTTAAGTGCAAGATCTAATCTTCAAAGGATACTAATTTTACCAAAGAGCAGCACTAACATGCTCCTCAGAAAACTTATCAATCGTACATTTCAATAGAGAACCACAGACCTTTCCTGCGTTGCAAAATCCATACAACGATGATTGACCATACGCCGGGAGCCGATGGAGAATGTACAAACGACCGCTACTGCACTGAATGTAGAAACGTGGCAACCCTGTAGCGCGCACGTGGATAATAAGAGGGAAGAGGAAATATAACTTGTGTCAGTTTTAACGATACTCGTAAATTACACAGCGCATACATGTTGAATGTTCTTTTATTGACCGAAATAAGTGGGACGTGCTCCTTATATATGCATAAATACACATATAATAAATTCAACATCCTCTATAAACGAGCATACGAAGAACATTTCGAAACCTGTTCATGTAATAAAGGTAAAATAATATATAATATTGAAGAATATTCCTTTTGTGTAATGTTGTTGTAGCAGTAGCACCAAAACCATATACTCAAACACGCAACAGAAAACGTACACCTGTATCAGCAGGTATCATGAATAAGACAACAGTAAAGCATGCGGGAACTCTATTTCAAACACACGTTGTACACAGTGTATTGTATTTGTTGCACTCATCATTCAGAATATACATTATTATGTAATTTCTTCTAATTTTCCAATTATTTCACTTGTTTTATTTTGATTTTGACAATTTAATACAGATTAATATAAATATATGTATATTATGAATGTATTTTCTTTATCGCTTTATAAGTTGGTTGTTCTAACAATGTCAAATCACAACATATAACTGTGCATGTTATTTGTTACTATTATACGTCCATGGTAACATACTATATCCTATTCATCAGTAAGTAATAAGCAATGTATAAATACAACCAATCTATTATAGCAGTGGTGTTGCTTAGCAAGGGGAAGAGGTAGCACGTATCGTGAGTACTTGGATTATCGTAAGTATACGGTACAAATAATGATATTTATCTATCGGCGTACATTAATGTGGGGAAAATGATTACTAAAGATTACTGTGAATGTTCCGTTTATATTTTAATTACTGTAAACAAGTTAATTCTGCATTTGTATTGATTTTTGTAAAGTTCACTTTCTTAGTAGTTTCAAGTATTTAGTTCTATACATTATTTTGTTATTGTAAATACATGTTCCGTTTTCTGTTCTGTTCTGTCACTATGTATAATATTTTTTATTATGTACCACAGTTAAGCCAAGTCTTGGCTTTGTGGGTTCTTGGAGTCATAAATAAAAAAAAAAAAAAAAAAAAAAAAAAAAGAGTAATTGGCAATGCCATTCTTTCATTATTTTCTTAGAAACGTATTCACAGATGTGCTACCACACAAAGAAACATCCTGGAAAGACCAGGAGGGGGAATTGTGTAATATCAGATGTTTGTACACTTTCTGGGCTTCGTATTGGTCGATTATTCAAAAGCGAGGCTGCAGTTACTGTACTCAAGACACATCATCCATATCGTTGAGTAAAGACGCGTCTAGAGCTCTGTGTGGTGAGATGGGTGGTCGCTGTTGTCAGGAGGAAGCCTACCGGTCCGAGCCCAGCACCTTGGAGGACTCCTTGAGGGTCACGTGGTACAGAGTGGCCTCGTTGTTGAGTAACGACGCGTCTAGAGCTCTGTGTGGTGAGATGGTCGGTCGCTGTTGTCAGGAGGAAGTCTACCGGCCCGAGCCCAGCACCTTGGAGGACTCCTTGAGGGTCACGTGGTACAGAGTGGCCTCGTTGTTGAGTAACGACGCGTCTAGAGCTCTGTGTGGTGAGATGGTCGGTCGCTGTTGTCAGGAGGAAGCCTACCGGCCCGAGCCCAGCACCTTGGAGGACTCCTTGAGAGTCACGTGGTACAGAGTGGCCTCGTTGTTGAGTAACGACGTGTCTAGAGCTCTGTATGGTGAGATGGTCGGTCGCTGTTGTCAGGAGGAAGCCTACCGGCCCGAGCCTAGCACCTTGGAGGACTCCTTGAGGGTCACGTGGTACAGAGAGGCCTCGTTGTTGAGTAACGACGCGTCTAGAGCTCTGTGTAGTGAGATGGTCGGTCGCTGTTGTCAGGAGGAAGCCTACCGGCCCGAGCCCAGAACCTTGGAGGACTCCTTGAGGGTCACGTGGTACAGAGAGGCCTCGTTGTTGAGTAACGACGCGTCTAGAGCTCTGTGTGGTGAGATGGTCGGTCGCTGTTGTCAGGAGGAAGTCTACCGGCCCGAGCCCAGCACCTTGGAGGACTCCTTGAGGGTCACGTGGTACAGAGGGGCCTCGTTGTTGAGTAACGACGCGTCTAGAGCTCTGTGTGGTGAGATGGTCGGTCGCTGTTGTCAGGAGGAAGCCTACCGGCCCGAGCCCAGCACCTTGGAGGACTCCCTGAGGGTCACGTGGTACAGAGTGGCCTCGTTGTTGAGTAACGACGCGTCTAGAGCTCTGTATGGTGAGATGGTCGGTCGCTGTTGTCTGGAGGAAGTCTACCGGCCCGAGCCTAGCACCTTGGAGGACTCCTTGAGGGTCACGTGGTACAGAGAGGCCTCGTTGTTGAGTAACGACGCGTCTAGAGCTCTGTGTGGTGAGATGGTCGGTCGCTGTTGTCAGGAGGAAGTCTACCGGCCCGAGCCCAGCACCTTGGAGGACTCCTTGAGGGTCACGTGGTACAGAGTGGCCTCGTTGTTGAGTAACGACGCGTCTAGAGCTCTGTGTGGTGAGATGGTCGGTCGCTGTTGTCAGGAGGAAGTCTACCGGCCCGAGCCCAGAACCTTGGAGGACTCCTTGAGAGTCACGTGGTACAGAGAGGCCTCGTTGTTGAGTAACGACGCGTCTAGAGCTCTGTGTGGTGAGATGGTCGGTCGCTGTTGTCAGGAGGAAGCCTACCGGCCCGAGCTCAGCACCTTGGAGGACTCCTTGAGGGTCACGTGGTACAGAGTGGCCTCGTTGTTGAGTAACGACGCGTCTAGAGCTCTGTATGGTGAGATGGTCGGTCGCTGTTGTCAGGAGGAAGTCTACCGGCCCGAGCCCAGCACCTTGGAGGACTCCTTGAGGGTCACGTGGTACAGAGTGGCCTCGTTGTTGAGTAACGACGCGTCTAGAGCTCTGTATGGTGAGATGGTCGGTCGCTGTTGTCAGGAGGAAGTCTACCGGCCCGAGCCCAGCACCTTGGAGGACTCCTTGAGGGTCACGTGGTACAGAGTGGCCTCGTTGTTGAGTAACGACGCGTCTAGAGCTCGGTGTGGTGAGATGGTCGGTCGCTGTTGTCAGGAGGAAGCCTACCGGCCCGAGCTCAGCACCTTGGAGGACTCCTTGAGGGTCACGTGGTACAGAGAGGCCTCGTTGTTGAGTAACGACGCGTCTAGAGCTCTGTGTGGTGAGATGGTCGGTCGCTGTTGTCAGGAGGAAGTCTACCGGCCCGAGCCTAGCACCTTGGAGGACTCCTTGAGGGTCACGTGGTACAGAGTGGCCTCGTTGTTGAGTAACGACGCGTCTAGAGCTCTGTATGGTGAGATGGTCGGTCGCTGTTGTCAGGAGGAAGTCTACCGGCCCGAGCCCAGCACCTTGGAGGACTCCTTGAGGGTCACGTGGTACAGAGAGGCCTCGTTGTTGAGTAACGACGCGTCTAGAGCTCTGTGTGGTGAGATGGTCGGTCGCTGTTGTCAGGAGGAAGTCTACCGGCCCGAGCCCAGAACCTTGGAGGACTCCTTGAGAGTCACGTGGTACAGAGTGGCCTCGTTGTTGAGTAACGACGTGTCTAGAGCTCTGTATGGTGAGATGGTCGGTCGCTGTTGTCAGGAGGAAGTCTACCGGCCCGAGCCCAGAACCTTGGAGGACTCCTTGAGGGTCACGTGGTACAGAGGGGCCTCGTTGTTGAGTAACGACGTGTCTAGAGCTCAGTGTGGTTAGATGGTCGGTCGCTGTTGTCAGGAGGAAGTCTACCGGCCCGAGCCCAGCACCTTGGAGGACTCTTTGAGAGTCACATGGTACAGAGTGGCCTCGTTGTTGAGTAACGACGTGTCTAGAGCTCTGTATGGTGAGATGGTCGGTCGCTGTTGTCAGGAGGAAGTCTACCGGCCCGAGCCCAGAACCTTGGAGGACTCCTTGAGAGTCACGTGGTACAGAGTGGCCTCGTTGTTGAGTAACGACGTGTCTAGAGCTCTGTATGGTGAGATGGTCGGTCGCTGTTGTCAGGAGGAAGTCTACCGGCCCGAGCCCAGAACCTTGGAGGACTCCTTGAGGGTCACGTGGTACAGAGGGGCCTCGTTGTTGAGTAACGACGCGTCTAGAGCTCTGTGTGGTGAGATGGTCGGTCGCTGTTGTCAGGAGGAAGTCTACCGGCCCGAGCCCAGAACCTTGGAGGACTCCTTGAGAGTCACGTGGTACAGAGTGGCCTCGTTGTTGAGTAACGACGTGTCTAGAGCTCTGTATGGTGAGATGGTCGGTCGCTGTTGTCAGGAGGAAGTCTACCGGCCCGAGCCCAGAACCTTGGAGGACTCCTTGAGGGTCACGTGGTACAGAGGGGCCTCGTTGTTGAGTAACGACGCGTCTAGAGCTCTGTGTGGTGAGATGGTCGGTCGCTGTTGTCAGGAGGAAGTCTACCGGCCCGAGCCCAGAACCTTGGAGGACTCTTTGAGAGTCACATGGTACAGAGAGGCCTCGTTGTTGAGTAACGACGCGTCTAGAGCTCTGTGTGGTGAGATGGTCGGTCGCTGTTGTCAGGAGGAAGCCTACCGGCCCGAGCCCAGCACCTTGGAGGACTCCTTGAGGGTCACGTGGTACAGAGAGGCCTCGTTGTTGAGTAACGACGCGTCTAGAGCTCTGTGTGGTGGGATGGTCGGTCGCTGTTGTCAGGAGGAAGCCTACCGGCCCGAGCCCAGCACCTTGGAGGACTCCTTGAGAGTCACATGGTACAGAGAGGCCTCGTTGTTGAGTAACGACGCGTCTAGAGCTCTGTATGGTGAGATGGTCGGTCGCTGTTGTCAGGAGGAAGTCTACCGGCCCGAGCCCAGCACCTTGGAGGACTCCTTGAGGGTCACGTGGTACAGAGTGGCCTCGTTGTTGAGTAACGACGCGTCTAGAGCTCTGTGTGGTGGGATGGTCGGTCGCTGTTGTCAGGAGGAAGCCTACCGGCCCGAGCCCAGCACCTTGGAGGACTCCTTGAGGGTCACGTGGTACAGAGGGGCCTCGTTGTTGAGTAACGACGTGTCTAGAGCTCTGTGTGGTGAGATGGTCGGTCGCTGTTGTCAGGAGGAAGCCTACCGGCCCGAGCCCAGCACCTTGGAGGACTCCTTGAGGGTCACGTGGTACAGAGAGGCCTCGTTGTTGAGTAACGACGCGTCTAGAGCTCTGTATGGTGAGATGGTCGGTCGCTGTTGTCAGGAGGAAGTCTACCGGCCCGAGCCCAGCACCTTGGAGGACTCCTTGAGGGTCACGTGGTACAGAGGGGCCTCGTTTTTGAGTAACGACGCGTCTAGAGCTCGATGTGGTGAGATGGTCGGTCGCTGTTGTCAGGAGGAAGTCTACCGGCCCGAGCCCAACACCTTGGAGGACTCCTTGAGGGTCACGTGGTACAGAGAGGCCTCGTTGTTGAGTAACGACGCGTCTAGAGCTCTGTATGGTGAGATGGTCGGTCGCTGTTGTCAGGAGGAAGTCTACCGGCCCGAGCCCAGCACCTTGGAGGACTCCTTGAGGGTCACGTGTTACAGAGTGGCCTCGTTGTTGAGTAACGACGCGTCTAGAGCTCTGTATGGTGAGATGGTCGGTCGCTGTTGTCAGGAGGAAGTCTACCGGCCCAAGCCCAGCACCTTGGAGGACTCCTTGAGAGTCACGTGGTACAGAGAGGCCTCGTTGTTGAGTAACGACGCGTCTAGAGCTCTGTGTGGTGAGATGGTCGGTCGCTGTTGTCAGGAGGAAGTCTACCGGCCCGAGCCCAGCACCTTGGAGGACTCCTTGAGGGTCACGTGGTACAGAGTGGCCTCGTTGTTGAGTAACGACGCGTCTAGAGCTCTGTATGGTGAGATGGTCGGTCGCTGTTGTCAGGAGGAAGTCTACCGGTCCGAGCCCAACACCTTGGAGGACTCCTTGAGGGTCACGTGTTACACAGAGGCCTCGTTGTTGAGTAACGACGCGTCTAGAGCTCTGTGTGGTGAGATGGTCGGTCGCTGTTGTCAGGAGGAAGTCTACCGGCCCGAGCCCAGCACCTTGGAGGACTCCCTGAGGGTCACGTGTTACAGAGAGGCCTCGTTGTTGAGTAACGACGCGTCTAGAGCTCTGTGTGGTGAGATGGTCGGTCGCTGTTGTCAGGAGGAAGTCTACCGGCCCGAGCCCAGCACCTTGGAGGACTCCTTGAGGGTCACGTGTTACAGAGAGGCCTCGTTGTTGAGTAACGACGCGTCTAGAGCTCTGTGTGGTGAGATGGTCGGTCGCTGTTGTCAGGAGGAAGTCTACCGGCCCGAGCCCAGCACCTTGGAGGACTCCCTGAGGGTCACGTGTTACAGAGAGGCCTCGTTGTTGAGTAACGACGCGTCTAGAGCTCTGTGTGGTGAGATGGTCGGTCGCTGTTGTCAGGAGGAAGTATACCGGCCCGAGCCCAGCACCTTGGAGGACTCCTTGAGGGTCACGTGGTACAGAGGGGCCTCGTTGTTGAGTAACGACGCGTCTAGAGCTCAGTGTGGTGAGATGGTCGGTCGCTGTTGTCAGGAGGAAGTCTACCGGCCCGAGCCCAGCACCTTGGAGGACTCCTTGAGGGTCACGTGGTACAGAGAGGCCTCGTTGTTGAGTAACGACGCGTCTAGAGCTCTGTGTGGTGAGATGGTCGGTCGCTGTTGTCAGGAGGAAGCCTACCGGCCCGAGCCCAGCACCTTGGAGGACTCCTTGAGGGTCACGTGGTACAGAGGGGCCTCGTTGTTGAGTAACGACGCGTCTAGAGCTCTGTGTGGTGAGATGGTCGGTCGCTGTTGTCAGGAGGAAGCCTACCGGCCCGAGCCCAGCACCTTGGCGGACTCCTTGAGGGTCACGTGGTACAGAGTGGCCTCGTTGTTGAGTAACGACGCGCCTAGAGCTCTGTGTGGTGAGATGGTCGGTCGCTGTTGTCAGGAGGAAGTCTACCGGCCCGAGCCCAGCACCTTGGAGGACTCCTTGAGGGTCACGTGGTACAGAGTGGCCTCGTTGTTGAGTAACGACGCGTCTAGAGCTCTGTGTGGTGAGATGGGTGGTCGCTGTTGTCAGGAGGAAGTCTACCGGCCCGAGCCCAGCACCTTGGAGGACTCCTTGAGAGTCACGTGGTACAGAGTGGCCTCGTTGTTGAGTAACGACGCGTCTAGAGCTCTGTGTGGTGAGATGGTCGGTCGCTGTTGTCAGGAGGAAGTCTACCGGCCCGAGCCCAGCACCTTGGAGGACTCCTTGAGGGTCACGTGGTACAGAGTGGCCTCGTTGTTGAGTAACGACGCGTCTAGAGCTCTGTGTGGTGAGATGGTCGGTCGCTGTTGTCAGGAGGAAGTCTACCGGCCCGAGCCCAACACCTTGGAGGACTCCTTGAGGGTCACGTGGTACAGAGAGGCCTCGTTGTTGAGTAACGACGCGTCTAGAGCTCTGTATGGTGAGATGGTCGGTCGCTGTTGTCAGGAGGAAGTCTACCGGCCCGAGCCCAGCACCTTGGAGGACTCCTTGAGGGTCACGTGTTACAGAGTGGCCTCGTTGTTGAGTAACGACGCGTCTAGAGCTCTGTATGGTGAGATGGTCGGTCGCTGTTGTCAGGAGGAAGTCTACCGGCCCAAGCCCAGCACCTTGGAGGACTCCTTGAGAGTCACGTGGTACAGAGAGGCCTCGTTGTTGAGTAACGACGCGTCTAGAGCTCTGTATGGTGAGATGGTCGGTCGCTGTTGTCAGGAGGAAGTCTACCGGCCCGAGCCCAGCACCTTGGAGGACTCCTTGAGGGTCACGTGGTACAGAGTGGCCTCGTTGTTGAGTAACGACGCGTCTAGAGCTCTGTATGGTGAGATGGTCGGTCGCTGTTGTCAGGAGGAAGTCTACCGGTCCGAGCCCAACACCTTGGAGGACTCCTTGAGGGTCACGTGTTACACAGAGGCCTCGTTGTTGAGTAACGACGCGTCTAGAGCTCTGTGTGGTGAGATGGTCGGTCGCTGTTGTCAGGAGGAAGTCTACCGGCCCGAGCCCAGCACCTTGGAGGACTCCCTGAGGGTCACGTGTTACAGAGAGGCCTCGTTGTTGAGTAACGACGCGTCTAGAGCTCTGTGTGGTGAGATGGTCGGTCGCTGTTGTCAGGAGGAAGTCTACCGGCCCGAGCCCAGCACCTTGGAGGACTCCTTGAGGGTCACGTGTTACAGAGAGGCCTCGTTGTTGAGTAACGACGCGTCTAGAGCTCTGTGTGGTGAGATGGTCGGTCGCTGTTGTCAGGAGGAAGTCTACCGGCCCGAGCCCAGCACCTTGGAGGACTCCCTGAGGGTCACGTGTTACAGAGAGGCCTCGTTGTTGAGTAACGACGCGTCTAGAGCTCTGTGTGGTGAGATGGTCGGTCGCTGTTGTCAGGAGGAAGTATACCGGCCCGAGCCCAGCACCTTGGAGGACTCCTTGAGGGTCACGTGGTACAGAGGGGCCTCGTTGTTGAGTAACGACGCGTCTAGAGCTCTGTGTGGTGAGATGGTCGGTCGCTGTTGTCAGGAGGAAGTCTACCGGCCCGAGCCCAGCACCTTGGAGGACTCCTTGAGGGTCACGTGGTACAGAGAGGCCTCGTTGTTGAGTAACGACGCGTCTAGAGCTCTGTGTGGTGAGATGGTCGGTCGCTGTTGTCAGGAGGAAGCCTACCGGCCCGAGCCCAGCACCTTGGCGGACTCCTTGAGGGTCACGTGGTACAGAGTGGCCTCGTTGTTGAGTAACGACGCGCCTAGAGCTCTGTGTGGTGAGATGGTCGGTCGCTGTTGTCAGGAGGAAGTCTACCGGCCCGAGCCCAGCACCTTGGAGGACTCCTTGAGGGTCACGTGGTACAGAGTGGCCTCGTTGTTGAGTAACGACGCGTCTAGAGCTCTGTGTGGTGAGATGGGTGGTCGCTGTTGTCAGGAGGAAGTCTACCGGCCCGAGCCCAGCACCTTGGAGGACTCCTTGAGAGTCACGTGGTACAGAGTGGCCTCGTTGTTGAGTAACGACGCGTCTAGAGCTCTGTGTGGTGAGATGGTCGGTCGCTGTTGTCAGGAGGAAGTCTACCGGCCCGAGCCCAGCACCTTGGAGGACTCCTTGAGGGTCACGTGGTACAGAGTGGCCTCGTTGTTGAGTAACGACGCGTCTAGAGCTCTGTGTGGTGAGATGGTCGGTCGCTGTTGTCAGGAGGAAGTCTACCGGCCCGAGCCCAGCACCTTGGAGGACTCCTTGAGGGTCACGTGGTACAGAGAGGCCTCGTTGTTGAGTAACGACGCGTCTAGAGCTCTGTGTGGTGAGATGGTCGGTCGCTGTTGTCAGGAGGAAGTCTACCGGCCCGAGCCCAGCACCTTGGAGGACTCCTTAAGGGTCACGTGGTACAGAGTGGCCTCGTTGTTGAGTAACGACGCATCTAGAGCTCTGTGTGGTGAGATGGTCGGTCGCTGTTGTCAGGAGGAAGTCTACCGGCCCGAGCTCAGCACCTTGGAGGACTCCTTGAGGGTCACGTGGTACAGAGTGGCCTCGTTGTTGAGTAACGACGCGTCTAGAGCTCTGTGTGGTGAGATGGGTGGTCGCTGTTGTCAGGAGGAAGTCTACCGGCCCGAGCCCAGCACCTTGGAGGACTCCTTAAGGGTCACGTGGTACAGAGTGGCCTCGTTGTTGAGTAACGACGCGTCTAGAGCTCTGTGTGGTGAGATGGTCGGTCGCTGTTGTCAGGAGGAAGTCTACCGGCCCGAGCCCAGCACCTTGGAGGACTCCTTGAGGGTCACGTGGTACAGAGAGGCCTCGTTGTTGAGTAACGACGCGTCTAGAGCTCTGTGTGGTGAGATGGTCGGTCGCTGTTGTCAGGAGGAAGTCTACCGGCCCGAGCCCAGCACCTTGGAGGACTCCTTGAGGGTCACGTGGTACAGAGTGGCCTCGTTGTTGAGTAACGACGCGTCTAGAGCTCTGTGTGGTGAGATGGTCGGTCGCTGTTGTCAGGAGGAAGTCTACCGGCCCGAGCCCAGCACCTTGGAGGACTCCTTGAGGGTCACGTGGTACAGAGAGGCCTCGTTGTTGAGTAACGACGCGTCTAGAGCTCTGTGTGGTGAGATGGTCGGTCGCTGTTGTCAGGAGGAAGCCTACCGGCCCGAGCAATCTGCCCCAACACCTTGGAGGAGTCCTTTGGAGTTCGACGACGCCCGGGATCATTGAAGTCCACGTGATACAGACCGAACTTAGTCCTGAAATATCAATAATCAATGACGTCACTTGAGGTCAGATGCACAGTGGCCACCTTACAAGTAAAGGTATCATTTACCTCATAGGTGCTACGAAAATAATATGTTAGTTCCATTATCAAGACGTCTCGCCAAAGTTATTGGCCTTATAACAAATATGAGTTTGATCAAGCATTTCTTAGGTAAACATAAGTAAGATAATGGTATGTCAGTTTGCCGTTAAGTTATAAACAAATTTTCCACTGTGCATTCAGGGCTTACCTGAGTCACAAGGATTCAGTGAAGATTCTGAATGCCAGCAGTAGACAATCATCCGTATGATATTGGTTAGGCTGATCACAAATGTATCTATTGAGTTATGGGAGACCGTATGACAGGTAGAGTGCGCTGTGAGCGATGACGTTCAGTTTGCCTATTATATTTAGCTCAGCTTCAGTTAAGTGGTCCAAATCTTATGTCTTATATAATTATATTATTTACAGTAATTTTTATTTTTGATATACTTAAGCACTTAAAACTTAATTATTAATGAGTGTTATGTAATTAAAATATAAATCAGCTGAAGAATTAGAAAACAAGTAAAACGTGGTACAATGGTTGATGGAATAACATAGTCTACCACATTCTTCGCGCGCAGGTAAGGTTAAGCCGTCCCACAGCCATCTGTATTCCCACGACATCATTAAGGGGCATACTGAAATTTGTGTGGGTCGGAACGCTCACAGCGCTGCTGTCATACGGTCTCCTATTGTTACTACGCAGTAATATGTCACATAAATAATAAAACAAATACATAAAAAAACTCATGTACCGAGACCAACTCACGTGTATCCCCACTGCCATTCAAAGTTGTCGAGCAGACTCCAAGCTGTGTAGCCGATCACGGTGGCTCCGTCCAGGTAGTGAGCTTTCAGCATCTCCCGCAGGTAGCTCTGCAAGCACGGGCCACACGGTGACGTCATCATGAGCTAGCTTTATCAACATTGGGTGTTGATATGTTGTCAGGTCCCGTATGGTGTGTATATACCATTAATTTAAATGTTTATTTGCCGTTATGCACAGTCGGGTTTAGTATTGGATTTGTTTATGGTTGCTATGGATTTGTTTTATTACATGATATTTGCAAGGAAAACATTTCCCATAGCAACCATAAACAAATCCTTTACTTAACTCGACTGTGGACTGTGCATGTGGCCCGTCTATATAGTAGACTAGATATGAAACAAATTGCAACTTAACTACAGCGGATAATTTAAAATTTAATAAGTAATTAAACATCACTGTTAAAATAAAAATTGATGTGTATGACAATGTATGTATTGCTTAAAACGCGACTACAATTCTGTATTTAATGTATATGTACCCAACCACTGAACTGAATTCGAAATTGTTATCGCAATGAAAAGAGATGTCAATACAGATTGTAGATCTGAAGATGAGAGTCCGCATAGAGATGATGTATAGCAAAGTATTGTAAATTGTAATGATGTATTGTAAATTGAGTGTGTTTTCGCTTGTTCAGAATCGCACTGCTGAACCGTTGTCGGCCAACGACCGAAGCTTCAGCCGGAATATACAGCGGCTGCCGCTCGCTTCGTTTCCGACAAGTGTGCGGGGTCGCATTGAATTTATATGTTAATATTTAATAGATCGTAAAAATGTCCTTTCGTTCGCTTAATTTCGTGACCGACAAGTGTGCGTGGACCTTTAGATCGAGTAGATGTATATAATAAACTATATTCATTTGTGTTGGAGGTGTTTATAGCTCATCTGCAGGAATAAATATCCGCAACAATATTGAAACCAAACGAGGGATTGATAACAAAAATGGTGAGAATATGACTTTACTACTCGTTGGTATATAGGACCAATCTAATCCATAATAACATAACAACACAACAATAATTCCATTAATTTTTAGCTTAGAAATAAATAAACTGTGGCTTTGGAGCCATCCTAGCTGGGAAGCACTCAATAAATTCAAAGCTGTTCTGAATCGGCCTTGTTGATTCTAGCATTTGTCCGCAAGTGTTCGCACTGTCCAATCACTGATTCTTATGTTCCGTATTTTTAATATATCGATCTTTCTTTGGTTATCGCTCACTCGTCGATGGTTTACGGAGCCTACAGGTTTGGTTTGGTCGCTTTAAATTAGTCTCCCACTGAAAATCACATTACTGAGTGGGTAGAATCTATAAATATGAATTTATTTTTATTTATTTTATTTATTTATTTACAACACTGTTGACACGTCACGTGATACCACGTGGCCACGATGTTGTCTGTACAGAGTAGGCGTGGTAAAGTAAAGTACTCACAATGAAGTAACTTGTTCTTCCAACGTCTTTTAGCTGCCCCAGATCGGAGAAACCGTTCTCAATGATGAAGATGGGAGGATTGCTGTATTCGGCTGCAACGTACTTCAAGAGTTTGCGGAGACCCCAGGGAACCACCTGCAGTAAGTTATCGTGTCAACGTCATTATATCAAAAGCCAAAACATATCCTTTACTTTTACTTTGTACTTATAGGATATGAACCTAAAGATAATATGCAGCTCTAGCATAAAGTCTCACCGCAAGGAGCGCTAGCTCTGCATGACGAACTTCATTAACCTCTGGCGGGATTAATTTGAACTGGGTTCTGGCATTAGAATAATAGTAATAATTTTCCTTAGGAACACCCGTAATAGGGTGCACACTTGCTTTGCCAGATGTGTCCATCTTCAGGTGACTAACTAGGTTATTAGGGTGTTTGGATAGCTGGGAAGGAATGTCCGAGGACTGATAGTATGACTCAGTCCCGGCATTTGCCTTTACGAGTGAGGAAAACCTCGGAAAAAACATTCAGTCAGGACTGCCGGTGGCCGGAATCGAACCGGCGACCTCCCGAATTAGAGTCTCGCGTCTTACCGATGAGCCACCTTTATCGGTTGGCATAAGAATAGAGCCTCGCACACACCCTATGTTTCAGACTTTTGAAAGAGAGCGCTCTTGCGGTACGGCTTTGTACTACAGGTAGGACACTAGAAAGAAATTTCGCGCAGCAGATTTCATATTTGAATGAACTATCTTCCCGCGCCAGTAATATTTGCTTGAGTGTTACAATTTATGATAAACTCACTCTCAGCCAAGTAGAAGAGCCTTGTGGCCACTTTGGGTCTGGGAACGAGTTGACTCCCGAGTCTCGAATTATTGAGGGGTACGAACCCAAGTCCCCTGGCGTCGACATCATAGAGGTGTAGTGGCTAAGGGCAAAGAAGTCCCACGTACCTGGAAAGAAAGAAACGATTTTATTGCCCAGACATATAAAAATATTAAAATAAAAAACTTTCAAAAATTTAAATCTGAAGCTAAAAAATATGTTTTTGAACATCAATTGTACGATTAGAAATAATATTTGATAGTTAAAATAATTTGTAAGTATATCGTATATTAAAATTGATAGTAATAATAAGATAGTAGCACAGTAGTGTACGTGTATGTATGTATGACAATAATAGCTGGTGAAGCAAAATAAAAACAATCTAATATCTTATTGATTCATCTGAAAGTATTATTAACGGGTTTCAACCGATAAAATTAAATCACTCACCCTTAATGTACGCCACCCACTGACTATCAAACACTGGCAGTCTCGAGAGTGGCCTTGACTCTGACCGACTGTTGTATCCAATGCGCTGTTTCATAACCGCGGGGTAGTCGCCCAGATAGATGGGGTGGGCGAACCAGCCCATCTGGAACATGGCAAGACAAATGACTTTCCAAAATTTTAATCGGGAGCTAAAAAATATGTATTTGAACATCAATAGTACAATTATAAATAATATTTAATACAATTATCTGTAAGTATATTGTATATTTAATTGATAGTAATAATAAGAAAGAAATGTAAGTGTATGTATATACGTATGTATATGTATGACAATAATAGCTGGTGAAGCTAAATAAACACAATCTTATCTTATCATATCTTTATAAGACTAACACAGGGCGAGTCAAATGCGGTTAGTTCCCGTTGAAAATGATACAATCTCCATCGTTCATTCAAGTTTGAATAAATTGACTTAAGGTATTTGATTGGTTTACCCTTTGTTTATAATTTTGAACTTAACACTTTTACTCCGTCAACCGCCAAATTACACAAAATTGAAATAATTTTCTTTGGCTTGAAACCCTTTTTAATTTTTATTTGAAGTAAAACCAAATAAAACACCGAAAGCAAAACAGCCCAAACTTACATGCGTACTGCTGCAATTTAGTGGGAAACAACGAACTTGTAGAGAATTGGCATCTATAGTCGAGCACCGTCTACAATTGTCGGCATCGTGATCGCAATCGGGATCGGAATCGCAATACTATATTTACCCATGCTACATCATTACGACATTACGATGGTATTGTAAATAACGCCATAAGAACCATACAAATTAACTTTTTGACGATTTCCGATTTTTTTATTTGCTTACTGGTTACCTCAAGTTAAAATAAACGGGAACTAATTGGTTTCGGCTCAAAAGGTGCATTAACATCGCTTTAACAGCACGTCAAAGATATTGCTGTCAAAACACGCTCAGAAACGGACCTGCGCCATCTTGCTCGTGATTATAAGGTTCTGACGTCATAACTCTGGAAACAATCATTTTATATCATACAAATAGTACTGAAATCCCACAATTTAGTAGATTATTGCTCTCATAAGACTTTAACTGAATCAACGTTTATTTCTAGTTAGTAAATGAACACTGCTCAACATTAATTTACAACAATATGTTAAATAATTGCATTATTTTAAACACGTTTTGGTAAATACTGTATCAAAATGTATTTTCTGAAGAAAACAGTGGTATAAAAGACATTGTTGTAGAGTCACTGCATCCTAGATATTGTAAAATGTCCAACTTAATATCTTTGATATTATTAAGAATACTTCAAGGAGGCAGTTGTTGACAAGAGTTATGACGTCACGAGCCGTTTTTCAATTACGGAGCGGTAAGTTCCAAATTTCAAACTTTAAAAGCTAATAGAATTGGAAATATACACTTCTCAGATATAAAAATTATATAGCCCGTACTTTTTGATAATGGCCTTCTGTTTTTAGGTACTTTGAGGAATATTTATTTTTTATGAGCCTTCCCTATTGTGGTAAGAGCATTAGCCTCATGTTTTTTCGGAGTGATCGCCTAAAGTCGAACTTTGCATCCAATGTGTATTTTCCTACTTCGACTAAAGTCGCTCTACGCAGCAAAAAGGTTAAGACTGGAGAGATTTTGATTCCCATATAGTTTCATATTGTGGTAAGTGAAGGCCCTAGTACTTTACGTCGTACGTTACATAATGTAGTGTAGTTTAGGCAACCCAAGACTACCTTACACATGCTTTCGTCACGGGCGAGGCACTCATAGCCAACCAGCGAACCACCCGAGACAATAGCGCTCAAATTCCAATCGCTGATTGGCTACGAATACCTACCCCCTACACACGATGATACATGTTGCGCTACAATCCATGAAACATCGTGTTTCATGCAACCGTATCAACGTGTGGACGCTTGTTTCAGTTTCAGTTTCACGTTGCGTTGCATGTTGCATGTTTCTCCTCCGGGACGAGAAACCTTGATACATGATTCATGACACAAGATGCAAGTATCAACGTGTAGACGGATGTAGCGCAACATAACGTGCAACAAGAGATGATGCGCATGCGCAGTGGTCAGTCAGCGATGTCCCAAATAACATTCCACCCCTACGGCCACTAGCAGGAGTGACCAGTGAACATGGAACCCAATCGTTCTGTGGTGGAACAATTCATTAACTGTTATAGGCTTAAATAATTAAAAAAAGTCCGATGGTTCACTAGTTTCAAGCTCCCTTAGTAAATTCATATGCGAATAAGTCTCCTTCGCTGAAGCCACTGCTTCGCCCATCTTTGCTTCTTTTTAGTAGATGCGCAAACAGCTACACCTAGTGCAATTAAAGCGGGTATGGGTAATTCCGCTGCTCCACTCATCTCGACGAAGAGCTGCAGACTGAATGTAGGGCTTCATCCCGACTTTTGGCGACGCGTGAATCAAAGTGTGGTTGCTGTAGGTTTCATGTCATGTGGCCTTGAAACGATCTCATGAAACTTGTATCATGCGACATGTTTCACCGTGTGTAGGGGGTTTTTGGTTGTCTTGGGTTGCCTATAGTACGTTCAATACGTTGTATTAAACTAAACCTACGTTGAACTGTAGAGCTACTTCTGCTGCCTTCTTGTCTCCGCTGGAACTACTGTAGGGTTCGTACCAGGCACTGCCCAGTCCGATGCTGACCTTTCCTACAACAGTCAGCAACAAACTGTTCAATTTGAGCCACGTTGGGGCCATATTTTATGTTTTAAATATCAAAACAAAACGTTATATAATGGGTTAACCTTAAACATTTCTCGCTACAATTGCCTTAGTGAGAAAAACAATTTACGACAGTCGATAAGTTTAAAATAGTGTATTCTATTAAAATATTTGATAGAAACACAATTTTAATCTCTTTGGTGACAACTGATCTCAAGGTAAACCAAATTGTTACACTAAGGTGCACTGAATGCAATCAATGATGAAGGGCCAGATGCACAGTGTTTATGGTTGCTATGGAGTTTGTATTTCTTATGGATAATCAAGCGAGCGAAGCGAACGTCTCTACTTGACTCTTATGGCACTTCGTTCTTCGTTCTTTTTTTTTTTTTTTTTTTTTTTTTTATGTCTGTCGGTAGGGGTTGAACAGAAAGTCCGATCAACTTGAAATTTGGACCAACCACAAGCCTCGATGTGGATTGAAGGTGTATAGTTTTGAGGCAAAATCGTTCGAAAAGTTACAAAGTTACACCATAGTTACTGCAAAATATTTTTTCTGAAACAAGATGGCGGCAAAATATGAGGAAGGCATATTTTTTAAAGCTTTTTCCGATCACGAATATGTTCATGTTATGGCTATCTGATAAACATTGGCAAAGTTACACAAAAGTTACTCGAAAATATATTTCTGTAACACAGTAACAGCAAAATGTGAGGTGGCTATCTTATAGTAAATTTTTGTCCGGTCACGAATATACTAGTTTAAACGCGATCTGATACATATAAGAGGCAGAAATTACATTTCTATTGCTGTCAATAACTGTTAGTAAAGCGGCTGTTACACGGAGAAGTTGGAAAAGTGGAAAGAGAAAAGTAAAGAGAAAAGTTACTCTTTTACTTGTAGAGATTGCTTGTAGCGTATGGGACTTTTCGCGTTGCTGTCACACTAGGAAGTGAAAAAAGAGAAAAGTGAAAAGTTCTCCAAAAAGTTGAACACTGCTCGACAAGTAAAGAGTGAAAAGAAAAACGACCTTGAAGAGTTGAACCTGATTGGTCGTTTGACACGGCCATTGAGTACGACTCGGGAGAGTTGTGACGTCCAGACATTGCTATTCTAACCTACGAACCTTGTCACTTTGACAGCTTGTAGCCTTCTAGTTAAAACCGCATATGCCGATGGATTCGTCGGAGGAATAGGCTGCAATCGCTGTAAATATTAATGTAATTATCGCCATTGTAAGAAGACGGCGACGAAGAAGAAGAAACAGTGATTTGTTTACAAGCATCGACGATCCAGTTTCGTAGAAACCGACTACAGTCTTCTAGTTGCCACCATTTGCCGCAAGAGCGCATTGTAGTTTTGTAGAAATACCGATAGGGTACGCCACACGCGCGCTCTTCTCTTTCAACTTGTGTAATCCAGTGTGACGGCTAGAAAAAGAACTTTTCTCTTTACTTTTTTCTTTTAACCTTTTTAACTTCTCCGTGTAACAGCCGCTTAACGGTGGCGGACCGCGGCGAAAATATGACAGCGAAAATTCTTAGCAACGCACATTGCACTGCATCCAACAATGTCGGGAAGTATAATAGCTATGGAAATTAGAAAAAAATTTGCAATGCGCATTCTTGAATTGTTGTTAATTGTTGTTTGTATTAGCATTAAAATCTTTTCGCCAGAAAGTTCGTAGATATTGACGCGCTCGCTTACCAACGCGTCAAACAGAGCGTTTTCCTAGTAGCATGTAATTAAACAATTCCGTAGCACCCCTATAGGTAGTATTCAATCGACGTCACGTGGCGGCCATTATGAGGTACACATTGCTTGTTTACATTTTGTTCTGTCAATAGAAGACACATAGGTTATACAGGAAATATAACAGTTTCAAGCCGTATATATTGATGTGTGCAGGTAAAAGTTCAAGAAAATGATAAAACATGCAAATGATTGTCTTTAAACAGAGTTAAGCGTTATTATTTTGTTTTCAGTCATAATACGGAACCTTTGTTTGAAAACAGTTGATGTGTCAGTCAAAGGACATCTGCAATATTGCAACAATGCAGTGTCGGAAGAACGTAAACAAATGTTTATAGAGTACCTCAGTATGGCTACCGTGCGATACCGGAAATGACGTTATTGCAAGCTCCCTATAATAATAATTTTTCTTAGGAATACTCGTTATATGGTGTACACTACCTTTACCTGATGTGCCCCTTTTCAGGTGACTAAACTAAGTTATTAGGGTGTTTGGATAGGGAAGGAACGTCCGAGGTCTATTAGTAGGACTCAATCAAAGCATTTGCCTTAACGACTGAGGAAACCCTCTGAAAAAACTTCAGTCAGGACTGTGGTGGCTAGAATCGAACCGGCGTCCTCCCGAGATAGTCTCAGGTCTTACCGCTGAGTCACCTCTACCGGTAACTCGACTGTGTATCTGGCGTTAGGTGTTTAAGCGAACCAATTATGCTTTAAGTGACACAAGAGAAAAGATGTTTGGCTCAGGCGTTCATGTACACTATGGGAGACCGTATAACAACAGGTAGGGTGCGCTGTGAGCGATGATATTCAGTTTGCCTATTATATCTAGCCCAAATCTTATATGTCTAGTATATAATTTACAGTAATTTTAATTATTAACATACTCTAGCACCTAAAACTTAATTATTAATGACTGTTATGTAATTAAAATTAAACTCAGCTGAAGAATCCAAAAAACAAGTGAAACCTAGTACAATGGTTGATGGAATAACACAGTCTACCACAATCTTCGCACGCGGGTAAGGTTAAGCCATCCCACAGCCATCTGCATTTACACGACATCATAATTGTATGCGTCAAGTGAGGGGCATACTGACATTTGTGTGAACAGGAACGCTCACAGCACTGCTGTCATACGGTCTCCCATATATTGTGTTCTTGCCTTGTTGTTGTTTCCTGAACTTGTTGTCGTAGAGGTGGTATGCGCGCGCATGCGCCATGAGTATCGTGTGGCCCACTAGGTATTCGCCCACCCCGTTCCTTCTGAGCAGGGGTGCGTTGATGCCCTCGGAGTAGCCGCGACAAATCTCTGTCGGGCTGTTGAAGGTCACCCACCACTTAACCTGAAACAAAACCTAGCGGTTTCTTCATTGATGGTCGAGACACGGTCTGTAAATCCCCTGGCGACGGCTTGTCGAAAACCCAAATAAGGTCGTTCCATCCATTTCCACAATGTAAAAAATCACGTTGATCAAATGGGAGAATCATACAGCAAAACAAATGAACTGATCTGTCAAAATTATATCTCGCTCAAAACGATATTATAACGAATTGAATGAATGTGATTAGACAGTTGTTCCAAGACTACCTTACATATGCTTTCGTCACAGGCGAGTCACTCGCAGCCCATCAGCGATCGGTATTTGCGCGAGTGTGTCTCAGGCGGTTCGCTGGTTGGCTTCGAGTGTCTCGCCTGTGACGAAAGCATGCGTAATGTAGTCTTGGGATACTATACTAGCATTCAACCTACATTTTAACGTGAAGTATTTTAAAATAAAATGTTTTGTGAACGAACACCAGAAATCTTCTTATTTTCTTTGAAACAGCGTGCATGAAATGGACCGTCGATAAGGATTATAGATTAGTATGAGACTGCTAGTTTTAACCTACCCGATCTCCGAAATGTGTGTAGAGCAGATTGGCATAGTCCTCGAATATGGCGGCAAGTTGCTCGTTCGGCCACCCCCCGATGTCTTGCAGGGGTTGCGGGAGGTCGTAGTGGTACATGGTGACCTAAACAAAACCCACTAGTTGTTAAATTCAACAAGAGAATGCGCCACCGTCAGCCGTGAAGAAAACAATATAGCTGCAGAGTCGAGGTCAAAGATATTATAATATTCTGGTCGAGGTAATCGCATACTTCGCTATGGAAGAAAATATGAGTAGCAAACGACTTTATGGATTTTTTTAAACGACGAAGTTTTATAGAGTCCCGGCGATATTCCATTTTCCTTTTTATTTCCTTCTTGCTTCCTTTTTTGGTGAACACGAAGACATTTTCACAACTTCTGGCGTAATAACACAACGCTATGACTAGGCCCAGGCCAAGTGTCAACTGTCAACCTATACCTCGACTTCTTAGTTCTGTTTCTACCGCATGAGTGCGGTCGCTCAGTGACCATCATATGACGTCATATACTCACCATATGACGTCATATACTCACCATGGGTTGGATGTCGTTGTCCAGCAGTTCGTTGATGAGGTTGTTGTAGTAGTCGATGCCGGCCTGGTTGACGATGTGAGCTTCGCCCGTGGGCAGAACCCGGGACCAGGAGATGGAGAACCGGTACACTCCCATCTAGAACAAGAGTAATGTTGTCGGCATCAGATAACCAGCTGTTTTATGTACAAATTATGTTTTAATATTTTTCTATAATATTGTACATATCTTGTTTGAGTGATGTTGGCTTGCAAGTTTTTTTTTAATTATATGTATCAATTTCCAGGTCAAACATTCATTGTAATTGTATTTTTTTTTTAGATTTGGCTCTACTAATGAACAACTAAGTGTATAGTCAACCCACTTAGCTACAAGAACTGATTTTCATTGGGGGATATTATAAAATTTTATGTTGTGCTTCGTTGCTACGATGGCTCCAAAGTCCCGTTAGAACTGATACAAATTGTTATTGATTAGTCGAATAGGTAATACAAATGTATAACAATATAAATTATATATTCTAATGGTGTTTTTTTTTATATTAAACTTCTTATTAACTCCAAACAACGTTTATGCCCAAGTAATGAAAGCAGAGATTAATTTGCTTACCCCCATCTCTTTGAGTGCCTGGACGTCTTTCTTGTAGTTGTGATACGAGTCTGCTGATATGTCTCCATTGCTCTGATCAGCCACCATCAAGGGAGTCATGTGAGTCAGCCGGTCCCATATGTTCTCCCCTTTGCCTGGAACAAGATACCACCCTCTCCACATGTGCAAGGGAACTCACTGATCATAGACACAGAAATACATCCCTGCCTTTCTTCAAGCACGGCCATTCAAAACATCAACCCATGAGTTGTGTGCACTACAGCCAATGATATGTAACACCTATATAGTAGGCTAGATCACCAGTCCCCCAACCTTCCACTCAGTAGCGAGCGTAGCAAATTGAAGTCATGTTGAATTGGGCAGTGGACAGGCTAAGTTTGACCTTTCAGTACTGCTAGCGCTGCGTGTGGCAGAAAGTCGCGTTTAAGACTCCCATTTCTGCCTGTAGTAATTGCCCAATTCAAGATGGCTTCTAATTCACACGCCTGTGGCTGCTAGGTTGCGCATCTAGCCTACTTTAGGTGTAAAATTTCATTGACTCCAGCTGTAAAGAACAGGAACCCAGGAGGGAAGGCGTCCAAGTCATGGGCTCCTGATACCGCCAGCCAGAGCAGTGCTACACAAATGCTGTCGAAAGCATGAAACACTCACCACTAAGGTTCCATGCGCCCTCTGTCTGGTAGCTGGCGGATGCGGCACCGAACAGGAACCCAGGAGGGAAGGCGTCCAAATCATGGGCTCCTGATACAACCAGCCCCAGCGAGGCTAAACAAATGCTGTCGAAAGTATTAGCCACTCACCACTAAGGTTCCATGCGCCCTCTGTCTGGTAGCTGGCGGATGCGGCACCGAACAGGAACCCAGGAGGGAAGGCATCCAAATCCTGTGCTCCAGATACAGCCAACCAGAGTAGCGGTAACAAAGGAACCAGGACTGTCGGATACATTTCAATGAGTAGTTAAAATACAAGCACTTGCTGTCAGTTGAATTCACATTAGCACATATACATAACTGTAATGTATTAGCATAGCCCATTGTTGTTGTTTTTGTTGTTTGTTTTTTGTTTGTGAATGTCACTGTTAATTGTAACTTGTTTCATAAGGGCGACATAACAAAGACTCTCGCATGGATTAGAATACTATCATGTCACTAATTTGTTTTGATTACTCTTTGACCTCTGATCATGGAATCAATTATCAGCATTCATAAATTCTCGGAGAAAATTAGGAAAGGGAATCCTGTAACGAACGTAGTCTACCTCTATCCAGTCACAAAGATGTAATCTTACTCTTTCGCTATACATAGAAAGTAGTAATCAAGTGAAATGTTCCTGCTATAGATGTTCGAAAAATAAGCCCATATATACAGCTAATTCGGGTGATACATAGATCGAAGTGTTTCTGAGAAGTAGTTTGATATATACCCTAGACCTAACTTTAAAAGAACGTCAAAATTAGCGCACAAAAAAACGTATAAGTTTAAAAAAAATATGTCATCAGATATCAATACTGTCTACAATAACATAAACCACAACAAACAATAAAATATATTCCTTTACGTCAATTTTAAAAGTGTGACATTTGTGAAGGATACATATAAAAGTAAGTAATAATAAACACATCATGTAAACGCGTTAACTTAACTTTTATTTCTCTTTACACATTTTAGTAAAAGATCTTTGCATTTCATCACAATAATACTCAATGCAAAGTAATCACTGGTACAGAATTATTCCTCTCTGAAAGTGATAATCAGAAATCCATAATACATGCTTTTGAAGTTTTTTGACCAAACTGCACGTTTGCAACTATTAGTCTTTGACTGACATTGCAGCTGGATATTCTGTTGCTGGCACCATCAGTTCGCTCAGATAGAGGTGTCAACAGCGTGGCTATGGTATTCAGAACACACCGCCCTCGTTGTTGAGTAATGACGCGCCTAGAGCTCGATGTGGTGAGATTGTCGGTCGCTGTTGTCAGGAGGAAGTCTACCGGCCCGAGCCCAGCACCTTGGAGGACTCCTTGAGGGTCACGTGGTACAGAGAGGCCTCGTTGTTGAGTAACGACGCGTCTAGAGCTCTGTATGGTGAGATGGTCGGTCGCTGTTGTCAGGAGGAAGTCTACCGGCCCGAGCCCAGCACCTTGGAGGACTCCTTGAGGGTCACGTGTTACAGAGAGGCCTCGTTGTTGAGTAATGACGCGCCTAGAGCTCGATGTGGTGAGATTGTCGGTCGCTGTTGTCAGGAGGAAGTCTACCGGCCCGAGCCCAGCACCTTGGAGGACTCCTTGAGAGTCACGTGTTACAGAGTGGCCTCGTTGTTGAGTAACGACGCGTCTAGAGCTCTGTGTGGTGAGATGGTCGGTCGCTGTTGTCAGGAGGAAGTCTACCGGCCCGAGCCCAGCACCTTGGAGGACTCCTTGAGGGTCACGTGGTACAGAGAGGCCTCGTTGTTGAGTAACGACGCGTCTAGAGCTCTGTATGGTGAGATGGTCGGTCGCTGTTGTCAGGAGGAAGTCTACCGGCCCGAGCCCAGCACCTTGGAGGACTCCTTGAGGGTCACGTGTTACAGAGAGGCCTCGTTGTTGAGTAATGACGCGCCTAGAGCTCGATGTGGTGAGATTGTCGGTCGCTGTTGTCAGGAGGAAGTCTACCGGCCCGAGCCCAGCACCTTGGAGGACTCCTTGAGGGTCACGTGGTACAGAGTGGCCTCGTTGTTGAGTAACGACGCGTCTAGAGCTCTGTATGGTGAGATGGTCGGTAACTGTTGTCAGGAGGAAGTACACCGGCCCGAGCCCAGCACCTTGGAGGACTCCTTAAGGGTCACGTGGTACAGAGAGGCCTCGTTGTTGAGTAACGACGCGTCTAGAGCTCTGTGTGGTGAGATGGTCGGTCGCTGTTGTCAGGAGGAAGTCTACCGGCCCGAGCCCAGCACCTTGGAGGACTCCTTGGGGGTCACGTGTTACAGAGAGGCCTCGTTGTTGAGTAACGACGCGTCTAGAGCTCTGTGTGGTGAGATGGGTGGTCGCTGTTGTCAGGAGGAAGTCTACCGGCCCGAGCCTAGCACCTTGGAGGACTCCTTGAGGGTCACGTGGTACAGAGTGGCCTCGTTGTTGAGTAACGACGCGTCTAGAGCTCTGTATGGTGAGATGGTCGGTCGCTGTTGTCAGGAGGAAGTGTACCGGCCCGAGCCCAACACCTTGGAGGACTCCTTGAGGGTCACGTGGTACAGAGTGGCCTCGTTGTTGAGTAACGACGCGTCTAGAGCTCGATGTAGTGAGATGGTCGGTTGCTGTTGTCAGGAGGAAGTGTACCGGCCCGAGCCCAGCACCTTGGAGGACTCCTTGAGAGTCACGTGGTACAGAGTGGCCTCGTTGTTGAGTAACGACGCGTCTAGAGCTCTGTGTGGTGAGATGGTCGGTCGCTGTTGTCAGGAGGAAGTCTACCGGCCCGAGCCCAGCACCTTGGAGGACTCCTTGAGGGTCACGTGGTACAGAGTGGCCTCGTTGTTGAGTAACGACGCGTCTAGAGCTCTGTATGGTGAGATGGTCGGTCGCTGTTGTCAGGAGGAAGTCTACCGGCCCGAGCCCAGCACCTTGGAGGACTCCTTGAGGGTAACGTGGTACAGAGAGGCCTCGTTGTTGAGTAACGACGCGTCTAGAGCTCTGTGTGGTGAGATGGTCGGTCGCTGTTGTCAGGAGGAAGTCTACCGGCCCGAGCCCAACACCTTGGAGGACTCCTTGAGGGTCACGTGTTACAGAGTGGCCTCGTTGTTGAGTAACGACGCGTCTAGAGCTCTGTGTGGTGAGATGGTCGGTCGCTGTTGTCAGAAGGAAGTCTACCGGCCCGAGCCAAGCACCTTGGAGGACTCCTTGAGGGTCACGTGGTACAGAGTGGCCTCGTTGTTGAGTAACGACGCGTCTAGAGCTCTGTATGGTGAGATGGTCGGTCGCTGTTGTCAGGAGGAAGCCTACCGGCCCGAGCCCAGCACCTTGGAGGACTCCTTGAGGGTCACGTGGTACAGAGAGGCCTCGTTGTTGAGTAACGACGCGTCTAGAGCTCTGTGTGGTGAGATGGTCGGTCGCTGTTGTCAGGAGGAAGTCTACCGGCCCGAGCCCAACACCTTGGAGGACTCCTTGAGGGTCACGTGTTACAGAGTGGCCTCGTTGTTGAGTAATGACGCGTCTAGAGCTCAGTGTGGTGAGATGGTCGGTCGCTGTTGTCAGGAGGAAGTCTACCGGCCCGAGCCCAGCACCTTGGAGGACTCCCTGAGGGTCACGTGGTACAGAGGGGCCTCGTTGTTGAGTAACGACGCGTCTAGAGCTCTGTGTGGTGAGATGGGTGGTCGCTGTTGTCAGGAGGAAGTCTACCGGCCCGAGCCCAGCACCTTGGAGGACTTTTTGAGGGTCACGTGGTACAGAGTGGCCTCGTTGTTGAGTAACGACGCGTCTAGAGCTCTGTGTGGTGAGATGGTCGGTCGCTGTTGTCAGGAGGAAGTCTACCGGCCCGAGCCCAGCACCTTGGAGGACTCCCTGAGGGTCACGTGGTACAGAGGGGCCTCGTTGTTGAGTAACGACGCGTCTAGAGCTCTGTGTGGTGAGATGGGTGGTCGCTGTTGTCAGGAGGAAGTCTACCGGCCCGAGCCCAGCACCTTGAAGGACTCCTTGAGGGTCACGTGGTACAGAGGGGCCTCGTTGTTGAGTAACGACGCGTCTAGAGCTCTGTGTGGTGAGATGGTCGGTCGCTGTTGTCAGGAGGAAGTCTACCGGCCCGAGCCCAGCACCTTGGAGGACTCCTTGAGGGTCACGTGGTACAGAGTGGCCTCGTTGTTGAGTAACGACGCGTCTAGAGCTCTGTGTGGTGAGATGGGTGGTCGCTGTTGTCAGGAGGAAGCCTACCGGCCCGAGCCTAGCACCTTGGAGGACTCCTTGAGGGTCACGTGGTACAGAGTGGCCTCGTTGTTGAGTAACGACGCGTCTAGAGCTCTGTGTGGTGAGATGGTCGGTCGCTGTTGTCAGGAGGAAGTCTACCGGCCCGAGCCCAGCACCTTGGAGGACTCCTTGAGGGTCACGTGGTACAGAGTGGCCTCGTTGTTGAGTAACGACGCGTCTAGAGCTCTGTGTGGTGAGATGGTCGGTCGCTGTTGTCAGGAGGAAGTCTACCGGCCCGAGCCCAGCACCTTGGAGGACTCCTTGAGGGTCACGTGTTACAGAGAGGCCTCGTTGTTGAGTAACGACGCGTCTAGAGCTCTGTGTGGTGAGATGGTCGGTCGCTGTTGTCAGGAGGAAGCCTACCGGCCCGAGCCCAGCACCTTGGAGGACTCCTTGAGGGTCACGTGGTACAGAGAGGCCTCGTTGTTGAGTAACGACGCGTCTAGAGCTCTGTGTGGTGAGATGGTCGGTCGCTGTTGTCAGGAGGAAGTCTACCGGCCCGAGCCCAGCACCTTGGAGGACTCCTTGAGAGTCACGTGGTACAGAGTGGCCTCGTTGTTGAGTAACGACGTGTCTAGAGCTCTGTGTGGTGAGATGGTCGGTCGCTGTTGTCAGGAGGAAGTCTACCGGCCCGAGCCCAGCACCTTGGAGGACTCCTTGAGGGTCACGTGTTACAGAGAGGCCTCGTTGTTGAGTAACGACGCGTCTAGAGCTCTGTGTGGTGAGATGGTCGGTCGCTGTTGTCAGGAGGAAGCCTACCGGCCCAAACCCAGCACCTTGGAGGACTCCTTGAGGGTCACGTGGTACAGAGTGGCCTCGTTGTTGAGTAACGACGCGTCTAGAGCTCTGTGTGGTGAGATGGTCGGTCGCTGTTGTCAGGAGGAAGTCTACCGGCCCGAGCCCAGAACCTTGGAGGACTCCTTGAGGGTCACGTGGTACAGAGTGGCCTCGTTGTTGAGTAACGACGCGTCTAGAGCTCTGTGTGGTGAGATGGTCGGTCGCTGTTGTCAGGAGGAAGTCTACCGGCCCGAGCCTAGCACCTTGGAGGACTCCTTGAGGGTCACGTGTTACAGAGAGGCCTCGTTGTTGAGTAACGACGCGTCTAGAGCTCTGTGTGGTGAGATGGTCGGTCGCTGTTGTCAGGAGGAAGTCTACCGGCCCGAGCCCAGCACCTTGGAGGACTCCTTGAGAGTCACGTGGTACAGAGTGGCCTCGTTGTTGAGTAACGACGTGTCTAGAGCTCTGTGTGGTGAGATGGTCGGTCGCTGTTTTCAGGAGGAAGCCTACCGGCCCGAGCCCAGCACCTTGGAGGACTCCTTGAGAGTCACGTGTTACAGAGAGGCCTCGTTGTTGAGTAACGACGTGTCTAGAGCTCTGTATGGTGAGATGGTCGGTCGCTGTTGTCAGGAGGAAGTCTACCGGCCCGAGCCCAGAACCTTGGAGGACTCCTTGAGGGTCACGTGTTACAGAGAGGCCTCGTTGTTGAGTAACGACGCGTCTAGAGCTCTGTGTGGTGAGATGGTCGGTCGCTGTTGTCAGGAGGAAGCCTACCGGCCCGAGCCTAGCACCTTGGAGGACTCCTTGAGGGTCACGTGTTACAGAGAGGCCTCGTTGTTGAGTAACGACGCGTCTAGAGCTCTGTGTGGTGAGATGGTCGGTCGCTGTTGTCAGGAGGAAGTCTACCGGCCCGAGCCCAGTACCTTGGAGGACTCCTTGAGAGTCACGTGGTACAGAGTGGCCTCGTTGTTGAGTAACGACGCGTCTAGAGCTCTGTGTGGTGAGATGGTCGGTCGCTGTTGTCAGGAGGAAGTCTACCGGCCCGAGCCCAGCACCTTGGAGGACTCCTTGAGAGTCACGTGGTACAGAGGGGCCTCGTTGTTGAGTAACGACGCGTCTAGAGCTCTGTAAGGTGAGATGGTCGGTCGCTGTTGTCAGGAGGAAGCCTACCGGCCCGAGCTCAGCACCTTGGAGGACTCCTTGAGGGTCACGTGGTACAGAGTGGCCTCGTTGTTGAGTAACGACGCGTCTAGAGCTCTGTATGGTGAGATGGTCGGTCGCTGTTGTCAGGAGGAAGTCTACCGGCCCGAGCCCAGCACCTTGGAGGACTCCTTGAGGGTCACGTGGTACAGAGAGGCCTCGTTGTTGAGTAACGACGCGTCTAGAGCTCTGTGTGGTGAGATGGTCGGTCGCTGTTGTCAGGAGGAAGTCTACCGGCCCAAGCCCAGCACCTTGGAGGACTCCTTGAGAGTCACGTGGTACAGAGTGGCCTCGTTGTTGAGTAACGACGCGTCTAGAGCTCTGTGTGGTGAGATGGTTGGTCGCTGTTGTCAGGAGGAAGCCCACCGGCCCGAGCCCAGCACCTTGGAGGACTCCTTGAGAGTCACGTGGTACAGAGTGGCCTCGTTGTTGAGTAACGACGCGTCTAGAGCTCTGTATGGTGAGATGGTCGGTCGCTGTTGTCAGGAGGAAGCCTACCGGCCCGAGCCCAGCACCTTGGAGGACTCCTTGAGAGTCACGTGGTACAGAGTGGCCTCGTTGTTGAGTAACGACGCGTCTAGAGCTCTGTATGGTGAGATGGTCGGTCGCTGTTGTCAGGAGGAAGTCTACCGGCCCGAGCCCAGCACCTTGGAGGACTCCTTGAGGGTCACGTGGTACAGAGTGGCCTCGTTGTTGAGTAACGACGCGTCTAGAGCTCTGTGTGGTGAGATGGTCGGTCGCTGTTGTCAGGAGGAAGCCTACCGGCCCGAGCTCAGCACCTTGGAGGACTCCTTGAGGGTCACGTGGTACAGAGAGGCCTCGTTGTTGAGTAACGACGCGTCTAGAGCTCTGTGTGGTGAGATGGTCGGTCGCTGTTGTCAGGAGGAAGCCTACCGGCCCGAGCTCAGCACCTTGGAGGACTCCTTGAGGGTCACGTGGTACAGAGTGGCCTCGTTGTTGAGTAACGACGCGTCTAGAGCTCTGTATGGTGAGATGGTCGGTCGCTGTTGTCAGGAGGAAGTCTACCGGCCCGAGCCCAGCACCTTGGAGGACTCCTTGAGGGTCACGTGGTACAGAGAGGCCTCGTTGTTGAGTAACGACGCGTCTAGAGCTCGGTGTGGTGAGATGGTCGGTCGCTGTTGTCAGGAGGAAGCCTACCGGCCCGAGCTCAGCACCTTGGAGGACTCCTTGAGGGTCACGTGGTACAGAGAGGCCTCGTTGTTGAGTAACGACGCGTCTAGAGCTCTGTGTGGTGAGATGGTCGGTCGCTGTTGTCAGGAGGAAGTCTACCGGCCCGAGCCTAGCACCTTGGAGGACTCCTTGAGGGTCACGTGGTACAGAGTGGCCTCGTTGTTGAGTAACGACGCGTCTAGAGCTCTGTATGGTGAGATGGTCGGTCGCTGTTGTCAGGAGGAAGTCTACCGGCCCGAGCCCAGCACCTTGGAGGACTCCTTGAGGGTCACGTGGTACAGAGAGGCCTCGTTGTTGAGTAACGACGCGTCTAGAGCTCTGTGTGGTGAGATGGTCGGTCGCTGTTGTCAGGAGGAAGTCTACCGGCCCGAGCCCAGAACCTTGGAGGACTCCTTGAGAGTCACGTGGTACAGAGTGGCCTCGTTGTTGAGTAACGACGTGTCTAGAGCTCTGTATGGTGAGATGGTCGGTCGCTGTTGTCAGGAGGAAGTCTACCGGCCCGAGCCCAGAACCTTGGAGGACTCCTTGAGGGTCACGTGGTACAGAGGGGCCTCGTTGTTGAGTAACGACGTGTCTAGAGCTCAGTGTGGTTAGATGGTCGGTCGCTGTTGTCAGGAGGAATTCTACCGGCCCGAGCCCAGCACCTTGGAGGACTCTTTGAGAGTCACATGGTACAGAGTGGCCTCGTTGTTGAGTAACGACGTGTCTAGAGCTCTGTATGGTGAGATGGTCGGTCGCTGTTGTCAGGAGGAAGTCTACCGGCCCGAGCCCAGAACCTTGGAGGACTCCTTGAGAGTCACGTGGTACAGAGTGGCCTCGTTGTTGAGTAACGACGTGTCTAGAGCTCTGTATGGTGAGATGGTCGGTCGCTGTTGTCAGGAGGAAGTCTACCGGCCCGAGCCCAGAACCTTGGAGGACTCCTTGAGGGTCACGTGGTACAGAGGGGCCTCGTTGTTGAGTAACGACGCGTCTAGAGCTCTGTGTGGTGAGATGGTCGGTCGCTGTTGTCAGGAGGAAGTCTACCGGCCCGAGCCCAGAACCTTGGAGGACTCCTTGAGAGTCACGTGGTACAGAGTGGCCTCGTTGTTGAGTAACGACGTGTCTAGAGCTCTGTATGGTGAGATGGTCGGTCGCTGTTGTCAGGAGGAAGTCTACCGGCCCGAGCCCAGAACCTTGGAGGACTCCTTGAGGGTCACGTGGTACAGAGGGGCCTCGTTGTTGAGTAACGACGCGTCTAGAGCTCTGTGTGGTGAGATGGTCGGTCGCTGTTGTCAGGAGGAAGTCTACCGGCCCGAGCCCAGAACCTTGGAGGACTCTTTGAGAGTCACATGGTACAGAGAGGCCTCGTTGTTGAGTAACGACGCGTCTAGAGCTCTGTGTGGTGAGATGGTCGGTCGCTGTTGTCAGGAGGAAGCCTACCGGCCCGAGCCCAGCACCTTGGAGGACTCCTTGAGGGTCACGTGGTACAGAGAGGCCTCGTTGTTGAGTAACGACGCGTCTAGAGCTCTGTGTGGTGGGATGGTCGGTCGCTGTTGTCAGGAGGAAGCCTACCGGCCCGAGCCCAGCACCTTGGAGGACTCCTTGAGAGTCACATGGTACAGAGAGGCCTCGTTGTTGAGTAACGACGCGTCTAGAGCTCTGTGTGGTGAGATGGGTGGTCGCTGTTGTCAGGAGGAAGCCTACCGGCCCGAGCCCAGCACCTTGGAGGACTCCTTGAGAGTCACATGGTACAGAGAGGCCTCGTTGTTGAGTAACGACGCGTCTAGAGCTCTGTGTGGTGAGATGGGTGGTCGCTGTTGTCAGGAGGAAGCCTACCGGCCCGAGCCCAGCACCTTGGAGGACTCCTTGAGAGTCACGTGTTACAGAGAGGCCTCGTTGTTGAGTAACGACGTGTCTAGAGCTCTGTATGGTGAGATGGTCGGTCGCTGTTGTCAGGAGGAAGTCTACCGGCCCGAGCCCAGCACCTTGGAGGACTCCTTGAGGGTCACGTGGTACAGAGTGGCCTCGTTGTTGAGTAACGACGCGTCTAGAGCTCTGTATGGTGAGATGGTCGGTCGCTGTTGTCAGGAGGAAGTCTACCGGCCCGAGCCCAGCACCTTGGAGGACTCCTTGAGGGTCACGTGGTACAGAGTGGCCTCGTTGTTGAGTAACGACGCGTCTAGAGCTCTGTGTGGTGGGATGGTCGGTCGCTGTTGTCAGGAGGAAGCCTACCGGCCCGAGCCCAGCACCTTGGAGGACTCCTTGAGGGTCACGTGGTACAGAGGGGCCTCGTTGTTGAGTAACGACGTGTCTAGAGCTCTGTGTGGTGAGATGGTCGGTCGCTGTTGTCAGGAGGAAGCCTACCGGCCCGAGCCCAGCACCTTGGAGGACTCCTTGAGGGTCACGTGGTACAGAGAGGCCTCGTTGTTGAGTAACGACGCGTCTAGAGCTCTGTATGGTGAGATGGTCGGTCGCTGTTGTCAGGAGGAAGTCTACCGGCCCGAGCCCAGCACCTTGGAGGACTCCTTGAGGGTCACGTGGTACAGAGGGGCCTCGTTTTTGAGTAACGACGCGTCTAGAGCTCGATGTGGTGAGATGGTCGGTCGCTGTTGTCAGGAGGAAGTCTACCGGCCCGAGCCCAGCACCTTGGAGGACTCCTTGAGGGTCACGTGGTACAGAGAGGCCTCGTTGTTGAGTAACGACGCGTCTAGAGCTCTGTATGGTGAGATGGTCGGTCGCTGTTGTCAGGAGGAAGTCTACCGGCCCGAGCCCAGCACCTTGGAGGACTCCTTGAGGGTCACGTGGTACAGAGGGGCCTCGTTTTTTAGTAACGACGCGTCTAGAGCTCGATGTGGTGAGATGGTCGGTCGCTGTTGTCAGGAGGAAGTCTACCGGCCCGAGCCCAGCACCTTGGAGGACTCCTTGAGGGTCACGTGGTACAGAGGGGCCTCGTTGTTGAGTAACGACGCGTCTAGAGCTCTGTGTGGTGAGATGGTCGGTCGCTGTTGTCAGGAGGAAGTCTACCGGCCCGAGCCCAGAACCTTGGAGGACTCCTTGAGGGTCACGTGGTACAGAGGGGCCTCGTTGTTGAGTAACGACGCGTCTAGAGCTCTGTGTGGTGAGATGGTCGGTCGCTGTTGTCAGGAGGAAGCCTACCGGTCCGAGCCCAGCACCTTGGAGGACTCCTTGAGGGTCACGTGGTACAGAGGGGCCTCGTTGTTGAGTAACGACGCGTCTAGAGCTCTGTATGGTGAGATGGTCGGTCGCTGTTGTCAGGAGGAAGTACACCGGCCCGAGCCTAGCACCTTGGAGGACTCCTTGAGAGTCACGTGGTACAGAGGGGCCTCGTTGTTGAGTAACGACGCGTCTAGAGCTCTGTATGGTGAGATGGTCGGTCGCTGTTGTCAGGAGGAAGCCTACCGGTCCGCGCTATCTTGCCCAGCACCTTGGAGGACTCCTTGGGGGTTCGGCGACGGTCGGGGTCATTGAAGTCTACATGATTCAGACCGAACTTCTCCCTGTAACACAACGAGAGTTACCAACCTTGGTATCTTGAATATCTAGAGAACTCCAACGGAGCCATTATTGCATTATTGTTACTGAACTTGTTTAGAAGAAAGGGAAATTTTGCCAAGGAAAATTGTCAACGTAATCGTTCAAATTGTGTCTAGGCAGACGACATTTGATAAAGTTGTGGATCAAAACAAGGATGATGATATCTTCTCAACATAAGCAATTTCAACAAGGCACACTAGGGCTGCCGATAGGAAGTAGTGACAATAATTCTCGCAGGTAAATGTTTGCTGACATAACTTTTCCTGGGACACCTTCCCAGAGACAATTCATGTCCCTCGTCAGGTTGCTAACTATGTATTGCGGTATTTTTAATAGTTGGGAAGGAATGTCCGATGGCTGTTAGTATGACTCAATCTCAGCGTTCGCCGCCTTGTGAATAATGAAAACCTCGGAAAATAGTTCAGTCTGGATTGCTGATAGCGGTGACCTCCCGAATAAGAGCCTCGTGTGCTAGCACTGCCGGTGCCTAAATAAAAAATATTCAGTAAGGGTTGACTGTGCATCGTTCCTACTCACGTATATCCTTTCTGCCACTCAAAGTTGTCGAGCAGACTCCAGGCTGTGTACCCGATCACGTTGACCCCATCCACGTGATGAGCCTTCAGCATCTCGCGCAAGTAACTCTGAAAAAAGGGCTGACATTGTTATTATGTCAAAGTCGCAAAATGAGTGCAGAACATGCTTTGTTGTTTAGCTTGTCTTCACCTTTTCTATGCGTATTCATTATGCATATGGGGTCTATACAACAGAGTAGCTAGTTTCATGATTTATATTAACTAATGCATATTAACTGCCTCCGGGCCCCTTCCCATTTTAACTTCAACCAAATGCAATATGTGCATTTCCTGTTACAATGTATGTTTCGAGCCATGCATACAAGCAAGAACAAGCGTATTAACTTCTTGGTTCTTTGGTTTGATGGCAAAATGTGATGTCGTCAAAGAACTTCAATGTAAAGAAGTAATCACACATGTGGATCATCGATCTTATCGTTGCCGATATCTTTTGAATTGTATACGACCAACTTCAGTGCTTGGTGAAGAAAAATGTTTTTCAAAAGAAGAGTAAACTCAGTTTTAGCACTGACGTGGAAGACTGAGGGCGGGTCTTACAATCTCCTTATAACGAGGTTATTTGTAGCAATTAAGCTATTTGGAAGATTTCAAGGGTTTTGATTGGTGGTTGCCATGGAGACAACAGGCTTTTCGACGAATAAGTTGTTATTGGGACATTGTTAGACTGGACAAGTATAAACAAGTTTTTATTAATTTGGATTTGCATAAGAATAAGTTTGTTGGGACAGAACTCAGTTTGAATAGAAGACGCGTTTTGTAGACTACAAACAGTGTGCGATAGTCATAAGAAGTTCCATATTTTCATGAACAGTGCAACACTAAACACGGGCGTGCATGATAGGAGAATGCTCGTATCAAATCAATCAACTCACAACGAAATAGCTCGTTCTCCCCGTGTCGTTGATCTGTCCATGATCAGAGAACCCGTTCTCGGTGATGAAGATGGGTGGGTCGAAGTACTCGGTAGATACGAAGTTCAGAAGTCGCCGGAAACCCCAGGGAACAACCTGCAACATAGTGTCCGTTAGGTTCTGATTTGTGTGTAACATTTCTAGCACAACCGAGGTCCCACTATTGCAAGTTCAATATGCTACATTATGATGACTGGTGAATGATGATGAGAAGGGAAGAGGAGAAGCTTGGAATCGGCACATATCGTATTCCTACCGAACAATACAAAGGAAAGCATTGGCCTTTAAGTCCCATCCAAAAGGATGATGTAGCCATAACTACTATACGGTAAACTGTGCCGAACAGTTAACGAGAAGAACAACGCCGTTATACCAGATTTCTACCCCTTCAATCTGCTTCTAACCGATGGTAACTTCTTCTTCTTCTTCTTCTTCTTTTCCTATGTCCGCATTTTTGGCTTCCTGGGCCATCATGCATTTTCTGGTCTCCAGTAGAGACAGGCTTCCTTTTCCTCATAGCTTATGCCTGGTGCAAGGGCATCTACTTCATCTTTTAAGCTCTCTGTTTTGTTCTTACCTCCCACATAGACTGCACATACTGCTGCTGGTGATTCCTAACTAGTATTCTGCAGGATAGCGATCACCCTCTCTCCTCCTAACTTAGCCCCATGTTGCTTACTGTTACCTCGTCTTAACTGCTTGGTGTTGTGGCAGTACCAGTACGGAAAACACATCAACAGAATCGTGAGATATATAGTATGAGCCTTACTTGAGTCCAATTCAAACACCGGCAATGTATTTTGAGCCGTTATGCAAAAAGTGGGTAACAATCAAAATACTGTATAGTTTTGAGATAAACAGAGTTTAAGTTGAAATTTGAAAGTTTGGGTTTTTCCATCACTTTTGAAGTAGTGGATGTACGTAATAGGTAGAAGGTGGTTGATCATTCCGGCTTCCACCCTTGCCTGTAAAGTCAAGTTACATTTCCAGGTTACCAATATACGTCAATAAATTATCAATAATTAACCTGTTTCTAATTGATCATAAACGAAGTTAATACTATTCGGCTCGGCTATTTCATAAGCAGTTACAACTTTATACAACGGATGCCTGTAGGAGTGAAAGGAATTACAATTATGTAAATATCTTTGCAAAGAATGGTTTCGTGTAGAAATGTTATGTTGTAAATATAGCTTACACACAGCCAATCAGAAGCGGATTTCGGCCACTTGGGGTCTGAGAACGAGTAAACCCCAGTGTCTAGATCTACGGAAGGAGTCGAACCCTCGTCCCCTGGCGTTGACATCATAGTACTGTAGTGGTTTAGAGCAAAGAAGTCCCAAGTACCTGGAAGCAACACATAACCATCGTATGTATTCATAGGTTGCACGAATGCACGTACGTCACATCTTTGCGCGTGGCGGCCACATTTGTTATCAAACTTTGACGTTGCCACAGAGAAACAATTGAAGGCTGTTGTGGAAGGACCCAGATATTCTTAGTTCTTTATAATCCAGTATATTTTTTAAATAAAATTGGTATGTGTGGTAATTTTTTATTTTTGTAATACTTATGTTTACTTTTTAAATTATAAATTTAACTGTTTTATTAAAATTTAAATAGTATGTGGCAATGATCTAGGATTGGTCCTCATCAATTGTGTCGCAATTATGGCCGCTGTGACGTCACGTGGGAACTACGAATTGGAAGTCACTTCACTGTAATACCTTTGCCCAGTGTTTATCAACGTCAAACAGACTACTGCAGCCTTATCAACGAATAAGCTTTGCATGCAAGCCAAGTGAACAAGTAAATCATAATAATAGGATGTATTGTTCGAAAGCTAATGTTGATGGATGGTTTTGCCAAATGCATAGCATGACGGTTTCAAGCAATGTCACATGTCTTATTGTTGAACAGCAATTCGCCATGCACATTGGTGTGTTAAGGTGTGGATTTATTATTATTTTTTCATCTACGGACGTATTTTAAATGCTTTTCAACTTTACTTGTGTTTGTATGGCAGCTTAATTGTATCAATAATGAGAGCACTAGGGAAGAAATGCTGAGGGAATCATTTGTTTGTGTGGTCATCACATTCATAATATCATGATATCCGTACTATAAACATCGACCGACTATTGTTCCTTCCAAAAACTTACAAATAAGAACAGAAACAAATTGCCGCCAGTTACACAATATTAGATACATGTGAAGGAATTGTTAAGGTGAAAGTATCTAGGTATCGTTACTTTTTTAAATTAAGTTTTTTTGATGAAGAGTGATAAAATATATTGATATTATGTCTGCAAAAACAGGTTTAAAAAAAATTAAAATTTTATTTTTTACGTGAAGCGAATACCGATAGCTTCAAAAGTCTTTACGTTAATGCTAGTAACACCTCTAGACCATATTTGTCAAGTATACGAAAATCAAGTATGCTATAGGTTGCTATCTTAGGAATGATGGTATATAATTTTAAAACACAATTATGTGCCCAGTTTTTTGTAATGAATATTTTCGTGTCCCTATGAAAGGGCTCTTGAGTATATGCAGTTTTCATTCCATAACTTATTTATGAAAAGAGTCACTTACAAGAATCAAAGTGCTTATCATGCGCTCGACCCCTATCTTCCCAAACTGCTTGCACTCTCAAGCATACGTCAAAAACTGTTCCAGTTTTGGTGTTATACGTACACGGATGTAAAGCGCACCAGTTTGCTCGTGTCGCAGTCCAGCCATAACTACTTTACGGGTCTAGACAGGTAATTTGCGCAAGAAAAGTGTCTCGTGTCCTAGCGCCGCCCAACAGTAGTGGAGAACGCGAATGTACAGATGCAATCCAAGTATTGGAGGGAAAACTTTACACCAAAAGAGCAGAGCGGCAGCATCGCGGCCGTAACCTTGCTCCATCAAGAGTTCCTGCTCGACTGGAAAGGAAACGAAGCGCGTGGAGGTCGGTCGGAGTTTCTCAGTTTTGGTAGTGGGGGAGGGGGGGGGGGGGGGGGGGGGGGTACACTTCATACGTCACACATACACATTTGCAAGTTGTTCGTAGCAAAATTATTTTTTCAGGGGGGGTAGAATTACCTTAAACGAGCCAACAGTGAGTTTGTTTCGTACCTTTAATGTACGCCACCCAATGACTATCAAACACTGGTAGTCTGGAGAGTGGTCTTGACTCTGCTCGGCTGTTGTATCCAATGCGGTCTTTCATAACCGCGGGGTAGTCGCCCAGATAGATGGGGTGGGCGAACCAGCCCAGCTGGAACATGGCAAGACATACTGTAGGACAGTGGTTCTGAACTGAGTTGGCCAACTCGATAACCCAACTTCGACATAAACATAACCTCACTTTCGGCATATTATTTGGAGTTTTATCAATTTTATTATTTTATCTTGCTTAAAAAATTGCATATATTATATTATGATATCATCGTATGATCTGAGGTATAGGTTATCGCAAGAAAAAATCAAATTATCCTTGTTGGTGGGTTTTAGAAGGAAATTTTATTAAATTTGGTTGGGAGTTGGAAATAATTTAGTCAACAAAGGGGAACGTAAATTATCGTGTGGCTCTTCTTCATTTTCATTATCATGATACATAGGAGGTTTCGGTTGAATCAAAATGAATTTTAGTGATGTTGAGAACAAGAAGATAAGTAAAAATCAATTTAGAATAAAAACTTCAGTAAATTAGTTTACTTGTAGTACTGGGCCTGAATTTATAAGAGGTCCGAACTCTTTTTCTGGTCTTATCTCTATAACACCAGCCCAACTTTGGACCTGTTGTGAAACCAGGGCTAGGTACTAATTCCTGGTAGAAACGAAGGGGAAATATTCCAATATTTTGTTTAAAAAATCTATTCTCAGATATTAGCCTGGATTCACAAAAAGTTCAAAGTTAGGCCGGTCTTAGGTTGGAATTCATAGTCGGCCCCCTACACCTAGGGGCGCCCATTGTTGCTAAGGTAACGATTGTTTCCATGTTATTTCCCATAAACAAAACAAATCCATGGCAACAATGGGTGCCCCTAGGTGTAGGGGCCGACTATGAATTCCAACCTTAGAGTTGAAACCAGAACAAGGACATCTAGCAAATCCAGACCCAGATACATGGTGTTTATATTAACATGTCATTAACTAAATAAATTCCTAATTGGCGGTGAAGAAGAGTGTATTCATAAAACATAAGTAGCTTTTTTAAAAGAATGTGTAAATTTAGTATCATATTTTTAAGAGTGTGTACGTTTACGTCAAAAATCGCAGAAAATTGTCGTTTTAATTAGATGAGCGTAGCGAAGCGGAGTGAATCTTTCCATACAACTCGATCGGCGCTTTGTCTGTGTGTCTGTATGTATGTATGTCTGTATGTATGTCTGTATGTATGTGCGCTAAATGTTGTTCGTCGCGCACAGGTCAAACGGCTTGACGTATTTGGCTGAAATTTTCGGGCAACGTTTGTGACTACTAAACTCGATGCTGTTAACATAACCAGCAAAATTCATTAAGATGCCAACTTACAAAAAATTAATTACTGAAAAACAAACATAGCGTACGTAGCCATACCTATGCACAATTATTTGGAATTTCGATTGATGTCATAGAATGGCTACAATGACGTAAGATGCCAACCTACAAAAAATTAACAACTGAAACACATGTTTTGTTATTTATTTAATTAAATTAAAACTTACACACCGATATAAATATTTTTTTATATGTACGTCCACATCAATAGTGCCAACACTCGACAACAGTTTCGAAATTGTAGCTTTAACCGCCATGTTGTAAAAAAATATTGTTTATTTTCAGCTATATCTGTCTTCATTTTTACAGTGTTCCACCGATATGATTCGCATTTGCGGACCATTGAAGTGAGATGCACATAGTATGCTGCCGAAATGGCTTACGCAGTCAGACCTTTCTCACTATGTATTTGGAATGTTGATAGCTATCATAGAATGGCTACAATGACGTGTTATGTTTTATGACTTTCACGGCAAACATGCAGAAAGTAACAACAAACTTGGTCGACAATTTAAAAAGTTATTGTTATAGTTTAAATGCGAGTTATTGTATATTTAAACAATATAACAATTTAGATATAGTTTGTATCTACATTATGGAACTTTCCATACACTGATAGGTTTAATAGTTTATGAATTAGAGCCTATTGAGTAAACCACGGTCGAATGAAATTATGCGGAAATCCATCAACTTGAAGGTTTTAATTTTTTTAAAGAAAACTTCTTAACGGATTTAAATAATATTTCGTGCAATTATTAGCAACATATTAAGAAATAATATACTTAAGTTATAAAGTTGTAACTTGATCCGCCATCTTGTAAAAAAATCATATGTTTATTATAAAGGTATTTTTTTTTTTAAGAGTAATATGATATGCAAATGATTTATTTGATTTGATACAAAGAAAAAAATCGCTCATCTGTCAACGCGGAGCGTTTTCCTAGTTATACCTCATGAATGCAAATCGAAATCGAAAATCTGAGTAGCATGCCGTGGTTTGGTAAGCCCTAAAAACTCAGTGATAAATGTATTTAAAATTATAATCAGTATGACTGTGATTTGGATTTCATTACATTAGTAATTAAATAAAGTATCACATTCATACTGATTATAATGTTAGAACTTAGATAAATTATCATTCAGTCTGTAGGGTTTACCAAACCACAGCACGCTGATTACTCAGACTTTCAATTTCGAGATGCATTCATGAGATATTTAAAATATGAACATTTTTTGCGGTTTTTGAGGTAACTCTCTTTCCTTTTAAGTAGCCCAAGAATTCATCACGCGTACGCGGTCTACGGGTTGAGATCCACCACTGTGGAACTATCAGAAGTAGATGGGATACTATAGTCTCATAGTCATCGATATATCTTTACCTACTTGGAACTGTAGCGCTCTGATTGAAGCTTCCTGATCATCCTTAGATGCACTGGCCGGCTCGAACCAAGGACTGCTGACCGCTATACTGATCTTCCCTGTAACATCAGCGATATCAGGATTAGAGGACACACTAGCCCCAATATTTGAAGTCTTACACCCACCTCAGATCCTTCCCCTTTCATAAGCGCTAAATTAAAGGGGAATAGGGAATCTTATGTCATTAAATTATTATTATTACATATTTTTAATCCAGACCGAAAGGTCCATAATAAACCCAATTTATATCACATGAAAGACAAAACACAGAAACAAAAACTAATAAAAAACAAACAAATAATGATATTCTATTTCAAGGCTTTTCATAATCGTCACTTACATATAGGGGGGCCCGTTGTTGCTAAAGATTTGTTTTCTATACAGGAAATAACATGAGTGAACTGTTACCTGGCAACTAATAGGCCCCCCTAGGAGTAGGGGACGACAACGAAATATGTCAGCGCTTCAGGTATGTTACCCAGATGTCAGTTGAATTTTGCATCAATAATGGCTGACTTACTGTAGAATGGAGAAATAAAGAAGACATATTTTATGATTTAGTAGCTCCATGGTTCAATGTTTGTAATTAATGATATTAATTACGATTGAAAGCTCGTATTGACTCCATAAGCAGGTCGGTTCGTCCTTATACTTTTCGGATTAATAAAATGGACTTAATTGTAGTACCTTAGTACATTTTTTTAAAAATACCACTAGATGGAACCGAGTGTGCCTGCAGTGGTGTAACTGGGAAATGTCTAAGCACATATACGGGATTGTGGTCTAAGCATTGATACAGTCCCTATGGCCAGCCAGCTAGGTAGGTTTTCAAGCAGCAATACCAGCTATACAAAACTTGGCAAATTTTTCACAGCAGGGTAGAAATGTTTCTGGTTTTGTTTTCAATTACTAGTTTAGATATGTCAAGGGTTTTTTGTAAGAAAGGTTACTCACATTTACATTAATAATGTTCATAACGACTTAATGTATATATTATGTTAAAACATATATTTGCATTTTAACAGAAATGAATTTGTAAGTTGTTTTCGGCAAAAACAATTACATAAATTAGGTCCTACTCCCTTCTGTTTTACGCATTTTACAACTGTTAAGTTATACATGACAATAGTACTATAGTTGTCCCAAGACTACCTTACACATGCTTTCGTCACAGATGACTGGTTCGTAGCCGATCAGCGATCGGTATTGGCGCTGGTGTGTCTCGGGTGGTTCGCCGGTTGGCTACGACTGCCCCGGATGTGACGAAAGCAGGTGTAAAGTAATCTTGGGTCCACTATAGAGCAATAGATACATGCATGCATTTATCAATTGACATTCAATAAGGATATTTTGGATTTAACGTATCATATCTTTGCAACGATGCTAGTCGAGACGATGAGTGGGTGATTATGAGGATGAAAAAACCTCACATGACATCCATGCCCAAGCCAGGATTCGAACCTGGAACGCAGAGACAGCGGTTTACCAACTATGCTGGCGACTTATCCAAACATTAATTAAAATTTTACACCTGAATATGAGTAATACAAAAACACAATCTGCTATTTGTAGACACATTTTGTTTTTTAACGAATTATGAAATTTATATCTTTTTTGACCTGAGGCAGTGTACAGTGTACATCCATCCGACAGGGTATATCTTACTATCTTTGGTGTACACACCGGTACCAACATCATAAGCCAATAATGTGTTATCTCACCTTGTTGCTGTTGCCTGAACTTGTTGTCGTAGAGGTGGTATGCTCGCGCATGGGCCTTAAGTAATGTGTGCCCCACTATATACTCATCTATACCGCTCTTGCCAGATAACGGGGCATGCAATTCTGAGTACCCTCTGCAAATTTCTCTAGGTTCGTTAAAAGTGATCCACCATTTTACCTGGAACAAATAAAATGATCAAATAATAATATCGTTAAAAGATTATGGTTGAACAAACTTCAAATACAATGATCTAGAGATGTCTGTTTTTTCTTTTCATTAAAACCTTGAATATGTAGGGTTTTCTTGCACTTCTAAATTCTAATAGACAATTATGTGCATATATTTAAAATTAGTTCAATTATTACTACAAAAAACGCAATTCTTAGGTAAATAAAAGTAAGAGTGGGAATACCTATGCTCAGTAAAACTAGCATTTTGTGGCGTTTTAAAAAATAAAAGTTTATTGATTTTGAACCTAAAACCTAATATGCTAAAAAAAAAAACGCATCTCTAATAATAATATATTTAAGGATATTAGTTGCATATCAAAGGTATCACATTTCGACTTCATTGACCGGTATACGACGGGTAATTGGTGAGCATTCTCAAAATACTGATACGTGACTACGTCTATTGAGACAAACAACACGATTATATCATTTTCGAGTGCACAAAAAAACATTTACTGAAATCTATTCTCACACTTAATTATTGTCATACCACAGTTTCAACCCCAAAAAAGTCTCAGAGTTTAAACATTTGAATACATAATTGAAATGCAATTCAAACGTTTAGAGCCCCGTGCAATTCGCATTAACTATAAAAGCGAAACACGAAAAATGTAATTTTTTAAGAAATTTCTCGAACTTCGGTATGGTTATGTACCTAAAAAAAAGCTTATTTTTCTTGCGAATTCAAGTGAAAAACTCCATTTCATGCGATAAGCGCGAAATGTACGAATTCACGCACATTACAGCGAAGTTTCTCGAGCTTAAGCCACAATCGTAAAAATACGAAAATAACACATTTCTGTCGATTTCCTGAACATTCCATTCCACTATTTCTATTTGATTACTAGGCCTATTTTAGTTTTTATTGTATCCATAGTGTCAAGGAACAAACTCAATAAAAAAATAATTGATTTTCGGATCGCAAATTTTGGACCACGTCTAATATTTTGTTGCTAAAACTCTGATTTCAGACCAAAACTTATTAGTACTCAAACTTTTTTAACCAATTAATGCTACATTTTTAAGAATACACAAAAAAAGCTTATTTCATGGGGCTCTAGTATTTATAACATGGTCGTGGATTAATTAAACGTACCCGATCACCGAACTCGGTGAAAAGAAGGCGAGCATAGTCCTCGAAGATGTTCACCAGTTGAATGTTTGTCCACCCCCCGATGTCCTGAAGGCTCTGCGGTAGGTCCCAGTGGTACATAGTAACCTGGTCATCAAACACAACACATGGGTCAACACCTCATAACACGACCAGGGGTGAACATAGTCCTCAATTACGTTCACCAGTTGAACGTCTGTCAACCCTCCGATGTCCTGAAGGCTCTGCGGTAGGTCCCAGTGGTACATGGTAGCCTGGTCATCAAACACAACACACGGGTCATCAGCTCATAACACGACCAGGGGCGAGCATAGTCCTCGAAGATGTTCACCAGTTGAATGTTGGTCCACCCTCCGATGTCCTGAAGGCTCTGCGGTAGGTCCCAGTGGTACATGGTAACCTGGTCATCAAACACAACACACGGGTCATCAGCTCATAACACGACCAGGGGCGAGCATAGTCCTCGAAGATGTTCACCAGTTGAATGTTGGTCCACCCTCCGATGTCCTGAAGGCTCTGCGGTAGGTCCCAGTGGTACATGGTAACCTGGTCATCAAACACAACACACGGGTCATCACCAGGGGCGGATTTAAGAAAAAGGGCCCGGTCGGCATTGATGATTGTAGTAATTACGAGTAGATGAGGTAGCGCGGAATAGCAGGGGTCTGGGGCGAAGCCCCAGCCGCTGGAAACAATTTCGATAAGGACGAACAGATTTTTGGTACTGCAATAAGTTGGATGGCCTAAAACGCGGAAAGCTAATTTGTAAAAGAGCCTTGTCAGTGGGAAACTTTTTCCCAAAAAATAACGAATTATTACTGTCCCCATTTTTGCTTGAAGTAGCTACTGACGTGTTCAAATCCACGCAAGTTTTAGTAGTAGTTTGGTTTTCGAAATTAACATTAAGTTCTACTTGAGAAATGTTCGTGACATCTCTACACGATTCGGACACATGTTCTTGTTGCACTCTGGGGAAACCAGAACAGAGATTTTTAATATAAATCTACGTTTCATCGCGTTTACTTACTTCACCAACACGTGCTGATTTAATTGCACTCGAACATACCTTCCTCTCAGTAAAAAATGCTAATTTTATTTGTTTAGGGTCACTGCCCTCACTTCGTTAAAAGAGAACGTTCCCTATCTTTACATTTTTGACAGCCTGGTTTTGTTTGTATTTGTCTTTCTCGCTCATTTCTAAACATACCTGAACCTAGCAGTGGCACAATTTCAATACCACATAACAATTCAAACTAACAAACAAAAGTAATAAAACGAAAACTGTCCCACAGAATAACGCTCACACACACGCACACGCTGAAGCACAATATTATGCAAGAACTACTTGACTTCCGTCACTTGCCAAACTTATAATACAACTGAGCTACGAACACGTGTTTAGGGTTAAATAAAACACAACAAGACACCCCCACCCGACCCCCCATTGGCCACCTACATAAGTAACTGATTTTCCTCGAACATTGAAATATGTGCATCCGCTTTTATGTTTACGAAGCGTTGTAGAACGGCCTGAAAACATCCTGTCCCGCTGTCCCTACCGTTATCTTCTAACAAACTGTTGTTATTGTGAAAGGCCCAAACTAAACTCTGCAGATAACTTATGTCAATTGTAGCTTCGTTTCCCTTTCATGGAAAATTTCAACAAATAGCGGCTGAGTAGACGACAACTACATAAAGTTATATGATTATCAGCAAAAGATGTCTTGGGGGCCCCGACCGGATCAGGGCCCGGTCGGCATTCGCCAACCTCGCCACACCCGTTAAATCCGCCCCTGGTCATCACATCATAATCCAATAGATGATTTTCAGAAGTGAGGTAGAAAGCCGTGATTTGCTCTATTGATAATCCTCCTTGATTATTGTTAAGATGCATTTTTCACGGTTGAGCATTGTTGTCATTGCAGACATAGAGGGCCGTGATTAGCTCTATAACGTCTCGAGCGTGGACGGGTCAACTCGCATGAGGAATGATGGTTTTAATTAAATTTTTGGGTTTAATTTAAATTTTAAAATAAATAAAAATAATGATAATAAAAAAGGACACACAATGTTATACAGAATTGTACCAAATAAATAACGTATATACCAAATTATACCAATTGGTAAGCCAAGTAAAATTTGCGTTACGAAATAAAACGTAAATATTTTTTTACCCCTAAAAATGATAATAGGGAACATGCTTATGGACATTTTAATCGATTTTTAAATACCTTGTCTCTTATTTAATAATTATGTGTCTTTGAATTTTGAAAAACGGATCAGCCTATCCCTCAAAATAATTGGTTTAGTAACGATAAATAAAAGGGCGCGAAAAACGAGCCGCCGCCATGTAGAGTGGATTTGACGTCATGGTTTTGTACTGTGTACGCTCACCGCCTCAGCGATTGGTCTGTTACGTCACATCTACAGAATCATTGCGTCACAGACACCTGTACGCGTTTCAGATCCCCGAGTTTAAACTTCAATAAATGCGACCACATTAAACATATTTAAAAATTTCTTTTTTACTTGAAACTTGCATTAATATACTTTTTGTATCTGATACTATTAAACTAAGTGTTTGGTTTAACAAAAAAAATCGTACGCGTGTTGCCTATTGTGGACGAGACATGCAGGTCCATTTATGCAAATGTTGAATCACGAAATAACGCGATTTTCCACGAAATATCTTTGTATTTGCGAAATAAAACCGTTAAGTATTGGGAAAAAATAAGATTTTGTGTAAGAAAAAGCGCACAGAAGAATTTAAAACATAAAGAAAATAGATAGGATGTACTGTTTGTACACAGAAATGACGTTTTACTTCAGTGAGTCCCTGGGTAGAATTCCTACACAAAATTATTATAATGATTATCGTAACAGAAACTAGGGTTGTTCTCACCATGGGTTGGATGTCGTTGTCCAGCAGTTCGTTGATGAGGTTGTTGTAGTAGTCGATGCCGGCCTGGTTGACGATGTGAGCTTCGCCCGTGGGCAGAACCCGGGACCATGAGATGGAGAACCGGTACACTCCCATCTAGAACAATACAGCGTTAGTGTCACACGCTCATTGCAAGACACACGGGATATTCGATTGAACCGTAGCTGATAAGTCTTATGCCGTGACGTATCCAAGAGGGTAAGGGGGAGATTATGGGATTCAAACTACCCTCATACCATAAAAAAACATACACATGGAGAGAAGGACGGAATGGAGGAGGGAGGTGGAGTAAACTACCATTTTGATTATTTATTGTTTAAAAACGTACTTAACTCACTAGTGGTTTTCTTATCATAAAATAGATCCATGGCCTATACTGTGGCCTACCAGTTACGAAGAAACTTGCCAACAACTAAAATCTACAAAGATAGAAAAGATTGATATTTGCTTTCAATAATTTTGTTGTTCTGTGAATCGTCAATTGTGATCATTATTACATTCGCTTAAACCTTTACACTATGTCATTGTCCAATTTTGAAACGTGTCAACAGGCGTTTATAACGTAATATGAAGAATCAATTGACCTCCGGAAGCTGGGGTTTTTGCCCCAGACCCTTGCCTGCTTGCCGCTTGAGATGTTTGACCCACCCCATTGTGTGTTCGTGGATACGCCACTGGTCTTATATAAAGTTTAAGAATGTTGTATGAAAAATGACGTACTATAATGATTGGCAATAATTGTGATGAAAACAATTAACTTTCCAAAAAGTGCATTATTTGTAAAGTAAACAAATTTTCTAGACTAGGCCTTCTTAAACATACATTCACATAAACATTCAAAAATTTGAACAGTCAAGACTGGATAATTAAGATAGACACACTAACCCCCATCTGTTTGAGAAGTCCAACATCTTTCTTGTAGTTGTGATAAGAGTCAGCTGACACATCTCCGTTGCTTCCGTCGGCCACTTCAGAGGGTTGAGTGTGCGTCAGCCTATCCCATATGTTCTCGCCCTTGCCTGAATCAACACACACACACCCTTCATGTTAAGAGCAAAGGATACCTCTACGTAAAAAACCGCAGAAAAGTTTCATTTTTTAATGATATCTCACGATTGAAACATAAATCGAAAATTTGAGAAATCATAGCTCAGTGGTTTGGTAAGCCCTACACACTGAATGATTAATATATTTTACATTATATGTGATGATAATTATTTCCTTAGTATTTTTAGGAAATAATTATCACAGTCATACTGATTATAATGTTAGATACATTTATCATTCAGTGTGTAGGGCTTACCAAACCACATCGCTATGATTCCTCAGATTTTCGATTTTATGTTTCAATCTTGAGATAGTTAAAAAATGAATATGTTCTGCGGTTTTTGACGTAGAGGAATCCCTCGCTCTTATTACACGGTTCCATACGCAGTGGCGTGACTCAAAATGACGAAGCCCGTAAGCAAGTTGAAGTTTTAGCCCCCCCCCCCCCCCCCCCCCCCCCTTTGTAAGGATTGACAACTAAAATGTACTGTTGTAAGTATAATAGGACAGTAATTATTTTTGGCACCAGATTACTTGTCAAGCTGTCTTTTAGTTGCTATTCTGAATCTGAGAAATCGTGAATACGTTCTTATACAAACATTTAGTACAAACCGGTGGTGCTCGAGGGGGCCCCTAGGTCGCGGGGCCCGTAAGTACGCGTACTTTGCACTATAGGGAGTTACGCCACTGAATATACGACTCTTCCTAAATGTCCGCGCACATCTACTCGTCATCGGCCGACGACGGAAGCTTCAGCCGAAATGTATGCAGGGGCTGCCGCTCGCCTCGTTTCTGACAAGTGTGCGGGATTGCATTGAAATAAATCTATTTAATTCGATCGGAAAATTTTTCTTCCGTTCACCGCGCTTCGTGACGGATAAGTGTGCGCGTACCTTAAAAATACTGTAGCACACGACTACCAACAAAATAAATAAATATACATTTGTACTTATAGTTAGATTAGAAAATATTATGGATTTAGTGCGCTGTATTTATAGCCTACACAAGTTAGAAGAACACATCTGCAGTGAACAATTGATTATTTGCTTGTTGCTATTACGGCTCCGAAGTCACCATTTAAATTTACATCAGTTTCAAAAGTGAGGTTCCAAAGTTGACAAACCTCAACCGAACTGGGAATCGAACCCTGGATGTTCTGTAGTGGAAGCAGGAATAAACCTACTAGACTTATATACGAATATCAATGCATACGTTGGAGCAACTTTAAAACTGCTAACCATTATCCATTGCCCACTTTCCTACTATACTCACAAGATGATACCAGCTTTGGACACACCTGTCAACACTGTACGTTTCTATGTTATCAACCATCTAATGCAAACAACAGAACATTACTTCCTTATACATTCAGAGCGTGTTCCAATTCCAACTTGCTGTTTCTAGTTTAGTTGACTACCTTAGTTCATATTCAACAATGAATGACAATAAAATACCAGGGGCGTCACTAGGATTCTGGGATTGGGGGGGCGCAAGCAGAGACGGACTGGGAGGGGTAAGGGCCTCGGGACTTGGCGAAGATTTAAGGGGTCTGGGGCGAAGCCCCAGCCGCCGGAGGCGAAAATTTTACATCCTACTATTTTGTTAGAACGCATATAAACACGTTTAAAAATCGATAAATGATGATAGTTATGTGGAACAACGTGTTGAACTGTGAACACCACTTTCAAAAACGAAATTGATGAAGAAACTTACCCAACACTGGCAGTTGTATATTTCAAACTATATGCTTTCCCAACCCTCTACAAATATCGACTACTAGTTTTCCACTCGCATCGTGTAATTTGTACTCGTAACGAGTGCTGTAGCTGGGTATGCAGCTGGAACGTCGCCGAAGGCGAAACAATTTTCGGCCCTGCATGATGCTTAGTGGACTAAAACGCGTTTGGAGGCGAAATCCTATCATGAAAAACAATTTAAGTAAGGTCAATGCTACACTGATAATTCCTAACGTCATAGGTGTAGGATAGGAGTTCGATCCTGTCATTTGAGAAGTAATCTTATGGCTAGTGCTGCGCTGGATCGGATTTCAGTAGGCGCCGATGGATATTGCCACAAAGTTCGCCTTTTTAAATTTTGAACGCTTATAGACACTTCATGAGCCCGATTTTCAGTCAGCTATTTTACGGAAAGTTTACGAAATTAGCATGTCATAATAATTAATGAAATATTATAATATATGTAAGTGTTGTTGAACAAAAGACTTTTGATCTTCGATTTCTTTAAAGAGACACGCTAGCACTTTAAGATTGGAAATTTAAGCAATAAAATTGATTGAACGAGAAAATTATTGAGGGGGCGCAGATTGCGATTGGGGGGGCGCAGGCCCCCCCCAAAACCCCCTAGTGACGCCACTGTAAAATACACCAGTTAAAACAAACATAAATTGTTGCGTTAATCCACTGCGCTAGTCGACTAGTGCAAAAATGGCAAGTTGGAACACGCCCTAATTCAATATCTAGTTAGTTATTTTCTGAACTAAAATTGTCCGCCGTCTTGATTTAGTCGGTTAGCTGGTAATGTATATAGTGTATACTTTCGGCCATTGCCTACTAACCTGCTAGCAACTAGTGACATTGGTATACTGCTTGTGACGTCACTTTCTTTCGATTAGTGTAACTAAGCTAGTTGACTAGCGCAAAACATTACACTCACCACTCAGGTTCCAAGCGCCCTCTATCTGGTAGCTGGCGGTAGAAGCTCCGAACAGAAACCCAGGAGGGAAGGCGTCCAAGTCCTGGGCTCCTGATACAACAACTCCGAGCAGCGCAAACAACAACAACAGAACACTCACTCGCACCATCGCGGACGAATGAACGAAGCAATCACGCACAGCGGTCTCTACTGTCGACACAAGGTCCACTAGATCGCTTGTAGCGCGCGCGCAGCGCGCGCGAAGTAAGGTCATCTAACCTATTTCCATAATGTTAAAAATCCCATGTTATTCAAATGGGAGAATCATTCAGAAAAACAAATGAATTGATCTGTCAAAACAAATTATGGGCCAAAAAGACAAAATAACAATCGGTAATGAGATTTTGTTTTCACATTCTATATATATATACTTTGTAATACTTTACGCGTAAATTCACATTATTGGTGAGGATTATTTAAATAATAATGCGATTTTTGTAGTTGGATCCAAAATGGCGATTTTGGATCTCATTCAATGACCTTACTTTGCGCTTCGCAATTACTCCGCTAGGAGTAAATCCAGTAGACCTTGCTGTCGACATACAATGGCGTCCGTATGGAAAAACATGCCTACCAACATAAACCAATATAAAAAACAAAAAAGTTAGGTTTTTATTCGGATTCGTTTTCGTTAAGAAGCCTGTTTTAATTTGAATTCAAATGAACAAAGAGACAATATAAGTTCATGACATAATAATATGGTTATCGTTGACCTTGAACGTGACTTGTAAGATTGCATCACTATTCGTTACGTCATAACTCTTTGACCTTAAGAATGTAATTCTAACTATCAGTCTAATCAGTTATGGAATGATGCAGCATCAACTTGGATGCATGAAAAGTTTCTTTCGTTATCATCATGGGACGTATAGCTCAAATATCATCATCACTAAACGCCTTTTTTTTTAAACAGTCGAAAACTAAATTTGCTATCAAATTCTTGTAATTGTGCATTGAATGACTTCAGCAGATTCCACAAACCAAGAATTCATATCAGAGAGATAAAAACAAAATGTATCTATTTATACATATAAAACAAATAAGAGATTAGATAACCCGCAGTACTAATTTGATATGAACTAGTTTACTTTACTCTCTTTCACTTAGTTCAATTAGTAAAATGTAATAAAAAGCCCCCGGCGCTGAGAAGACGCTGAGTCGAACGACCGAGGTTCCCGCTCAGTTTTAAACTTTTGGAAGAGCGAGCTCTTGCGGTGAGAATTCGAACTACATGTTGGACTTGGAAAATTTCGCTCAGACACGCGCAGACGACTTCCCATAAGAGTGAATTATCTTCCTCACTCAGTAATCTTTGGTAATACCTTCTTTTCGTGTCTCATTGAGACTTGTAAGGTCGTCAAAGGATGGACAAGTTTGCTCCTCAATATTTAAAAAATAAATAAAATAAATTCACATTTAGAGTCCCACCCACTCAGTAACTAAACTGATTTACAGTAAGAACTTTACTTTAAAGTGACTAAACCAAACTTGCAGGCTCCGAACACCATCGACGAGTGAGCGATAACCAATCAACGATCGATATTTTACATAGGAAACATATGTATCAGTGATTGGACAGTGCGAACAGTCAACCTGCAGATAGACGCCAGAATCAACAAGGCCGATTCAGAACAACTTTGAATTTATTGAGTGCTTCGCTGCTAGGACGGCTCCAAAGTCACTGTTTACTTATTTTTAAGTTAAGAAGTGATGGAACTGAATCCATATTAGAAGTGAAAAAACACATCGTTTGTGTTGGTACCACTGGGCTTCTCAACTCAACGTAACACCTTCTTTTCGGCCTCATTGAGACTTGTAAGGTCATAGCATGGGACAAGTCGAAGGTCATAGGGCAGGCACGCCATGGGCTACACTAAAACAGCGAAGGCCATTCATTGTGCAGGAAACTCTATTGGTTGACGTATACAGTCCATAAAGTGTGACATTCTTATCTTCGCAAACTCAGCCCTGATTCATTATTGAATAGAATGCCATACAATCCTTGTAGCTCGTGGCAGTATTAAATGCTATCTGAGACTAGATTGTCATCTAGTTTCCTCAAAAATATATTTTAACGCTGTTTGCTATCACTTCTGACACCCAACACAGGAAACGTACTTTTACACTGTAAAGCGTTACGATAAATACAATAGGTCTTTTTAGTGAACGCTTGAGTTCTTCGAGTAGATTTAGATTACCTTATAGCCCAATGCCATCACGAAATTGAATTCTAGAATGCTACGTTGAGTTGAAATGAGAATATATTTCACTGTAATTGAAACCGTAGGCGACACAACAGTAGAAATGAAGGGTTGTCTGTATGTCTTGGTAGTCGGTGTGTTCTTGGTAAGGAGCTTCTTTTGCTAACTTATTTTTATTTGTACATTATGTGTTGTTCATTGAGAATTGTGTGTCAGATAATCTATTGATTATCTGGCTTTAAAACAACACCAAATTTAAGTGTTTCTGTACGCTATGCACAACATTGAAAATACGACAAATGAACTCGAACAACTGGATTGAAAAAGATTTCAAATATCTGTATTGTAATGAGTTAAGTAATTAATTTACTTTGTCAAGAGAATAGTATAATAATTATAATATTAAATGTGTTTAATCCAGTTTTTAGTTCTAAAAACCACATCATAGTAATTTAATACTTTTCAAAAATTGTGTAGCGTTCTTTAGCTATAATATATATTTTGTTTAGTAAATTTGGCGCAGTTTTTGTAGTAGGACTACCCTGACATTTGTCCGCAGGTGTTCGCACTGTCCAATCACTGATTCATATGTTTCGTATTTGAAATATCGATCTTTGATTGGTTATCGCTCACTCGTCGGTGGTGTTCGGAGCCTACAGGGTTGGTTAACTCACTTGAAATTAAAGTCCCCACTGAAAATCAGTTTCGTTACTTAGTGGGTAACGTATAAAAGAAGATATGTCTAGACGTATAGACTCTAAATGTGATTTTTTTTTTTTTTTTTTTGCCTGTTGGTGCAGTATTTATTAGTTCTGTTTTGTATACTTAAAACTGATAGAACTGTGCTAAGATTTACTAGTTATAAGGCGTAAATTATAGAATGTTAAGGGCATTTTAAAT